>CAWUFW010008215.1:0-77500 GCA_963921515.1 Calotriton arnoldi
TGTCCTTAAATTTGCCATTCTGAAAACTGTACAATCCACTGAGCCATATCTCCTAGCGCCTCTTAGTACTTATGAACGCTTCTTATTGTCCAGGTTTTGTTTTGATCTCTTCCACCTCCTGTTGGCACAGCCACGTGGGTGTAGTAGAGGTCAGAACTTAGAGTCCTGTGGCTGCGACAGTAAGTCTCCACAGGACATGCTTTACTTTTTAATGTTTTGTAAGTACTACGAGATTCCCTGGAAACATTTTCTTATTCCCATTTTGAAAAAACTGGAGTTTAGGCAGGTGCGACCAGCTTTTATTTTTTTACAAATGCTATCTGGTAACACTGTCATTTATGTCCTTAACTTTTTTAAAGTAGCGGTGAGGCTTAGAGCCTGCTGTGATTAATTGACAGTGGCCCAAAAGTGATTGCACCATTTTGTATGGTTGTGGTACATGCAGTTCAGTTAGGGATCCCGTGCCTATTCCCATCCTTCTTTTAAAGATCTATTGTATGTGCATTTTATAACGCACTTTTATGTGCTGTATATGAGACTTTTAAGTAAGATCTGTTAACATGGCGGCCGGTTAGGAGCCTGGGTCGCGAGCTCCGCTATTGTGAGAGCGTGCAGAAGAGATGTAGCCCGGCTCTCATAGCAGAACACTCACCGGGATCACGGGCGTATCTAGGGGCTCAGCGAAGTGAGGAAATACCGGGAAACATCGGGAATCCGAACTCCGGCGTGTGAAAGCGGCGGCGGCGGCGGCACCCGAGGGCTCAGCAGTGCGGAGGCAGTACGGACGCAAGGACGGAAGCAGAGGCGGAGGCGGGTCCTGGTTGGGGCCGGCATCCCGGCTTCTCGAGAGTGCTGGGAAACGTGCTGGGAAAAGCAGGAGACTTCTGGGCAGTTGCGGCAGAGGAATTTCGGCACCAGCGGGGAGCGATACTGAAAGTAAGTTTTAGAGGCCCCCCATGCAATTCCCCACGTATCCCACAGACAATCATTGGGCTTTTCTGCTTTGGCAAAAACGAAGTGCAGGCTTGTAGGAGAACTGACAGCGACACAAAGGAGGAAAGTAAGGAGAGTAAAGTTAAAGTCAAAGCCCAAGACAGTGCTGTTGTTTGCATGAATTCAGCTAAGAATAGAGGAAGGGGCAAGCGAAGGGGTTTGTCCGCTTCAAGCACTAACTTGGTGGTTCTATTGCAGGGAGATTTACTGAGTCAACCCGCATCAACGCTCCAAACGCCCCCGGTGCCCCCGGTGCCTCAAGATACTTGCTACTTACTAAGGAATAAGCATTCGAATTTGGCGCTGGTCCCTACAGCTGATGACGCAATTCCCTTGACGGGAACAGGGTTAGAGAAGAAACAAGAGCAAACCGCACCACCGGAAGGTGATACAGGGAAATACACTAATAAAAAACAAAGAAGTCAAAGAACTAAGGGAGGCTTAGCAGCAGTAGTTTCAACTAGAGCCGCCAAAACAGCCAAAAAAGAGCAGTTAAAGAAGGGATCCAATCTTAAAGTTACTCCTTCCCTTCGCTCTTTCTTCAAGGTGCAAGAAAAGTCAACTCTTGGGCACGGGACACCTAAACTAGGGAGTACTACTGGAGGGTCCCCCGCTAAACAAAAGTTAATGTCCTTCCCTATTTTAACAATGATGAAAACCTCTAATAAGTTTCAAGCTCTTATGTTAAAGGACCAGGGAGACGAGAAAGCCATAGAAATTGAAGAGGTTCCGGAGAGTGAAGATAACTTGTATCAGAATACGATGAATAAGGAACAAGGACCGAAAACACCCGCGCAGGCTGAAGTTGGTGATTTGATGGGGTCACTTCTTAGAGAAATGAAGCTTAGCTTTGCGAAGTCTGAAAAAAATCAAGAAAAAATTCAGGCAACATGTGAAGCCTTGGAGTCTAAGGTTAATGCCCTAGTTGACAGAATTGTGGCTATTGAAAATTCACTGGAGCAGACTAGGGAGGAAGTGAAACTTTGCCAAAATGACATTGATAAGCTTAGATTAACTGAGAAAGAACTCAGGGATAAAGTTGAGACCCTGGAAAATAACTCAAGGCGGAATAATTTACGACTGTTGAATATTCCGGAAGGCTCAGAAGGGCAGAACATAAGGAGCTTCATAGTCAAACTGCTAAAAGAATTTACCTCAGAGCTGGACGAAAAAACTTTGGATGAAGACATACAAAGGGTACACAGGGACCCTTTTAGGCCAAATAAAGTAAGGAAAAATCCACGGAGAGTGCTTGTTAATTTTAAGACCTACACCTTAAAGGAAAGTATCTTGAATAAGGCTTTGAAATCAGGTACTCTCTCCAAAGACGGCTATAGTTACAAAATCCGTTACGACGTCTCCAGGGCAACTGCAGACAGACAGTGGGCCCTAGGAAATTATATGCAAGACTTGAGAGCTGAAGGAGCAACGGTCCAAATGAAATTTCCAGCCCTTTTGAGGATAATGTGGAATAATCAGACTCACAATATCAGGGAGCCGAAAGAAGTGGAGTTGCTCCTAGAACGAATGAAATCAAAAAGTAGTAAGTAATGACTAATGAGTAAGAGCCAATATATAGTTAAATAATATTCTCATGATAGCGGATCTCAAACAGGGCAACTAGGTTTGTCCAATGACAGCAGGGAGGGTTCTCCGGGGTGGGGTTAGTGTCAAGGGTTTGTTCATTTTCTTTGAGCACAATTTAAATAAATTTCATTTGGGTGGGGAGCATTGGGGAAAAAAGACAAAAAAATATTGTCCGATATGTAAGACTTACGGCAAACACGGTCATGGTAAAATGCAGACTAATAAACTTTTATTAAGATAGGTGAGTTAAAAACCTTGACTTGGAATGTGAATGGGCTAAGAACAAAGAGAAGGCGACAAAAAATCTTTGAATATCTTAAATTAATAAAGAGTGACATTATAATATTGCAAGAAACCCACCTTCTTAAAGAAGAGTGGTTTGAAATCATAAAACGGGAAAAATGGGTTGGGAACAGTGTTTGTACAGACCAATCTTGTAGTATAAAGGGAGTATCAATTATCATTAAAAAATCATCGAATTTAACATTATTAGAGGGATGTGCAGATTCAAGGGGCAGATGGGCTTTCGCTAAGATTAAGTCGGGAGATAGTTTTTCTCCGTGGTTGGGTACTATGGCCCTAACACGGATGATCCTGCACCACTTCAATCCCTTTATGCGCAGCTAATAACAACGTCCTCACCACTCATACTAGGTGGTGACTTTAACATCTTATTAGATCCTAAAAATGATAGGCACCCACCTGGTAGAGCCCCGAATCTTCCTAAAATGAGAGAGTGGCTGAATAGACTTAAAGACGATTTGGGGCTGGTTGACATCTGGAAGGTCAAAGGGGATCATAGTAACAGGTACACCTATAGAAATCATAAATATGGCCATGCCTCTAGAATTGACTTCTTTTTAATTGATAAACTTTTAAGCAAAAAGGTGAAAAAAGTATTTCACGTGCCCGACAACCTCTCAGACCATTCCTTAGTCCAGCTAGACATATGTTATAATTTTTTGCAGGGCGAGAAAAGGTGGACACTAGATCGTACCCTTTTATTAGACCACCAAGTAATAGATAAGTTAAGAGATACAACAGTAAATTACTTTAAAGATAACGTTAATGGAGAAACATCAAGCCATGTAATTTGGGACGCCTATAAAGCTGTGCTTAGAGGGGTCTTAATTGGACTAGCAATAAGTAGCAATAAGGAGAAAAGGCTTAAAATTACTCAGCTAGAGACCGATATACAAGAAAAACAAGCGAGGTGGGAAGCCGCAATTTCGGAGGAAGAACAAAACAAAGCAATGGGAGAAATATCAAAAAAGAAATACGATCTAGCACTCTACCTGGAGGATAGGGTAAGGAAAAGGTGGCAGGCCAGCTGTTTATCAAACTATGAGTATGGGGAAAATAGCGGAAAACTCCTAGCGTGGAAGCTTAAAACTGACTCGAACAGAAATAAAATTATGGCAATATATAAGGGCAGCGATGGGGGAATGGTAGAAGATAGGGCAGGCATAGAAGAGGCCTTCGTAGATTTCTTTCAGTTACTGTACGAGGAAGACCTTTCGCCTTCAGCTTCAGCAGTGGACTTCTACTTAAAAGAGACTCACAAATTCTTAAGCTGGACGTAGATTCTTGCAAATTATTAAATGCAGCTATCACAGTGGAAGAGGTAATGGAGGCGATAAATAGCCTGAAAAGAGGAAAGGCTGCTGGCCCAGATGTTATCCCAAATGAGCTTTACTTAGCTCTAAATGAATCCTTAGCCTCTAGATTAGCTGACCTTTTTAACACTATCTATTTAGAAGGTTCCCCACTTCCAAAAACTTGGAATGAGGCTACTATTAGCCTAATTTTAAAACCTGGCAAAGATCCCCTCAAATGTGAGTCATATAGGCCCATATCGCTTCTAAACAATGATTATAAAAATTTTACGCAGATCTTAGCAAAAAGACTCGGGTCTCTATCAAACAAACTTATTCATAACGACCAAAAGGGATTTATCAGGGGGAGACAGTTGCACGATCTCACTCACCAACTTATTGGAGCAATCGATATTGCCGTTCAGGAAAAGTCCCCTCTTGCAATTCTCACTTTTGATGCTGCTAAAGCTTTCGACCGCGTGAATTGGTCATTTTTGCAGGAAGTCATCCTCCACCACGGTTTAGGGGAAAATTTCTCAAGAGCAATAGCGAATATATACTCAGCTCCTGTAGCAAAAATACTTATTAATGGTAGCTTATCGAAAGGTTTTCAGATTAAAAGAGGTACTAGACAGGGATGCCCGCTATCCCCCCACCTTTTTAACCTCTATATAGAACCTTTAGCTAACATGATAAGGAGGTCTCATGACATTACTCCCTTTAAATTCAATGGATGGAACTTGAAAGTGGCATTATATGCTGATGATCTAATGATTTATACAAGCAACCTGAATAAATCCTTCAACAGCATAACAAGATTACTAACAGACTTTGGGAGTATTTCTGGTTACCAAATTAACCATCAGAAGACTGAGGTCATGCATTGGAACATGATCACACCAGTGATAGTATCTAAAAACAAAATCAAATATTTGGGGATAGAAGTTTCAAAAAACATCGATGAAATTGCCCAAATAAATCTGGACTTAAAAGTTAAAGAGATGAGGAAGTTATTAAAATCTTGGAGCTGTTTATCTCTTACTTTTATGGGGAGAGCCAACGTCATCAAGATGGCGATTTTGCCAAAGTTTACCTTTGTATTCAACGCCATTCCTCTGGAGTTTAAATCACATTGGATAAGAAAGATTCAGAGCGAAATAAATGCCTTCATTTGGGCCTCTAGAGGAGTAAGGATAGCCTGGAGAAAGCTTTGCCAAAAGAAAAATCGAGGGGGATAGCCAGCCCAGACCTTATGATGTATTATAGAGCCTTCCATTTCAAGAATATTAGGAATCTTCTTCGACCGAATGAATTTTACTCTGCCTATTGGAAAGCAGTAACTGATTATGACCATTGTCTCTATAAGTTTGGCCACCCCAAATACTTTAAAAAAATTAAATTAAAGGTACCGGGGTCAGCGTACAAGCTATGGTATGAGATAAGGAAAATATGGAAGTTTCCTTATTACAGTCCACTAGCACCAATATGGAATTCACCGGGAAGACCAGAATGCCTGAAAGACTCTCTAGCAGGTCCTTTAAAAAGAACAGGAATAGAGAAATGGGGAGAACTTTTAGAGCATGGCAACTTAAAGAGCTGGGACATACTATCGGAAAGAACCAACGCAGAAATCTCAAGGTTCAAATATTACCAGTTGGCTAGCTGGTCTAAAGAACAAGAGACAATGTCAGATCATATTGGGAAACTGGAGGAAGAAATACAGAAAGACCCAGTGCGAAAAGAAATTTCAAAATGGTACTGGTACCTGATTCAGAGGGACGAGGCCGAATTTACTACACCAGGCGATATCTGGAAGAATATCTTTCCGGCTCAAGACTTGCAACAACTTTGGCAAGTATCTTGCACTTTTTATGGTATATTATAGTTTCTGCACCCCTTAGGAAAAATCATCTTTTTACTTTGCACAGGTCCTACTGGACGCCTGAAAGATTAACTAAAATGAACAACCAGGTGACGAAAAAGTGTCCAAAATGTGGCGAGATAAAGGCAAACGACATTCACATGTTTCACTTATGTGCTCATCTTGATATTTACTGGAATGAAATTGGTAAGATCATTGACAAAGCTTTAAATAGCAAGATTAAGGTAAGCACCTTTACTTTTATTTTTGCTATTCTGGATACTAATGAACCTGTTATTGTTTTAAGTAAAAACCAGAAATATTTATTATTTACTTTAATCATATTAGCCAGACGCGAGGTGTGTATAAACTGGATTCTCCCATCTCCTCCTAAGGTGGCAGACTGGCTTTACTCAGTTGATAAGTTCAGGAAATTGGATAAAGCTAGAGGGGAAAACAAACGTACGAAGTATTGGGAACTCTGGGACAAGAACTATGTGGCAGGGTAGGAAGGGATGTCCAATGATTCCAACAAACGCGATCAAACAAATTCAAGGGAATCATCATGGTGGTTCTGTGATGGTAAACTCAAAGAATTTGTGGGCTCTTAAGACATGGTTTCTACCTCGTTATCCAAGGGCGGCCCCCTTTCCACTTTATGAGGTGACCTTGTTTGCCATAACCACGAAGATTGCATAAATGAGGACAAAAAAAAAAAAAGATCTGTTAGTTATGTAATTTTTCTGTATATTATACTGTTTTAGACTATTATCTTGAATAAGGTATGGTTTTAGATTACTTTTATGGTTTTAAGCAAAAAACAAATAAAGTACAATTGAATTGAATTGAATTGAATTGACTGACCTTCTTCCGGTGGGGGGGCTCATCGGCTTCTATTATTGCTGAGTTTGAGTATCCTAATGCAGGCGGAGCGGGTGTGAGCACGTCCATCATTGCATATGGTGCAGGAGGTACCAAAGGTTTATTTGCTCACAGCATTGTAAGGCTATCGCTAATAATGCCTCCCTCATGTCTCTCTTTTGACCTGTATATTTGTTTTTTATGTGTGTTTTAGTGTGCTCAATTATGTTTGTGTCAAATGTTCCCTCCTTAGGCCAGGGAAATGTGTGTGCCTTCGCTTGTGAGTGCCACTCCTGGCAAAACCTATTAAGGGGTCGATTCCGATTCGGGCCGGAAATTTCACCGACCGAGCCGGACCCGGAGAGATTTCCGACCGAATCGGACCCGTGCAGTCCGACCGAACGAGTACGATGCGTCCGTATGTTATCGGACTCGAGTCGGTCGGACTCCCATTGAAGTCAATGGGAGCCGGTCGTACAACGCGTACGCGGGCTCCCATTGACTCAATGGGTGCGAGTCGGACAAGGGCGCCCCCTACAGCGGGTACGCGGCGAAGCGATTCGCGCCGTACACACACAGGTAGGGGGGACCCATGGGTCCCCCCTGTGTGCGACTCGCGCGGCTACGCGTACAGGGGGGTCCGACACGGACCCCCAAAGTACGGCTCCGACAGCTCTTACGAGCCGGAGTGCGCGGCTCGGTCGGACTGCTCGCGGCGCGCATCGTACTTACCCGGCCGGGAAACGTCTCCATTGCGCGGTGCGAGTCGAGTCCGAGCGAGTCGGTCGGAGCGGTTCGAGCCGGGAGCGAGTCGGTCGGAGCGGTCGGGACGCCCGGACGAGTCGGTCGGCGATTTCGCATCGTACTCGCTCGGCCGGACCCGCGTACGGTTCGGTCGGGAAACAGGGCTCCGAATCGGATCCGGTAAAGCCGAATCCGATTCGGAGCCCTACCGGCCGAGATCGGAATCGGCCCCTAAGTCTTTTTTCCTGCTTGGGGAACCTATTTTCCAAGTGCTTTTTAGGGGGGAATACATTGCAATTCAATAATCTTGCTAATATAATTCAAAATATGTTTTCCTAGTTTGATTTGTCGAATCGTAGGGGCAATTCATACGTGGTGCACTCTCACAATTTTAGGTACTATGAGCTCAGCGCTTCCATCTCCTTACATAAACAGTTCTAACGAGCATGTGCATGAAACAAGATAAGACTGCATACGTAGGATTGTAACACAGGACAAATATGCAGTGGTTTAGCGCAGACCCTGCATGCACACAATATAGTTTTCAATGAGAGTCAGTGCAATGACATTTCATGCAATAATACATTTAATCAATGATCGACAGAGGAAGAAAAAATTACTTTGTCAAAAATACATCTTAGTTGTTCACTGCAATTTCTCCGCTAAAAAGAAGACTAGCGTGGAACACGTTCCCTTGTGAGCTGGATAGTCTGCTACTACCCACTCCTAGACAAAGTTGGTAATCACAGATACCAAAAAGTAGTAACTCTGTAATCACCTTCCCTTCTTGGCCCCACATAAGCTACACCCAGTTTCTTGGTTCCAGGTCTTCCCTAAAGTCCTAATAACAGCCTTTATCACACCCAGGGGCCATGCGTATGCTCTGTGTCACTTCCGGAGGTCCAAGGGACCAACATCTGGTACTCCTTTTAGATACTAGCAGTGTTAAGAAGCCTGTTTCGCACTGAGAAATCCTTATTGACTAAAAAACTATGAGACTGAGGTGCCTACTTTGCCCATGGAGGATAGCTGTATCACAAAATGGTGTCCTGGGAGCCATAAAGAGCTATACAATAAGTATTCACCTTTCCTAGCGTGCTATCGAAAAAAAAGTGACTTCCGCAGGATCGCCCCCAAGGACGCCTTACGACTGATGCAGTTGGGACATATAAAATAGGTAATATGCCAGACCCTGTCAGTGGCAGGGCATTCAGATTATCTTTATATGCTTCTCCCTAATTTGCCATACACCAAATGCTTTTAAAAGACAATGTTACAGGTTCAGATGTACCCTTCTGTGACAGCTGCTTCAGGACGGACCTCCACCCTGTGTATTCAGCAGAACTTCCAATCAATTCCGGTGACTGCCCACCTTTGTCGATGCGCAACATGGATCCATAAAGGCGGGGTGACCTTCCTTCGGCTGCAGTCAGGTACGAGGTCCCAATCCCCCCTCCTATTTGGCTCACCAAAATGTTGCTTGGTTTCGAATTCCTTAATGAAAAAAAAGACAAGAGGCGTTTGGCAAAACAGGAACAGTTTTGTTCAATTAAACAATGCGACCGGGAGACCAGTTACAGGCACGAGGCCTAAGGACTGTCTCAATTTACATTGGGTTTGTGTTAGTCTTTTATACATTTTGACATCGTCATAAACGTATCCAGTGTACCATATATGGTGAGGAATATTGGTTGCTGCCTTAGAATCATAAATTAATGGTCAAATAGTTACTGCAGGTGAGTCTCGACCTTGGTGGACATAGTGTGGCCAGTGGTGAATGTATCCAGATTCCAGCATAGGGAACGCGTAATCACTAAGGGCCTGATTACGATGGTGGAAGGCTCGTCACCAACAGCCTGTCGGTCGCGGGCCTTCCCCCATCGCACAGCGCTTTTTCGCCCGCCATATTATGATGGCGGTGAGAAGCGTTGGTGAAGCGTGGTGGTCGAAAAGACCGACAGCCACGGTTCCGACGGCAGTCCTTTTCCGACCACCTGTTGGAGCACTCACATTGCCCAGCATTGCGGCAGTTCCTGCCAGGCACCGCCGTTGGGATTATGATATCCCTTTCCGCCACTCGTTTTGCGGCAGTCAACCCGCAACGAAAAGGCAGGTGGAAATGGATTTAGGGGCCTGTAGCGGGCTCCCCTTCCTCCCTGGGCCTGCGGCAAGGGCACTGGGGGGCACCTATGGTGCCCCCCTACATATCCCTGCACCATGTGGTGCCTGCCACATAGTGCAGGGATATGCATGTGCCTTTTTTTAAGCATTGCGGCGGGGCTGCTAACCGCAGCCCTGCCACAATGCACATTATAGGTGATGTGACCGCCGTGGTGGCAGTCGCATCATAATTCGGATTGTGGGGAGGCCGCCTCATAGGCAGCTGGTCCCAAATCCGAAACGGTGGTGGACGGACTAAAGTCCGTCCGCCATCGTAATGACCTCCTAAGTGTGGTAGGTCCAGATTGGCTATGTTTTCCTAACTCATGTGGCATCTGACTTTATGGTGTTGTTCGAAGCCGCATATCCCCACGGGACATGTGTGTTTTATTGGTGGCAATCACCCCTGACCATTGTGATGTCACTGCGCCTATCTGTGGGACAAATAAGAATTTCTTGCCCATGTGTTTTTGCCTGCAAGCCATGCGTCCTCCCACCTATGACCCAACAATCTCAGGCCTTGGTCGCAGGGCCTACCTGACTACATACTTGCGTGTTGAGGTCCATATTAACATTTGAAAACAACTCCTCCAGCTGGTTGGAACTTAACTAGCCTGATTGTTTCAGTCCACTTCCTTCACCCTCCCCTAAAGTCAACAGCCTGGGATTCTGGATCGACAACAGGCTATCCATGGAGCTTCAGGCCAAGAAACTAGCCGCCTGCTGTTTTGGACTTCTGCAACTCTGAGAAAGCTGCTTAGCTGGCTACCAGCCCCACTTCAAAGAGTGGCTGTATAGGGACTAATCAACTCACGTCTGGATTATGGAATCCCACTCTACCTAGGGAGC
The DNA here is from genome assembly GCA_963921515.1 of Calotriton arnoldi. NCBI lineage: Eukaryota > Metazoa > Chordata > Amphibia > Caudata > Salamandridae > Calotriton > Calotriton arnoldi. The sequence continues at coordinate 10,651 of CAWUFW010008215.1, forward strand.
CCCAAATAAATGACAGATAGACTGCAGGTAATCCAGAATGCCGCTGCGTGGATTCTCTACAAAATCTCCAAGCACATGTCAGCGGTACCAGCATTAAAAACCCTGTATTTGCTGCCAATCCAGAAGAGAATCCAGTTTAAATCTCTCTGTCTGGTCCATCGCGCCATCCACAAAAAAGGACCCCAGCTCATTCAGTTTCTGATGACTCCATATACGCCGTCACAATCATTATGCTCTGAGGGTCTCAATCTACTTCTGGTCCCAAGGGTATAGAGAGCTAGATGCCGAGGAAGTTCTTCTGCATATCTGGCACCCAAACTCTGGAATACACAGCCAACACACATTAGATTAGACAAATCAGAAATCAGTTTCAGAAAACAGCTGAAAACATTCCAATTCTAATTCAAGGCATGCAAACAGTACTGATAGCAGAGGTTTATGACCAGCGCTGGGAGACCTGGCCTGGCCATGCACCCTATAAATTCCAAAGAATAGAATAGAAAAATGGCAGCCCTTCTGGGGCCAGCTTGCTTTTGTCTCTGTCCTATATGGGAAGGGTGTGCAAATACTGACACCACATGTGATTGGGTGTTGTCTTGTTATGTTGACCTCTTAACTCTTTAATGTTTTCTTAGGACTTTTGTTTGCATTAACGTCTTTATGGCTCCAACATTCCTAATGCTCTAGCATGCAAGGAAAATCTTACAAAGCTTGATACTGGGTTGTATGATATTACAACACGTTCCTTTACCAGGCACATTTTTACAATGCAGATTTTAAAACACATACCACCACCACGTATTTACATTCATTCACATGTGAAATTCCTTTACCACGCAATCCACTACCACATATATATTTACCACGCTTAGGGGCGATTACGATGTCGGGCGGAATAGCTTCCTCCTGACACCATCTTGGTCCTAGGACTGACCAACCCTCGGTCGGCTGTCCGGACCACCTAATTAGGATGCGACCGAACACTGTTTGGTCGCATTCCAACATTTTCCTATGAGCGGCCGTAATACATGCTCCCATAGGGAAATGGGAGGTGCTGTTCATCCCTGCACCCCGTGGCAGGCACCTCAAGGTGCCTGCCACGGGGTGCAGAGATCAACAGGGGGCACGATAGGCCCCCTCAAACCCAAAACGGAGGCTGCACACACGCTTTCCAACATGGTTTGCATGTCGGACAGGGCAGCATGGGAACCATGCCGAAACCGTGCATCATAATCCCAAGGGCGGAAACCGATGGGCTCCTTGAGCCCGTCGGAAGCCAGCCGGAATATCCGGCCAGTTTCAATTCCGACCAGCTGCATCATTATCAGCCGGTCAGAATTGAAACCGGCGATTGGTCGGAGGCTTTCCAACCGCCATCATAATAGGCCCCATACTGTCACAAAAAATCCAGTCACAATCTAACACTACCACCAATTGTTCAAAAATGATACAATAAATCTTAATAGGCTATTGTAAATGAAATATATATATTTAAAAACAAATTAAATTTATGTAGATTACAGGTTTACTTTTTGGGGCAGTACCCCCAAACCCCATTTTTAATTACCCTTAAAAATATTGAAACCACTACCACATACTCACCTATTCAAACACATGCATTTTAAAGACTTGTGTGGTAAAAGTATTTCTGATGTAAAAAAAATGCATTGTAATTGCATTGTGTGGTAAAAACTTCATAATAAAGGCTTTTCCCCTTGATAATGACCTGTTGTGTGTGCCTTTTACATCCTCTTGCTTATTTTTTCAGGTGAATTTGATGCTAAAATGTGGTGAAGAGACAGAATATCGATGTAGAAATATCGAGTTCCATGAATATCAAGTCAAGAATATCGATGGTGTAAAATATGGAGATAAATTTTTTCGTTGTTAAAATTATAGTTATTTGTGTATTTTAGAAACATCGATTTTGAAAATATCGATATCAAAAATATTGTTGTAAATAATATCGACTTTGTATTTTTTTTGTTTATTGTTTAAATTCTTTTTTATTATTTTAGTAGAAGATATTTTATATGTTTATATTTTTTTTTTATGTTAAAATGTATGGTTTTATTGTATTTTTAGGAGCGGGATGTTGGGTTTTTTAGGGGATAAGGGTGGGGAGCAATTTAAAAATGTTGGTTTAAAATAAATAAAAAGTTATTGAAAAATTGAAAGAATTTTTTAAAATTCGAAATCTTAAATTATAATTTTTTTAATATTTTCAAGGTTTTTTGGGTGCAAATATTTTAATGTAAATTGTATAAAATATATATTTTTTTTTTTTAAATGTTTTAAATTATTTAAATAAATATATCATAGCAAAATTATATTGATTTTTATTTATATATTTTTTTTGTTTTTAACTGTTTTAAGTATTAGTAAAAGAAATATTATTTGGAAAATTTAGAATTTTACATTTTAAAAAAATTTAAGGGAAATTTAGAATTTAATATTCATATTTTAAAATCTTTTGTAAGAAGAGAAAAATTAAGCTTTTATTGACAATTTAATTTTTTTTTTAAATATTGTAATTTATATGTCGTTTTAAAAAAAAATGTTTTTTTAAATGTTTTTAACAATTTTTAGGAAATGTTTGTGTTACATTTTTAATTTTGATTTTTTAAAAATATTTTTATAAATTTGGGGGTGATTATGATGGCGGTAAACCCGCAACCGGCAGGCTGCCGGTGGTGGGTTCACCGCCATCGTGCGGCCAATTACCGCCCGCCAGATAAGGATGGCGGGCGGTGTGCCTGGTGGGTGGAAAGCCCATCCGCCAAGGGGCCGACAGAGGCAATCATTACGATTGCCTGTTGGACCCACCCCGCATCCTCAATATGGTGGCGGTGCCTAGCAGGCACCGTCCGCCAGATTAAGATGCTGCATCCCCGCCAGCCTCTCTATGGCGGTTCAACCGCCATTGAAAGGCTGGCCAGAATGTACTTTGGGGGCCTGTTGCGGGCCCTCCTTGACCAGGGTAACTTTGGCTTTGCACTTGTGGGGCACCTATGGTGCCCCCCTACATTTCCCTGCACCATGTTTCAGGCACCACAAGGGGCTTGCCACATAGTGCAGGGAAATGCAAAACCGGCATTTTTTCCATTGCGGCGGGTGCTGCAGCCAGCAGCACCCGCCGCAATGGAAAACATGTAGAATGCAACCGCCACGGTGGCGGTCGCATTGTAATAGGGCATGTGGGACCCCCGACACTATGTCGGGCGGTACCCATCTCCGTTAGGGTGGCGGGCAGACGTGAGCTTAATCCTGATAGCTTGGCACAAAAACAGTCAGGTCTAACTTAGAGGCAATGTGTAACGTATTTATGCAGCACACAAATAGTAATAAGGTGAAAACACAACAGAAGATAAATCCCATATCAATTTAGAAAAATAGAGTAAATTTTAAATAATTTATTTGACATCAAAACTACAAAAATCTGATCAGTAGAAGTAGAATTAGGAATTAGGAATTTTAAACGTTTTTAGTAAAAACTAGTGCCTAAAAGATCAAAGCGCCAACTGTAGACATCTAGTCGCGTGAAACCGGGTCAAAGTTGAAAAATATGGCCGACCACAATGGAGCACGGGTCGGATACAGTACGTGGATAGGGCTTGATCGGAGCTTGCCTTCAGACTAAGAGGAAATTCTGGTGAAAAAATTCTATTAAGGTAAATTTCAGCAGGACAAGGCTTCAGGCGGTGTCCGACGGGGGAGCTTAGTCATTGGGGAGCTGTTGGACAACGTTGAGGTGAAGATTTCTATGTTCCGGCTTAGTCACTTTTTTGGAAGTCAAAAATCTCCAGCAGGAATAGGCAGGAGGCTGTAGCCAATGAGAGTTCCAGCAGGCCGAATACCCCTTTGTCTAAGGACCGATGAGTAGGATTTGCTGCTGTGGTGAAGAAAGCAGCGAGAGTTACCACAAAGTCAGGCTGACAGGCTATGCCCGTTGGGGGATCGACAAGAAGGTTGGGTTTGGTCTTTCCTCGGTTCTCAGAGTGGTTTTTAGCCAAAGATTTTCTAAGTCCCAAGTTTTGGCTTTTTGGCTATCTGGGCACCATTAGCACCACCACCAAGGGTCCAGGATTAGAGGGGCACGTCTTGGAGGGGTAGGACTCACTCAGGCTGGATCCAGGTATGGGTTCAAGGTGGTGGGAGCACTTTATGTCCTGTGGCTCTGAACAGGAGGCCAGAAAACTAGACCTTGGAGTCACTCTGGTAGTCCTGGAATCAGGTGGAGAAGCAGGGCTCAAGCAGCAGGGCAGGCCTCTGAGGACTCAAGGTAGGCTCCAGGCAACAAAGCAGTCCTTCCAGGTGCAGCAAAGCAGTCTTGTGGAGTACACAGCAGGCCTCAGCATTAGGTAGAACTAACTCTGAAAGCCCTTCCTCAGGTCTAGAAAGTGAACTGAAGAGTGGGTTTGAGGGCCCTATTTTTATATCTGGTGCCTTCTTTAATGTATTAGAAGTTTCTACAGGTTTCTCTTTGAAGTGCTTTGAATTTCTTGACTCCCCTGCCCTGGATCCAAGCTGGCTGCAGAGACAATGCAGTGGTGACAAGCTCTTTGTGTGAAGGCAGAGCATAGCCTGTTCAGTTGAAAGTAGGGCTATTCCCAGCTTTTCCCCCTGCTGCATCCTGCCAGCAGATGACCCAATCAGACACACTTAATCCCTCTACTGTGTGACTGTCTGGGAGGAATCCACCAAGTTCAAATGCCATTTTACACCCAGGGGAAGCTGCAGACACCAAATTGGCAGGAAATTGCAACTTTCTAAAAGTAATTATATAACATAAAGTTCTGGCTGCAATAGTTTGAAAAAACGTATTTGGAAAACCCAAATGACATTAATTCGTTCCCTAGGTCAGTGTATTTATTTCACAATTAATTGCACTATTGTTCGCACATTCATTTATTATCATTGAAAATATGTCCTACAGGACAAAATCCTCTTTTTCAATGAAGACCTTTGAATTCAACAGAAATTTTCAACAATTATGTAAAACATATATAACTGGACAAAAAGGGCATTCAAAACACTCTAGGAGAATAAATCATTACAAAAAAAATAATTGTAGGACTCTAAGGGTTTCCAAATTTCCAATTTGGTTCCTTTCCCTATTTCAACAACTCTTTACATAAGTATTTTTCAAACTAAGGGCCTGATTTAGATCTTGGCAGATTTGTTACTCTGTCACCACGGTGACAGATACCCCGTCCGCCGAAATATAAATCCCATAGGATATTGTCACCGTTGTGACGGAGTAACCTGTCCACCAGTATCTAAATCAGGCCCTAAGTCAATTAGTTGCCCCTAAATGTTTCTTTCTTGACAGTTAATTGCCTCTAGTATGAGTTACCAATTCCTTTAGGCACGTGCCGTATGCAATGTTGATCTTATCATTTATTGAAACTTGGTACCTTATATTTATTTCAAAGATTTATTTTATCTTTCAGGTTGTGCATGGAACAGAGTGTGTGGAAAGCTGATAAAACTCCAATGGTATGTGGTGAAGAGTGGTGAAGAGTGGTGAAGAGTGGTGAAGAGTGGTGAAGAGTGGATCTGGAAACTTCCCAGGTGAGTCACACCAGAGTTGAGGGCAAAGTCCTCTCCATTCGACAGTCTTGAAGCAAAGCAGAGATCTAATCTTTGGGCGTGGTTGAAATACCAGCCACACCAAAGATGGCCACCAAGATTTGCAGAGATCTCATGGGATAAAGGTAAAACATGATGGCCACAATGGAGACAGTGAGAAAAGCCCACAATAAAACGTGCTTGGGCTGCAACATAGACAATACACAGTGGAGGGCGATCAAGGGCTGAGACAGTCCAACCAACAGAGCTTCTGTGCCTACCATAGCTGTATCAATAAATGCAATAGTGCTTCTTTGCCTACGATAGTTGTGTATGTAATTCCAGAAGTATACCATAATATATCACCAGTGACATAAATTTTCCCATGGTTCTCCAAACTCAAGGACCAGTAGTGACATGGTGGTTGGGGCGGCAAATCAGGTAAGCGCTACTGGTCGAGACTTAGAACTGATCAAGGGCTGACCATGATACAAAACTGATGTAAAGCATAGCAAAGGAAATGGGTCTAGCTTATAACTGAAAATGTAGGTAAAACCTATTGACTTTGCCAGTGCTTGTTTATAAAATACTTAATTAAGAACCCCTGCTACATATAGCCTTTGGTTCTGCTCATCGGGGGTTGTGTGCAGGGCCTGCGATCAACTTGCCGTGGGCACCCAAACAGCCGAGGGTGTCCAACACCCACTGTTTATGGCCTTTGATGGTGCACAGTGGAGGTTGGACACAGGGACATGCCTGTGGCCAGACCCTGCACCCAAGCAACTGCCGGCAGCCAATCCCCACTGCACACAACTGTAGGGGAGTTTGGCACAGTACCAATTTTAGGTGTTGGGGATTTGCTAATCAGAAACCTGACTCATGAATCATCTGACATTTTTTATGTTTTCTTAAATAAATTTAAATAAGGGGGTCCTTTTGGGGGTTTTCTCGCCGTGGTCTGGGTGTATGGTGTGCATACACTGCTCCCTTTTATGGCTTTTTTTGTCAGGACGTGGGGATTGTGGCAACAGCAAATCAGATCGCTTGGATCCATGGTACCAACCTTGTAACCACGGATCTGAAAGGGATGACAAGACAAAAGGGATGACAAAACAAAAGGCACACTCCTCCAATTATTTTTTTTTGTTGCAATCCCAGACTCGTGAATTATGTGTGAGCCCCAAAGAGCAGAGATAAACAAAAGTGCTCACTTTTTAAAGCCCACTTAGGCAGTTTTTTAAATGCTTATGTCTCGAAGACTACTGAAAGGGTTTTCCCCAAACCAACAAAAGCCAGCTTTCTGGGTCGACTTTCATAGAAGGTTTGGTGTATATCCATTCAGCGGTTCAGGCTATAGGTGTGAGCAAAATTTTGTATGGAAGTTAAAATGAAAAATAATGCTTCCCCGATGCTTATTTTACCCAGCACAGATCTTCACAAAACTTGTCATGCCGAACCTAGCTGAGTGAGGGAATGATTTATGTTCGTGAAGAGGGAACTCCGTCAGAACAGCAAAGGAGTTCCCTCCCCACCAAACACAGTGGTCCGTCCACCCGATTTATATGCGGGTGGACCACAGGTTTGGCTACAGTTGTGACTACTCTGTCACCGCAATAGCCAAACTTCGCTGAAGGTCTTAATGATACCATTGTGGTTGAGCGATTCCCTTTGCCAAAAAGTAATGAAATGATGGCCATGACTAGGGGGATGCAATGTTTTTCGTCAATAGACCTCTAATCAGCCTAACATCAGGCTTGTGTACACCCAGACAGTAAACATCTGAGTTCACATCACCCATTGGATTTTACCAAATTGTACAGATACTGTTTGGCTTAGCTTCCGTGGCTGCGGTTTTCCAAAAGTTGGTGCAAAGTTTGTTTAAAGGGTTTAGGGGTACAAACGCTGTCCAAGACAATATATTGGTCATGGCAAACTTGATGTATGGGTTATCAGCTGAGTTTTCAAAATGCAGATTTGGGCTGCAGACCTTAAATTGCCTTTGACATGAAGTGAGTAACGAAGGCATCAAACCTATGTAGGAGTTAGTGAAAGGTATCTGTGAAGCACGTATACCATCCTGTTAAGATGAGTTAAGGTCCTTTTTAGGATTAATGGAGTTTTCTTCCAAATTCGAACAGAACTTTTCACAAAAAAATATGAAATGAGACAACTATTAAAAAACAAGGTAAAATTTGAATGACCCTCCAAATTACAAAAAGACTTTGAATCCCTCATGGAAGATATAATTTAAAGAATACCTTACATGGCTTTGATCTAAGCAACAGGAGAATATAACGACAGATGTGAGCTTCAAAGTAATTAGAGCCGTTTAGTCTCAGATAGATGGTGAAGGCAAAGAGTTGACTTTGGCTTTTGCATTTAGATCTCATTCTCCAGCCTAAGAAGGCTATTCGGTGGTGGAAAGGTAGATGTTAACTGTGGTATGGCGTCTTGAGCACTTTAGGAACATTGTGTGGGGATATGGGGTGTTGGTCACATGTGACCATAAACCCTTTGTAAATTAATTGTCTACAGAGGGGTTACTATCAGCCACCCATAAAATTGCATGGTTGTCCATTGAATTATTGGATTATCATTACAAGGTGCAATATGTGCCTGGTATGAAAAACAAGGTAGCAGATTGTTTGAGTTGGATACATTTGACATTGAGTGAAGACCCTAAGGAAAATTGGGAAGAGTTGAGTGTTGTCAGGACTGGTGTAGAGGAAGTGAGATGATCAATAAGGAAGATGGAATGAAGCACTCTCTAAGGTTGTGAAATTGGAATGAGTGAAATTGTGCATGGTGAAGGGATGTTTGGAGAAGAATTTAGTTGATGAGGAGTATCTCAAATTCTGGGACGTTCGGGAGAAACTGTCAATTTTTGGGCAAAATGTAATGAGAGGAGAAAGAATTGTGCAACCACAGAGGACAAAAGTGATAGAGATATGCCATAAATGGCATTTGGGCATTGTAAAAAGAAAGAAAAGAGTGAAGAGAGGTTCTGGTGGATAATGAGGTGGAATGCACTGTTGAGAATGTCATGAATGTTTGTTGGCTGACAAATCTAAAATCACGCTTGAACCACCTTTATATCTAGTAGAAATGCTTGGCATGGCTTGGGAAACCATTGTGTGGACATTATGGGTCCTGCAGTAGGCGAGAATGATGAAAGTACATATTTCTTGGTGGAAATGGATTATTTCTCAAAATGGGCAGAGTTTCTTTTGAAGAAATGGTCAATTCAGAGAATGTGATAACATTTTGGGATAAATTGTTTTAATGGGAGGGGTTGCCAAGGAAATTAATTACAGATAATGGCTCTCAATTCAGGGCTGTTGAGGTAGAATTGTTTTTAGAGCATAATGGTATTGTACACAAATGAACATCTGTTTATGATCCTGAAGGTAATGGAGAAGTGGAAAGGTTTAACTGGGTTATCAAGGGTATCCTACAAATGGCTATGAGTAGGAAAAGGAAAAGGATTCTGGCAATGAAGAAAATGGTTTGGATGTACAGGTTTACTCCTAGTGTCACAGGGTACAGTCCTTTTACTGTCTTGCGAGGTAGAACCAGAAGTGGCTAGGGACAACATTAGAAAAGCACAAAGGAAATATAAACGTGACCATTATGGTGGATTTGGAGCTAATGAGGTGCAGATACAAGCTGAGGAAATGGTTCAAATTTAAATCCTGGAAAAATAAGGAAAGAAGAGAGTATATTTTCCAAACCCATGAAGGTGAAGTAAGTGTATGTGAATACAGCCAAATTGAGTGGTGCACGAGTGTGGCACATGATTAGAATTTCAAGATGCATGGATGTGGTAGGGGTAAAGGAAGGTGAGGAAGAAGAAAAACATTATAATTGGTTGTATGAGGACAATACTATGGTTGACAAAGGAATGGAGGGGATTATGGAGAGAAATTCCAGAGGTGATGGAATGTAAGAGTTGATGGATGTGTGTTCCAGTTGAGAGGGTTACGGGGTACAGCCTGGTGACCAGAATGGAATGGTCCAGAGTAGTTCAGGTCGTATTATCAGATGACCAACTTATTTAAATGATTATGCAGAGTAATGTATATATATATAAACTCTGAATAAATAAATAAATAAATATATTTACAGAGTGGCAGCCCACTCCATATGTTGGCGCATTGGATGACGAACTATGCAAGATAATAAGCATAATGGACGATTCAAACACGGAGCAAGACAAGACAAGTGCTTAATTTGTGAAATAATACGTGCTAGGGCTCTGGACAGGAGGCCACTGCAGCTTGCATCACCCATTGCCCTTGTCATAGCTGCAAAAACAACTAATAATCATCTCTCTCTCCTGCAAGTGCAACAGTTCAGATTATTCCAGGCCCCCAAAGCGAAAGAAATGGTTGGGGAGGCAGGTATTAGTGATTTTGAATGTGTATTGTATTCATAAATACCCGTTGTTATGCTCACCCCTAAATTCGATGAGCTCCGGAAACCAATCAAGTGTGGGTGCTGAGCCCCGGAAACCATGGGCTCAAATTAAGCACTGCTGCAAGACCAACCCACGCCTGGCGCTGAGCTTCCCTGGGGTGCTCGTGGAATGTAGCATCACAGATGCTCTTGGCCCAGCTGGGGCATCACAACTCCAAGTTGATCTTGAATACTACCCGACACGCTGGTAAGGTTTGGGGAATTGGGATTGATTGACTATTACTTTGATGTACCCATTAAAGTTCTGTGTCACAGCAGTTCAGGAAGAAATTTTACGTCCTAAACCATAACAACCATTTTTTGCGGCATAATAAACGTAAAAGCTTTTTAGAGGTGAAATATGTGTGTTCCCAATTTAACCATATCTACATCAATGTGAAATGCACTGTAAAATGTCTCAAACGGACGTGGATGTCTTAGACCCTGACCACAAAGTGAAATGTGCATGATATAATCTATGCTGTCATTTTATAGGACACCGGGTTGCCCATTATGCCACCTAGGAACTAGGGATGTGTAAAGTTTGCGTAATTTGCTTTAACATAATTATGCAAAATTTCAGTAAAATTATAGAAAATTATGAGCAATTAGACAATATGCAATTCAGTCAGTGCTATAATTTAGGGAAAAATGCATCCGCGTGTGACACAACGAAAAAATATCTCGTAAAACACTCAGGCAACATCCACTTGCGTTATGGCCCTGCATATTATTTCTGCATGCTTACAGTAACATTTTGCAGTGAATGGTGCATATTTATGCAATTTGGCATGATTTCGGGAATTTTAAGTAACAAGTTTAAGATAAAATTCACAAAACTATTCAAATTATGCCAGCTTAATTTAAATTTCACCCACTGAGAATCCAAGGCAATGGCAACAAATAACAAGTAACAGAGGTTCATAGTGGACTCATTGTAAGTAATTGCACTACACAAGTAATTCACCTTCATTCAGTTTACTGAATCCAATTATTGCATTCCTGTATGTCTTTTTTTAATCTTTGTCAGAAGTCAATATTTATATTGTGGTTATTCCAGTGACTTCCTACTATTTTTTCTTGGGCTCACATCCCTGCTGTCCTAATAATGACCTTCTAACTAACAATAAACTTGAAACACTGTGACACCCATACAGCCAGATTTTAGGGCCATCCCTAGCTTCATAGCAGGATCTCTTCATTTCTGTTTGTCCCATCCTAAAACAATTATTTGAACCCTGAATCAGCAGTTTTTGACTACATATTCACTGCAAATCACTTCTGTACCATGTGATCACCTCTTTGAGCACAAACATTATTTCTTGAGTTGCAATTACCAAATGAAAGAATTAAACAATTTTCACCTACACAATATCTTCTATATTATTCTGTAAATACAGTGGCTGCATATTTCTACTACTTATGGGCCGATTCCGATCCTGGTCGGAAACCGTTCCGTCCGACACGTTCCCGGAGCGATTTCCGACCGATTCGTGCTCCTTGGCTCCAAGCGAGCGAGTACGATGCAGCCGCATGCTGACGGACTCGGTCCGGTCGGACTCCCATTGAAGTCAATGGGAGCCGGTCGTACGACGCGTACATGGGCTCCCATTGACTGAATGGGTACGTTGCGCAAAAGGGTGCCCCCTGTAGTGGGTATGCGTTGGTGCCATCCGCACCATACATGCATGTATAGGGGGGACCCTTGGGTCCCCCCCTGTGTCCGACTCGTAAGGCTACGGGTGAAGGGGGGTCCAGCACGGACCCCCGAAGTCCGCTTCCCAGAGCGTTTGCGTGTCGGAGGCTCCGACTCGATCCGGCTGTCCGGATCGTGCATCGTACTGGCTCGGTCGTAAAACGTCTCCATTGCGCGGTACGAATCTAGTGCGAACGAGTCATATGGAGCGGTTCGGACCCGGAAACGATTCGGTCGGCGATTTCGCGTACATTCGCATCGTACTTGGGCGTCCGGACCTCTGTATGACTCGGTCGGAAACAAAGCCTCCGACTCGGATCTGGTAAAGCCGAATCCGATTCGGAGGCCTTCCGACCGAGATCGGAATCGACCCCTTAGTGTTTTACTGTTTTTTTATTAGTTAGCCAGGTACTTATTAACAACCAAATAAGTAATATATTCTGTCACTTACAAAACTGATGCAGTGTCTGCCCAAAACAGACTGCTTGCATGCGTTCAGCGCTGATCACGATTGCAAAGGGATAAAATTCTGTGTTGTAAAATGCATTTTTATGTATAAAAAGTAAATAATTGTTACTTGACCAGCCTGAGAACAAAACTGAAAACTATATCGTACTTGATATAGAATGTACTCAAGAAAACGTTGTGCACAATCCCAACTACATCTTTACCCATCATCTAACTTCTGATTAAAACCTTGAGTTTCCAGGAACTTACTGCATAAATAATTTCCTTAACACCTTCTTACAACCAAATTCAAGGGCTGTGCAATGTTGACTCATAACTCTAAATATTCAGACTTCTTCTCCATACTGCAAAAATTGTGAAAAGCTCTTGAAAAGACGCCTGTAGAACTCATCCCAAAGGCTCCCACCTGCTGCTGCTGCTCAGGGGGATTCCTTTGCGTACAAGATGAATTGTTTCTCTAATGTTTCTCTAATTGAGTAAATTGCGAAAAGCCTTTTGTTTATCAGGGTATAATTGTTATTTCTTAATTGTTTTTTACCACTTAAGACCTCGACAAGTCTAAATTATCGAGGGCCTTTCGGGTTGCTAAAAACGACACCATTGATTTTATGAAGTTTGAGGAGGACGAGGAGTTTTTTTAATGGTACACAGAAAAGAGTGAGATAACTTTTGATTTCCATGCGGAATTGAAAGCATAGACCCCTTTCAATGTATGACCTTGGCTTCAACCTGTATGTCTACCTACAAGCACATGCTTATGCAGCCTGGAAGCACAGGATTGGTGGCATCTAATTTGTAAAACAGTAAATAGAAACACTATTCCTCTTCCTCCATTCAATAGTTAATGGAGATCTCTAAAAAGGAAAATATTTTAATTCAGCATGCTTTGTCGGGTGGTGAATACCAGGTGGGTTGCGGCAATCCTAGAAGGGTGGGGCCGCAATCCTAGAAGAGTGGGGCCGCAATCCTAGAAGGGTGGGACCGCAATCCTAGAAGGGTGGGACCGCAATCCTAGAAGGGTGGGACCGCAATCCTAGAAGGGTGGGGCCGCAATCCTAGAAGGATATCCTGGAGTTAACTCTGTGCCCACCGCCTTCGAATATAGCACTTTCTTTCATGGTTCTCTACAATGCTACAAACACTACGGGGCTTATTCACAAGGCACTTGCGTCACTTTTGCGTCATTTTTAACATGGGAAAAGTGACGCAAAAGTGGCATAAGGGCCTTGTAAATCTGTCCCCACATGTGTAATGTCCTGATGGGTACCACATTCAGCATCTGTACCAACAGATGCTGTGAGAGGCCCATTGTGCTGCAGTATCATTGTGAGGTCTGTGTGGGAGCACAAGTGGTTTTGTGCTGTTGTTATACACTTTTGCAAGACTGCGAACGATAGTGGGAAAATACAATACGTAGATGTCATACAGCTGCATCCATATCTGAACATCAAAGTGTACCCCACACGATGCCTGCACATCATGTACAGGGATTTTAAAGACATTAATGGATACTCTGGCCTGATTAAATGTCAAGTCTTACCTCTTGTGAGGCTGTATTCCCTGTTCTCCAGCACAGACTTGAAGGTAAGCTAATCGGTCCTTTATATCAGATCTGAGCTGAAAGTAAAAACAAAAATAGTGACTGTTGACACTGTTGAGGATACAGAATGGGACAACTGCACAAGCAGACGACATTTGAAGCCTTTTCTGGGAATATTACATTACTTTTCAGAGGTAAGCAAGAATGGAATGACAGCGCTTTCCATGCACAGTTGTATTCCACTGAGACCCAAGTGTATGGAGGCTAACCCGCCAGACGTGAGTCAACTAAACCTTCCCTCAATTATCCATGAGGAAAACTTCTCCACAGACAACTTACCGATCACGGACATCATCACAGATCCTGATGAGTTGCACAAATCCCTCTTCGGCTGGTGTTACATCTCAGTTGTGAGTATTTAGATGTTAAAACAGCTTTGTTGTGGTGGAAAGAAACAGTAGAGTACCTGACCACATGCAACAATATAAATATATTCATAGCTTGTCTCACAACCTCTCATGCTCATTAGAGCTTTACAAAGTGATGGTCAGTCATCAGGACAGGTGCCTGTATCACTCTACAGACTCCGTTATTTAAGATGAAGACCCGCAGCCTGGGGATTATTTGGGAAAATTCACAAGCGAACTTGACCCAGATGGACACATCGTAGAATTTGTGTCCGCAGGTTGGAAAACGTATTTATATAGAACATCCAAAAATGGAGTGTGCAGGAAAGGCAAAGAATGGTGCTATGATCCTTGCACACAGACTCCTTGTGAAATCCATTAGTGCAACGTCTCTGACAAAAGATAATGGTGCTATAATCTGTGCACACATATTCAGTGTGAAATCCTAAAGTGCAGGGTCTCTGACTCACTAGATGGTGGTACAACCCTTGCACACAACCTCCCTGTGAAATCCTAAAGTGCAGGGTCTCTGACTCACTAGATGGTGGTACAACCCTTGCACACAACCTCCCTGTAAAATCCTAAAGTGCAGGGTCTCTGACTCACTAGATGGTGGTACAACCCTTGCACACAACCTCCCTGTGAAATCCTAAAGTGCAGGGTCTCTGACTCACTAGATGGTGGTACAACCCTTGCACACAACCTCCTGTGAAATTCTAAAGTGCAGGGTCTCTGACTCACTAGATGGTGGTACAACCCTTGCACACAACCTCCCTGTGAAATCCTAAAGTGCAGGGTCTCTGACTCACTAGATGGTGGTACAACCCTTGCACACAAGCTCCCTGTGAAACCCCATAATGCAAGGTCTCTAAATTACAAGGATGGTGTTAAGATCTGGTTGTGTCATCCCACAGTGCAGTGTCTTTGAACTACAATCATGTCACTACGGTCCTTGGACACACTCTGGTCGTGACGTCCCACAGTGCAGGGTCTCTGACTGCAATCGTGTTACCACGGTCTGGTTTTGACATCCCAAAGTGCCACAGATGACAGTGTGAGAAGTGCAAGATTTGTGCTTAAAAGTAAAAACGGCCAACGATCCAAGGAACAGAAAAACTCCAGCAATTTAATAAGACTTGAACCTCTCCGCCACCGAACCCCCCGCTCCCTTCCGCCCCCTCAACTCCCTCCTACCCCCTCCCCCAACATACAGAAATACCAGCTTTTAATCCATTGGCTGCACTGGAAACTATCTCAGGTGTTAGGAAGGGCCAAGAAGACTGCACAAGTATTTACAAAGACGATACAAAGTGCACCCGCTCGACGATGAAGGTGTGAGAAGAATTAATGTAAATGTGCACTAAGTGTTTGCTTTGAGTTTAGAGACCATGTGCATTTCACCCTCATCTAATTTATAACATACCATGGGGCAGATTTACAAGCCCCTTGGCCACTTTTGCGTCACTTTTCCCATGTTAAAAGTGACGCAAAAGTGGCGCAAGGGGCTTGTAAATCTGCCCCCATGTGTTTTTGTAAAGCGCACCTTCATGCAAGGTTGGTTATCTTGGCGCTGAATAACAGATGTTTATTGTTATCCAACCCAATGGTACTCATTTTATCAACTTCAGAAGGGTGAAGGGCTGAGTGGACCCACCAGGATGAGGTCGCACACAGGCCCCTGCAGTGGACATTAGTCCACTAAGCCACCAGACCCAGCACAGACCCTCATGTATTACATGTTTCTAAAGCAGACAAGGTGCAGGGAGTTCTCGTGTAAAGGGCGTTCAGCAGTGTAAGTGTGAAGTGCACCCTCTGCTCACAAGTCAGTCATTTCTGTAAGTGCGCAACATGTGTGCTCCTCACTGATGCTGTCTGTGAAACGGATGAGACACAGACCTGCTGCTAATGTTTACACGTTCAGCACCTTATAAATGGAACCTGACACTGTCTCTCACGTGCTTCGTGCACGTGCAGTTTTCTTCCTTCATCCGGCTGCACCCCTACAGTTTTACAAATTACAACTGCACCAAGTTGTTTCATTTAAGTGCACATAACTGGGCCAGCGTATGAAACCCCCCCCCCCCCTCTGTAGTAGACCCCCTTGGGTAAAGAATCCAGACGAGGCAAGAAGATAACTCACAAGTTGTGGTTTATTCATAGAAAGGACCCACGACCTCCAGCTTTAACAACACAGCAATACTAACTCTATAATTCTAACACTGGCATAACACTACATTCTACATTCTACTTCTAAGTTCTACATTAAAGGAACATGCCACTAAAACACGAAGTATAATAACACACTTACCATACTACACACCCCCTTCCTATATATAAAAAGCAAGGAGAAAAACCCCAACAAAAAAACAACAAAAAAAAAAAAAAAAAACACACAAAAAAAATACGTAAATGTATCATAGTGTGAATACAACTTATGCAAGAACTATACATCATTAATAATATACATAATCCTTGGAGTAACTGGGAGCTGACCTCAGTCTAGAACTGGACCTTGATACATTGTCACATCTAGCTCCTGAAATGGCTCTTGATTCGGAAGTGAAAGATGATCTCAGACTGGGACTGAAACTAGTCACATTATCACCCCCAGGACCCGAAATGACACCAGCACTACACCTTGGGCCCACATCCAAACCATCACCTCCACTTAAATTACTCTGAGTCCATTGTTCTCCTCCATTGTCTCCTTCTTGTGTCAGAGTGACTAAATCATACCAATCACGACTCTCCTGCCCATTCCCCGAACCAATTCTTTGTAAAATAATCTTTGCCTGCTCTTTAGTGACTTTCACCAATGCATTCCTGTTCCACCATCCTTTTCCATGCAACAAAACAGCGGTATTGGTAATCTTTAAAACTTTCACTGGTCCAGAAAACTTCGATTGTCCCTTACACACTTTCTTAGGCTTTCTTACTAAAACCCAATCGCCCGTACTAAGCAATCCTTCTTTAACATGCATTCTTTTATCATAATAACACTTATATGCTTCCTGTTTCTCTTTAACATGACTACGCACTTCTTTCAAATCTATATTGTGGTGCAAATCAACTTTATCCAGTAACCACGTGGGACTAATTGCAGAAATCGGTTTCCGACCCCTCAACAGAACAAAAGGAGCCACATCCGTAGTGCTTTGTGGAGTTATATTATAATTCCATACTTTAAAATGCAAATATTCTGCAATATCCAACTTATTGGCCACCGCAGTTTGGACACCTTCTTTCAATAATCTGTTAGCTCTTTCCACTAAACCATTAGACGCTGGACTATAAACTGGTACTCTATTATGTCTAACATCATGTTTGCTGAGAAATTTGCTGAACTCCTCAGAAACAAAATGAGATCCATTATCCGTAACAATTTCCTTCACTTTTCCTTCTATATTGAACAATTTCTGAAGAAATGCAATAAAAGAACACGAATCAGCACATTTCACAAAAGCAAAGTATATCCACTTCGAATAATAGTCAATGGCTACAATCAAGAATCTACTGTTCTCCCCTAATGCATTGAAAGGACCAGTAAAATCAAGACCTATTTTCTCCCATGCATTGTTTGGCCACACCACAGGGTGTAAAGGTAAGGTACTAGTTTTCCAATGTTTGTCAGAACACAAACAATCAGCACAACTTTCCACAAATCTTCTAACTTGGCCATCTATACCAGGCCACCAGTACATCTGTTTAATCTTCTTGGAAGTGGCAGAAATACTCTAGATGTCCCTCGTGAGCTAAGGCAACAATTTTGGACCTAAGACCACTAGGGGGAATAAATAAATCTTGTCTCAGTAATAACCATTGACCACTGACAACTCAGCAGCTACCTGACAAAAATTTCTCAAATCTGAATTCAAGCTTCTATCGTTTGGCCAACCCTCAACTAGAAACTTCTTCACTCGTGCCATACACTCATCTTGATCACAACACTTCAACCATTCCTCTTCAGTTATTTTAAATATCTCATTAATATCATTAACTGTGAACACATACTCCAAATCCTCCCTACTCTTCTCATTGTCACAAACAATATCCCCGATGACAGGTAAACGTGATAGACAGTCAGCTCTCACATTTTTGCCACCAGGAATATACTTTATATCAAAATTAAATTCTTGTAATTGTGATAGGAGCCTAATGAGTCTTGAAGATGCCTTGTTGGAACAACTATCTCCTAACATGTATATTAATGGTTTGTGATCAGTGTGCAATTCATATTTGGTACCCCAAATATACATTTTGAACTTCTCAGAGGCCCACGAGCAAGCCAGTGCCTCACGCTCAATAGTACTGTAATTCTTTTCGGCATCGCTGAGAGTTCGTGATGCGAACGCTATGGTATACTCGCGACCATTTATTTCTTGGCTTAAGACAGCACCCAAACCTTTAGCGCTAGCATCTACAGTAATAGTACACTTGGCACCCTGAGTAAAAAGATCTTATAGCTGGAGCTGTAATGATTAACTTTTTAACTGCTTGAAAGACCTTTTGGCACTCTTCGGACCACACAAACTTGATGTTCTTTTTCAACAGATTTCTTAAAGGTTGCACAATGACTGCATAACCTTGTACAAATCTTGCGTAATATTCGCTAAGTCCCAGGAAGGCTCTAAGCGAGTCCTTGTCATTGGGAGTGGAAACCTCATTTATACCTTTTAATAAAGATAATTTAGGTTTAATGCCATCCTTAGAGATATTATGTCCCAAATAATTCACATCCTGGGCAATAAACTTGCACTTGTCTATATTAATAGTCATACCCTGAGACCTCAACTTGCTTAATACATCATCCAGTAATGCAAAATGTTGCTCCAAAGTCTCAGTGTGAACTAAAATGTCATCCTGAAAAGCCTGTATGCCCAATTGTTGACCAAACATCTGATCCATTAAGCGTTGAAAAACACTAGCAGCGGATGCCAAACCAAACGGCATACGCATATATTGAAAAACACCAAAGGGTGTTACAAACGTGGTTAAGTGTTGTGAATCTTCAGACAAAGGTATCTGATGATACGCAGAACGTAAATCTATGGTTGAAAAATACCTACTACCACCTAACTTAGCCAATAATTCATGAATTCTTGGAAGGGGATGACAGTCTACAAGAATGTTTCTGTTGAGAACTCTTAAGTCCGCACATAGACGTATAGACCCTGAGCTTTTTCGTGCGACAACGGCCGCCGAAACCCACTCTGAGGACTCTACCTGTTTGATGATTTCTTGAGCGCACATTTCATCAAGTAGCTTTTTGAGATCTTCCCTGGCAGATAGTGGAACAGGTCTAACCTTCTGTATCACAGGAATGGCATTTTTTTTAAAACAATAGTATGCTGAAAATTCTTAATCATCCCTATTTTGTTAGAAAATACCTCAGGAAATTTAAACTGTAAATTCTTAGTAATACTATCGATCTCATTGGTATCTAGAACAGCTAAAACAGGTAAATCTCCTAAAACTACAGGTTCTGCATGTCCTGGTCTAAGAATTATACCAAGTTTGGCTTGGTCTTGCCACCCTAATATGTCACGTCCATTGACTGCAACATAAATTTTGGTAACAATACTCCTACCCTTAAATACAATATAATCATCAAAATAACCCTTCATTATTATATCGTATTCACCAAATGCTTTAGGGTTGATAGATGTCGACTTGAGTAATTTCTCAGTCCACAGTCTGATAAACGTCTTTTCGGCTAAAATAGTAATAGGGGATCCCGAATCTGCCATAATACCCAGATCAATAACACCAATTTGTACATTGCATATTGGACCTTTGCACCTTTTTTCTGATTCTCCTAACATATTGACCTCTACTGATAATGACACATTACTAATTTCTTCTGATAGAATATCTTCGTTAACGTCCAACTGATTGACTCTGACCTTCATTCTGCTGGCATTACACACTGTATAAAAATGACCTATTTTTTTACAATAAGTGCACCGTTTCCCCTTTGCAGGACAATTAGGATAATTCCCCATGTGGAATTTAGAACCACATCTGTAACAGGTGCCTCCAACCTTTTCTGAACGTTCTGCCTAAAAGCATTCTTACTAGTAACCACATTAATAGCTGTATCATTCACGCTAGTTCTAGGTTTTGATTCTACTACAGCAATACTTATGTTGTCTGAAGATCTGGAAATTGAAGCATCAGATATAATCTTTGAAGAAACAACAGACCTTTCTATACTTCTTGCTATATCCATGACCTCATCAAGAGACGGATTTTTGCATGTCAAAATCCGTTCTTGTGTCTTTTTGTTATAGCAATTGAATACTAATTGATCTCTCAAAGCAGTGTCCAAGTAATTCCCAAAGACACACTTAGAAGCTAAAACACGTAACACAGCTAAATAATCTTCAATAGATTCATCTACTAATTGTCTCCGTTTAAAGAATTTGTGTCTTTCTACCATCACGGAAGGTTCGTCGACATAATGTTTACCCAAACGTGCCAAAGCCTCTTTGAAGACATCCCATGATTCCTCACCTACAGGTGCTTGAACAGTAGGTAAGTTGTCAAAAATCTCTTGTCCCGCATTTCCTAGATGGTTAAACAGAAGCTCTCTTTTCCTTGACGCAGAATACTCACTGGCATCAATGGCCTCTAGATAGTTCTCAAATACTCTAAACCATTTGTGCCAAGGTTTGTCTGGTTTACCAGGGATTTCCAAAAATGGGGAAGGTTGCAATACGTTGTTACTACTTGAAGCCATGCTGGTGTATAAGATGTGTAATTATTGAGATGAACAATAAGCAAAGAAAACAAAGAGAAAAAAAAAAATTTTTTTTTTTTTTTTTTATAATGAAATTATGCAAAGTGTGGAAATACCAATAACTGCATACGCCAATTTCCCTTGGAACGCTTTACTTCTAGACTTCGTACGATCTAGAATGATGCCATAATTGGAGAAAATCTTGAAAACGGCAACTTGAAAATGAAACTGGAAAGCAGAGCGTAATGAAAGAAGCTCTGCGTGCTTTCCAAAGGAACTAGAACTTGCTTCCAGCACGTAGGTGAGCGTGGTGACGTCAGGGGTTGCTCACGTGGTACAATACACAAGAGGCGCCAGGGAAATGGATTCCTTTGAAGATCTAAGAAGGCTGCAGTTCCAGCTGAGATGCGAGCGTGAAGCGTGACTGAACAATGCCAACAGACTGTTGAAGGACAATGGAGAAGCCCTTGCCTCTGCAGGACTAAGGTTAGCGCGTGCTCAGTGATTCAAGTATTCAAATGTTGCCTCATAAAAAAAAAAAACGTTGGAAGTGAAGAGGCTTTAAGCGCAAGATAAAGCCATAAAAATGCCTAAAATGCCGTAGGCGCTTAAGCGAAGGGCGATGCAAGCTGTAACTCGACAGAAGCTTGTATATAACACTTCAATTTAAAACAAATGCTGATTGAAACGATGGCGCTAAAGAGAGAAGCGATGCCAATATGCAAAGACAAATGCTTCTAGCGCGATAGTCAAGGAAAGAACAGTACATTACCGGTGGTTTCAGAAAAAAGAAACAGCAGAATTCTCGTTCTTGATGCGAGACAGCGCAGTTCTCGAAATGGCATAAGAAGGTTTCAACGAAAGTCCTTGGAGGGAAGTAATGTGCAATCACTTCTTGTCGGGTGGGTCCTTTAGAATCGTCGCCAAATAATGTAGTAGACCCCTTGGGTAAAGAATCCAGACGAGGCAAGAAGATAACTCACAAGTTGTGGTTTATTCATAGAAAGGACCCACGACCTCCAGCTTTAACAACACAGCAATACTAACTCTATAATTCTAACACTGGCATAACACTACATTCTACATTCTACTTCTAAGTTCTACATTAAAGGAACATGCCACTAAAACACGAAGTATAATAACACACTTACCATACTACACCCTCCCTTGTGCAGCATACCGGGCTTTACGAGGGAACAAACCAATGTAGTGTAGGAAGTGCGCAGCTGGTTTCAGTTGTCGCTGCGACTCTCGAGGCAAACATGACAGCTCCCTGGAAGCAGGAGCTCCAAGTAATAGGTGTTACCGAGGACACTTAGGAATGCTTTGTGAGTGACCTTGGGCGCTTTGTGAGTGACCTTGGGCGCTTTGTGTGTGGCCTGTGGGCGCTTTGTGAGTGACCTTGGGCGCTTTGTGAGTGACCTAGGACTCTTTGTAAGTGGCCTGTGGGCGCTTTGTGAGTGACCTTGGGCGCTTTGTGAGTGGCCTCTGGGCGCTTTGTGAGTGGCCTGTGGGCGCTTTGTGAGTGACCTTGGGCGCTTTGTGAGTGGCCTCTGGGCGCTTTGTGAGTGGCCTGTGGGCGCTTTGTGATTACACCTCGGAGTACCTCACGCTTACTTACAAACAGGCCTGTCTGTAACCATAATAAACTTCACTCAGTGCACGCAGAAAAAAAATGTTTTCTCTGAAAACGCGGAAGCTTATCAAGTTAAATATAATTCATTAGAGATTATTTAAAATCATTACAACCATGATAACATAATTACTCTGTGCTCTATACATTCTTTTGAATATTGAAAATCAATTGTCTCCATAATTGGGCGAAACAATTAACAATTCATGCTACAACCATGACAAAGTAGTTATACTGCCTTCTGTGGTAAAATAATATTAAATTCACAGACTATAAAACACAACAGATTAATCCCTCACCATAGTACAAGAGAGATATTGAGGGGTTTTACATAACTGATAATCAGTTTTAAATAATGGTCTAATAGTCAAGTACCAGAATGAAAAGAGAGAACATGTCCAGGCTCGGAGGGGGGGTTCAAAGCAACATCACTGACTGTGACCATGGTGCAGACAAGCCTTGCTAAATACAACAGTGTCAGCAGCAGGCCTCATTTGTCCTAAAGATGGGGGTGATTGTCCATGGAGGGTCCCTGTCATGGATCTGGAGGGACCCCCAATGTGTGATCTCTCACCCTGACAATAACAGGAATCTCACAGTGAAAGTCGGTGGTATTTTCAGAGGTGCTGCTCAATTTGTCTATTATCAATGTAGGAGGACAAGTTGCTGCTGAACTTTGCTGCTGCTGTTCTGCATAGGCAGAAGCAGAGCAGGAGGCCCAGCCTTCTCCTACCTCACACCCAAAACGTGGAACGACCTCCCTCCCCACATGAGGGCATCCTCCTCACTTCTGGAAATCCACAAGAACCTTAAGACCTGGCTCTTCAACTAACACCCAGCAGACGACCAACACACCTGCTCTAGTGCCTGGATACCCTTCGGGTGATAAGCAGCGCTTTACAAATCCAGATTACATAGCATAACTTCAGTGAGTGCCAAAGTCACCAGTGTACAGAGTGAATAGTAGTGGGGTACGGGGGTGCAGGGATATAGTACACCCCCGGTTCAGTTCCCGGTTAGTGGAGATCTTTGATGAAGTGGCAGAACCCGGTCCCAATCTGACCTGAACCGAAGTATTTTTAGTAAAAGGCACGATGATTCCGAGAACCACTGGCTGAACCCCCCAGTAGTTACCTTTGTTCCTATGGGGGGGGTTACTACCAACCCTACCAAATGCTGCCTTGAAATCAATGCACCGAGTGAAGAGGGTCACACGTCTAATGTTTGTATAGTTGTGACCCAGCATCACAATCGAGACAGTATTGTTAAATGCACGTGAGGTGCAGAAACCAGTCTGGGCTGGGGAATCAGGTGGAGGCTACATGACCAGTCGTGGAGGTCTTGTTAAAGTTTCCAGCATCGAAGGATGCAGTCACACCACAGTTACTCGGGGTAGCGGCACCACCTTCTTTGAGTAATGGCACATAATCAGCTATGGCACAGTGAGTGGCAATCAAACCTTGTGGACTTTGTTCTCAATCTCTACACACATAGATGTGTGCAACATTCCTCTGCTGGTACAAGTTGAAGTTTAGTAACACCACGTTTATTCTCAAATTTCCAAATTCTACTGTCTTGCAATATTATTCATCAATTTTTTGATTATCAGAGTATTTTATTTTTGCTGTCGTCAAAATTTTCCATATCCTTTTTAACCAGTGCAATCTCATCTGAAAAACACATCACATCTGGTAAATATCTCGTCAATTGCACAGGTTCATCCATATTGGTCAGTCAAACTACCTCAGTGTCAAAATAAAAAAAAATCTGTGTTTAGGTATTTAAACGGGATTCTAATTGTGAACATCTGTGACTATCCCCTATAGATTTACAGTCTACACAAGGAATACCATTTACAGTTTTAGCAGGAAATATTTGAACAACAAAACAATGTTTTATGCCTTTACTTATCCATAGTGCACATCCGCTGGTCCTGTGCTCACTCTGGTGTCTTGTCTGAATCTAGATGCAGAGTCATTTAAAGGCAACAGTGAGGTCCCCTGAGGCCTGTTCAGGCAGTGATGGGACCTGCCATTGCATGGGTGTGAGAGACAGAGTCCACTGGGCAATTATCAGCTATGAGCTTTTAATTGCATTTGAAAAGGTCTCAGAGCACCATGGTAAGTTTCAAACTGTGTTAAAGTTCTGTTTATTTTTTCATATTTAACATTTTTGGAAAATGTTATATTTTTTAACTTCGTTGATCAATGTCATGAAAATGCACATTTTTAATTGATTTTTGCAAGAAACAGGACACACCGATGTAAAAATCAAAACTGCTGTCCTTTCTGCTGTGTAGAGAAATTTAGTGCAACAAAATGCATTTAATAAAGAAGTCAGTGTATTTCAAAAGCAAAGCTAAAAAAGCTTCTCACAAGTTCGCAGCTGTATTAATTTAGACAACTGTCAGGAAATGGGAGGTAGAACCCCGCAGAGATATTTCAAGAACGCAGGGAAATTTGTGATGTAAAAATAAAAACTGCTGTGTTATCTGCTGTTTTCTCAGGAACGCAGCGAAATTTAGTGTTACAAAATCCATCATTTACACCAAATATAAATGCATTTAATAAACAAGTCAGATATTCACACATACAGGTTGCTTCATGCTCGAGTCTGGGCTTTGGACAGGTAACAAATGTCACATAGACGAGGGATGTTCCCCACTTTGACCAAGTTTGTCTGAAGTGATGTTTAACATCAATCCCACACTCAGGGCCTCATTATGATGCCGATTTACGATACCGGCGGTCAGAGCGCAGAGGGCGGGGGGAAGACCGCTGCCTCCAACATACTCAATCAGCCCGTCAGGGCGGCGGTCAGACAGTAATCCCTACTATGAGGCCAGTGCCTGCGCAGGCACTGCCGTAAGGATTACAATCTCCATTTACTACAGCCTTTTCATGGTGGTCCCACTGCCATGGAAAGACTGTCAGAAAGGGACTTTGGTGGGCCCTAGCAGGGCCCACGTCCCACATGGGCCACCGCTATGTGGCCAGGGGGCACCTGTGGTGCCTCCCCAAACACCCATGTACCACATGGTGCCTGTCACACGGTGCATGAATGTTTGCAAACATGCCTTTTACTACTGCGGCTTGTGCCGCTGCCCTTTTCAGGCCGCAGCACAAGCCGCAATAGTATAATAAATGTTTCCGACCGCATACACGACGGTGTCATCATAATATGGCGGGTGGAACTGCCGACTACTTGTCGGGCAGTCTCCATCTCACTGCGATGTCTGACCGCCATCGTATTGAGGCCCTTAGTTTTGCCCAAAATGGAGGGACTGCTGCCTACGTGGAATTGTTCGGAGCAGCTGTACATGAACCAGCTTGGCTCATCTCTAAATCAGACCATTTGACTCTAATCAGTAAACAGCCACAGTGGCTGCATCTGGAAGCCTGCATCAGTTTCAGAACTGCCTGCATTACACACAAGGTCACGCATGCTGGCCTTCCGTCTTACCCCAAATATAAACTCCACTCCCGTACAACAGGAGGCAAAAGATCTACAAGAGGAAAAAACAACCACATTCTCGAAATCCCTAACACTAGGAAAAGGAAATCATCTGACCAGGGCTTCCCCTGCCTGGCTCCTAGACTTTAGAAGCCCATCCCCCATGCCCTCAGAATGAACCAGAAGCTCTTATTGTTCAGGAAAGACCTTAAGACTTATCTCTTCAGAAGGGCTTGCCAGCCAAAAATATGTGTCTCTTCTGATCAGCTGCCCCCTCTGTTTTAAACCCAGGACCCCCTTCCCTCCATGAACCCCTTGTTAACCCTTACTTGTGATCTGTACTCATGACCAGATGCCCCCTCTATTCTAAACCTAAGCCCCCCTTCCCTCCCTGAATCCCTTGTTAACTATCACTTCTTATCTGTGTCTCCAGTTTGTACGTGTTTGAAGTAAGTACTGCATTGCCCCTGCGGCTAGGTCTTTATAAATACCCCAAAAAACATAAGCAATGAGTAACTAGGTGCATTTTGGTGGTGCCTCATTGCAGCTAGAAGCAATCAGCGACCTTTTCACATTGCTCAAAGCCACCAAAATCGCCCCACACGCTAAGGCGGTAGTGGAAGCATACTGATTCAGGCAAGGGCTAAAGGATAACGTTGCCCCAGTGCGGCAACTAGGGGGCTGGAAGCATCCATTTTCTTTGGACCTTAGCTGCTGCTCCCTCAGAGTAAGGAGTAAAGGTATCGGAAGATGCCTGTGGCTCAGTGGGGAAACTGAGGCAAGGCCACAACCCGTTTCACAGCTTCCCTACTTCCCGGACCTGTAACTCAGGGTCAGGACCTTTAAGATGCAGTAGAGCCCTCAGCAACAGGCTACAATGCTAGCTTTAGGACTCTAAAGAGCCCAAGGTTTCTTCCATGTCTATGAGCGGTAACTCATGTATGCTACCTCATGTGTCTTCTGACTCATATGTACATGCATGTGAAGATTGTTACACAACGTCTATCACCTTAAAGACAACTTTGCTACCATATCAACAAAGTGTCACAAGTATCTTCTACACCTGTGTCAGGCAAACCATTCGTTTTTTAAAAGAACCCTCACCCACCAACCTAGTTGGTGGCATGCTTCATCATTGCAGTAGTTTTAAAGTTATTTCACAAAAAACTCACTGCGTCACACAAAAAACCAGCCCGCTATAATCCAGCGTCGTAGCACACCTTAGGAGCATTAGCATCTGAGGAGGGAACCCAATGATGAAGCATGCCACCAACTAAGTTGGTGGGTGCGGGTTCTTTTAATAAACTGAATGGTTTGTCTGACACAGGAGTAGAAGATGCTTGTGACACTTTGTTGAAATGATAGCCAGCGTGTTCTCATTTGTTTGTTGTATTGATAAAGGGAAAAAGAACGGGCTGTTCTCATCTTCTTGCTCTCTTCTTTTGGTTTTTGGTAAAACCTTAAGGAGCAATCAATGTAAAATGTAGTTCATCCTTAACCACAGAGGAAGTGTTTCCCTTTCTGGTTAGCCCACACTTTATGAGTCACTGTCGAGGGGGAGTCTCTCTCCACCCATGCAGCACATAGCAGACAGGGTGCAGGCACTACAGCCTAACTGTCACTGAGAGTCACCTCATGATTGTCACATCACCAAGTCTAGCCTTTTACTGGCAGGATCCATGGTGGGGCTGAATGGAATGCACCAGAAGGTCTGCAAGGATCTGAGACACTCAGCACCAGAGCTATCGGGGAGGGATATGGCAACTGGTCTGTGAGTCCCACAAGGAAAGGGCAATAATTCGCACAGGGGGCCTCAGGGTGACATGGTGGGCCAACATCCGGTTAAAGAGGAAATGCACCTTAGTAAGTGCCCAGGTTTGGAAGATCCTCAGGGCTTATAGGAGATGAATGAACTTGTAATCAATGTTGGCCCAGCAGGAATTGGTAGTTTTAACAGGTTAGAGATCGTTAGAGATGCATTGAGTGGTAGTAGAGGTGCTGTGCCCTTGTCACTAAAGAAGATAAAGTTGGTTATAGCTAGTAAGGAAAACTTTATGTGTCTGTGATAGGTTGTGGTGGCACCAGTTCTCTCATATAGGTGCGTCACCCAGGGCTGTGGGGTTGCCACCAGTGTCATATGAGTAGATTATCTTAACCTTGGCTGTGCTAGTACCAGTTATGTTATCTGAGTAAATTACCTTGTTGTTATCTTGGGGAGGGGCACCCACAGACATTGTGCTGCAGTGGTACCAGTTCCATCATATGAGCAGTTTACCTTGGTCTGATCTAGGGGAGGAGAAACCACAGGGACCGTGCTGCGGTGGTACCAGTTCTGTCATATGAGTAGATTACCTTGGTGTGATCTGGGGAGCGGAACACACAGGGATGTGATACCGTGGTAGCAGTTCCATCGTATAAGTAGATTACCTTGGTGTGATCTGGGGGAGGGGAACCCATAGAGACAGTGCTGCAGTGGTACCAGTTCCGTCTTATGAGGAGATTACCTTGGTGTGATCTGGGGAGGGAACCCACAGGGGCCGTGCTGCAGTGGTGCCAGTTCCATCATATGAGTAGATTACTCTTGTCAGATCTGGGAAGGACCTACAAGAGCCATTTTGGATGTTGAAAGATGTCTTTAGTGGCCACCTATCTACCCTGGTGGTAAGTATTGTGCTCTTCAGTCGCTGCGCCCTGAAAGTTGGAATATATGGGTGACGAGGTGATTCAAGGTGAGGCCCCCAGTTTCATTCCGGAATGAAGGTTAAAAACTGCAAGGCACCGACACAAGTACATGTGGGTGCTTGTTAGGCCAGGGAAATGTGTGTGCCTTCGCTTGTGAGTGCCACTCCTGGCAAAACTTATTAAGTCTTTTTTCCTGCTTGGGGAACCTATTTTCCATGTGCTTTTTAGGGGGAATACATTGCAATTCAATAATCTGGCTAATATAATTCAAAATATGTTTTCCTAGTTTGGTTTGTCGAATCGTAGGGGCAATTCATACGTGGTGCACTCTCACAATTTTAGGTACTATGAGCTCAGTGCTTCCATCTCCTTACATAAACAGTTCTAATGAGCATGTGCATGAAACAAGATAAGAGTGCATACGTAGGATTGTAACACAGGACGAATATGCAATGGTTTAGCGCAGACCCTGCATGCACACAATATAGTTTTCAATGAGAGTCAGTGCAATGACATTTCATGCGATAATACATTTAATCAATGATCGACAGAGGAAGAAAAAATTACTTTGTCAAAAATACATCTTAGTTGTTCACTGCAATTTCTCCGCTAAAAGAAGACTAGCGTGGAACACATTCCCTTGTGAGCTGGATAGTCTGCTACTACCCACTCCTAGACAAAGTTGGTAATTACAGATACCAAAAAGTAGTAACTCTGTAATCACCTTCCCTTCTTGGCCCCACATAAGCTACACCCAGTTTCTTGGTTCCAGATTTTCCCTAAAGTCCTAATGACAGCCTTTATCACACCCAGGGGCCAAGCGTATGCTCTGTGTCACTTCCGGAGGTCCAAGGGACCAACATCTGGTACTCCTTTTAGCTACTAGCAGTGTTAAGAAGCCTGTTTCGCACTGAGAAATCCTTATTGACTAAAAAACTATGAGACTGAGGTGCCTACTTTGCCCATGGAGGATAGCTGTATCACAAAAATGGTGTCCTGGGAGCCATAAAGAGCTATACAATAAGTATTCACCTTTCCGAGCGTGCTATCAAAAAAGTGACTTCCGCAGGATCGCCCCCAAGGACGCCTTACGACTGATGCAGTTGGGACATATAAAATAGGTAATATGCCAGACCCTGTCAGTGGCAGGGCATTCAGATTATCTTTATATGCTTCTCCCTAATTTGCCATACACCAAATGCTTTTAAAAGACAATGTTACAGGTTCAGATGTACCCTTCTGTGACAGCTGCTTCAGGACGGACCTCCACCCTGTGGATTCAGCAGAACTTCCAATCAATTCCGGTGACTGCCCACCTTTGTCGATGCGCAACATGGATCCATACAGGCGGGGTGACCTTCCTTCGGCTGCAGTCAGGTACGAGGTCCCAATCCTCCTATTTGGCTCACCAAAATGTTGCTTGGTTTCGAATTCCTTAATGAAAAAAAAGACAAGAGGCGTTTGGCAAAACAGGAACAGTTTTGTTCAATTAAACAATGCGACCGGGAGACCAGTTACAGGCACGAGGCCTAAGGACTGTCTCACTTTACATTGGGTTTGCGTTAGTCTTTTATACATTTTGACATCGTCATAAACGTATCCAGTGTACCATATATGGTGAGGAATATTGGTTGCTGCCTTAGAGTCATAAATTAATGGTCAAATAGTTACTACAGGTGAGTCTCGACCTTGCGTGGACATAGTGTGGGCAGTGGTGAATGTATCCAGATTCCAGCATAGGGAACGCGTAATCACTAAGGGCCTGATTACGATGGTGGAAGGCCCGCCACCAACAGCCTGTCGGTCACGGGCCCTCCGCCATCGCACAGCGCTTTTCGCCCGCCATATTATGATGGCGGTGGGAAGCGTTGGTGAAGCGTGGTGGTCGACAAGACCGACAGCCACGGTTCCGACGGCAGTCCTTTTCCGACCGCCTGTCGGAGCACTCACATTGCCCAGCATTGCGGCAGTGCCTGCCAGGCACCGCAGTTGGGATTATGATATCCCTTTCCGCCACTCGTTTTGCTGCAGTCAACCCACAATGAAAAGGCAGGTGGAAACGGATTTGGGGGCCTGTAGCGGGCCCCCTTCCTCCCTGGGCCTGCAGCAAGGGCACTGGGGGCACCTATGGTGCCCCCTACATATCCCTGCACCATGTGGTGCCTGCCACATAGTGCAGGGATATGCACGTGCCTTTTTAAGCATTGCGGTGGGGCTGCTAACCGCATCCCCGCCACAATGCACATTATAGGTGATGTGACCGCCGTGGTGGCGGTCGCATCATAATTTGGATTGTGGGGAGGCCGCCTCATAGGCAGCTGGTCCCAAATCCGAAATGGTGGCGGACGGACTAAAGTCCGTCCGCTATCGTAATGACCTCC
This sequence comes from Calotriton arnoldi, assembly GCA_963921515.1. NCBI lineage: Eukaryota > Metazoa > Chordata > Amphibia > Caudata > Salamandridae > Calotriton > Calotriton arnoldi. Next base: position 41,676 of record CAWUFW010008215.1, read on the forward strand.
TAAGTGTGGTAGGTCCAGATTGGCTATGTTTTCCTAACTCATGTGGCATCTGACTTTATGGTGTTGTTCGAAGCCTCATATCCCCACGGGACATGTGTGTTTTATTGGTGGCAATCACCCCTGACCATTGTGATGTCACTGCGCCTATCTGTGGGACAAATAAGAATTTCTTGCCCATGTGTTTTTGCCTGCAAGCCATGCGTCCTCCCACCTATGACCCAACAATCTCAGGCCTAGGTCGCAGGGCCTACCTGACTACATACTTGCGTGTTCGAGGTCCATATTAATATTAGGAAACAACTCCTCCAGCTGGTTGTTGGCCTGATTGTTTCAGTTCACTTTCTTCACCCTCCCCTAAAGTCAACAGCCTGGGATTCTGGATCAACAACAGACTATCCATGGAGCTTCAGGCCAAGAAACTAGCCGCCTGCTGTTTTGGACTTCTGCAACTCTGAGAAAGCTGCTTAGCTGGCTACCAGCCCCACTTCAAAGAGTGGTTGTATAGGGACTAATCAACTCACATCTGGATTATGGAATCCCACTCTACCTAGGGAGCCCCAAATACATGACAGATAGACTGCAGGTAATCCAGAATGCCGCTGCGTGGATTCTCTACAAAATCTCCAAGCACATGTCAGCGGTACCAGCATTAAAAACCCTGTATTTGCTGCCAATCCAGAAGAGAATCCAGTTTAAATCTCTCTGTCTGGTCCATCGCGCCATCCACAAAAAGGACCCCAGCTCATTCAGTTTCTGATGACTCCATATACGCCGTCACAATCATTATGCTCTGAGGGTCTCAATCTACTTCTGGTCCCAAGGGTATAGAGAGCTAGATGCCGAGGAAGTTCTTCTGCATATCTGGCACCCAAACTCTGGAATACACAGCCAACACACATTAGATTAGACAAATCAGAAATCAGTTTCAGAAAACAGCTGAAAACATTCCAATTCTAATTCAAGGCATGCAAACAGTACTGATAGCAGAGGTTTATGACCAGCGCTGGGAGGCCTGGCCTGGCCATGCACCCTATAAATTCCAAAGAATAGAATAGAAGAATGGCAGCCCTTCTGGGGCCAGCTTGCTTTTGTCTCTGTCCTATATGGGAAGGGTGTGCAAATACTGACACCACATGTGATTGGGTGTTGTCTTGTTATGTTGACCTCTTAACTCTTTAATGTTTTCTGAGGACTTTTGTTTGCATTAACGTCTTTATGGCTCCAACATTCCTAATGCTCTAGCATGCAAGGAAAATCTTACAAAGCTTGATACTGGGTTGTATGATATTACAACACGTTCCTTTACCAGGCACATTTTTACAATGCAGATTTTAAAACACATACCACCACCACGTATTTACATTCATTCACATGTGAAATTCCTTTACCACGCAATCCACTACCACATATATATTTACCACGCTTAGGGGCGATTACGATGTCGGGCGGAATAGCTTCCTCCTGACACCATCTTGGTCCTAGGACTGACCAACCCTCGGTCGGCTGTCCGGACCACCTAATTAGGATGCGACCGAACACTGTTTGGTCGCATTCCAACATTTTCCTATGAGCGGCCGTAATACATGCTCCCATAGGGAAATGGGAGGTGCTGTTCATCCCTGCACCCCGTGGCAGGCACCTCAAGGTGCCTGCCACGGGGTGCAGGGATCAACAGGGGGCACGATAGGCCCCCTCAAACCCAAAACGGAGGCTGCACACACGCTTTCCAACATGGTTTGCATGTCGGACAGGGCAGCATGGGAACCATGCCGAAACCGTGCATCATAATCCCAAGGGCGGAAACCGATGGGCTCCTTGAGCCCGTCGGAAGCCAGCCGGAATATCCGGCCAGTTTCAATTCCGACCAGCTGCATCATTATCAGCCGGTCAGAATTGAAACCGGCGATTGGTCGGAGGCTTTCCAACCGCCATCATAATAGGCCCCATACTGTCACAAAAAATCCAGTCACAATCTAACACTACCACCAATTGTTCAAAAATGATACAATAAATCTTAATAGGCTATTGTAAATGAAATATATATATTTAAAAACAAATTAAATTTATGTAGATTACAGGTTTACTTTTTGGGGCAGTACCCCCAAACCCCATTTTTAATTACCCTTAAAAATATTGAAACCACTACCACATACTCACCTATTCAAACACATGCATTTTAAAGACTTGTGTGGTAAAAGTATTTCTGATGTAAAAAAATGCATTGTAATTGCATTGTGTGGTAAAAACTTCATAATAAAGGCTTTTCCCCTTGATAATGACCTGTTGTGTGTGCCTTTTACATCCTCTTGCTTATTTTTTCAGGTGAATTTGATGCTAAAATGTGGTGAAGAGACAGAATATCGATGTAGAAATATCGAGTTCCATGAATATCAAGTCAAGAATATCGATGGTGTAAAATATGGAGATACATTTTTTCGTTGTTAAAATTATAGTTATTTGTGTATTTTAGAAACATCGATTTTGAAAATATCGATATCAAAAATATTGTTGTAAATAATATCGACTTTGTATTTTTTTTGTTTATTGTTTAAATTCTTTTTTATTATTTTAGTAGAAGATATTTTATATGTTTATATTTTTTTTTATGTTAAAATGTATGGTTTTATTGTATTTTTAGGAGCGGGATGTTGGGTTTTTAGGGGATAAGGGTGGGGAGCAATTTAAAAATGTTGGTTTAAAATAAATAAAAAGTTATTGAAAAATTGAAAGAATTTTTTAAAATTCGAAATCTTAAATTATAATTTTTTTAATATTTTCAAGGTTTTTTGGGTGCAAATATTTTAATGTAAATTGTATAAAATATTATATATTTTTTTAAATGTTTTAAATTATTTAAATAAATATATCATAGCAAAATTATATTTATTTTTATTTATATATTATTTTTTGTTTTTAACTGTTTTAAGTATTAGTAAAAGAAATATTATTTGGAAAATTTAGAATTTTACATTTTAAAAAATTTAAGGGAAATTTAGAATTTAATATTCATATTTTAAAAACTTTTGTAAGAAGAGAAAAATCAAGCTTTTATTGACAATTTTTTTTTTTTTTAATTATTGTAATTTATAAAATGTCGTTTTTTAAAAAAAATGTTTTTTTTAAATGTTTTTAACAATTTTTAGGAAATGTTTGTGTTACATTTTAAATTTTGATTTTTTTTGTTTAATATTTTTATAAATTTGGGGGTGATTATGATGGTGGTAAACCCGCAACCGGCAGGCTGCCGGTGGTGGGTTCACCGCCATCGTGCGGCCAATTACCGCCCGCCAGATAAGGATGGCGTGCGGTGTGCCTGGCAGGCGGAAAGCCCATCAACCAGGGTTCCGACAGAGGCAATCGTTACGATTGCCTGTCGGACCCACCCCGCATCCTCAATATGGTGGCAGTGCCTAGCAGGCACCGTCTGCCAGATTAAGATGCTGCATCCCTGCCAGCCTCTCTATGGCGGTTCAACCGCCATTGAAAGGCTGGCCGGGATGTACTTTGGGGGCCTGTTGCGGGCCCTCCTTGACCAGGGTAACTTTGGCTTTGCACTTGTGGGGCACCTATGGTGCCCCCCTACATTTCCCTGCACCATGTTTCAGGCACCACAAGGTGCCTGCCACGTAGTGCAGGGAAATGCAAAACCGGCATTTTTCCATTGCGGCAGGTGCTGCAGCCAGCAGCACCTGCCGCAATGGAAAACATGTAGAATGCGACCGCCACGGTGGCGGTCGCATTGTAATTGGGCATGTGGGACCCCCGACACTATGGGGCCGATTCCGATTGAGGCCGGAAATCTCTCCGACCGAGCCGGACCCGGAGAGAATTCCGACCGAATCGGACTCTGGCAGTCCGACCGAACGAGTACGATGCGCACGCATGCAATCGGACTCGAGTCGGTCGGACTCCCATTGAGTCAATGGGAGCCGGACGTACAACGCGTACGCGGGCTCCCATTCACCCAATGGGTGCGAGGCAAACATGGGGGCCCCCTACAGCGGGTACGCCTCGAAGCGACTCGCGGCGAACATGCACAGGTAGGGGGGACCCATGGGTCCCCCCTGTGTGCGACTCGCGCGGCTACGCGTACAGGGGGGTCCGACACGGACCCCCAAAGTGTGGCTCCGACTGCTCTTTTGAGCCGGACGGCGCGAGTCGGTCGGACTGCTCGCAGCGCGCATCGTACTTGCCCGGCCGGGGAACGTCTCCATCGCGCGGTGCGAGTCGTGTCCGTGCGAGTCGGTCGGAGCGCTTCGGACCCGCGAACAAGTCGGTCGGCGATTTCGCGTGCTCTCGCATCGTACTCACTTGGCCGGATGCACGTACGAATCGGTCGGGAAAGAGGGCTCCGAATCGAATCCGGTTAAGCCGAATCCGATTCGGTGCCCTACCGACCGAGATCGGAATCGGCCCCTATGTCGGGCGTTCCCCATCTCCGTTAGGGTGGCGGGCGGATGTGAGCTTAATCCTGGTAGCTTGGCACAAAAACAGTCAGGTCTAACTTAGAGGCAATGTGTAACGTATTTATGCAGCACACAAATAGTAATAAGGTGAAAACACAACAGAAGATAAATCCCATATCAATTTAGAAAAATAGAGTAAATTTTAAATAATTTATTTGACATCAAAACTACAAAAATCTGATCAGTAGAAGTAGAATTAGGAATTAGGAATTTTAAATGTTTTTAGTAAAAACTAGTGCCTAAAAGATCAAAGCGCCAACTGTAGACATCTAGTCGCGTGAAACCGGGTCAAAGTTGAAAAATATGGCCGACCACAATGGAGCACGAGTCGGATACAGTACGTGGATAGGGCTTGATCGGAGCTTGCCTTCAGACTTAGAGGAAATTCTGGTGAAAAAATTCTATTAAGGTAAAGTTCAGCGGGACAAGGCTTCAGGCGGTGTCCGACGGGGAGCTTAGTCATTGGGGAGCTGTTGGACAACGTTGAGGTGAAGATTTCTATGTTCCGGCTTAGTCACTTTTTGGAAGTCAAAAATCTCCAGCAGGAATAGGCAGGAGGCTGTAGCCAATGAGAGTTCCAGGAGGCCGAATACCCCTTTGTCTAAGGACCGATGAGTAGGATTTGCTGCTGCGGTGAAGAAAGCAGCGAGAGTTACCACAAAGTCAGGCTGACAGGCTATGCCCGTTGGGGGATCGACAAGAAGGTTGGGTTCTCAGAGTGGTTTTTAGCCAAAGATTTTCTAAGTCCCAAGTTTTGGCTTTTTGGCTATCTGGGCACCGTTAGCAACACCACCAAGGGTCCAGGATTAGAGGGGCACGTCTTGGAGGGTAGGACTCACTCAGGCTGGATCCAGGTATGGGTTCAAGGTGGTGGGAGCACTTTATGTCCTGTGGCTCTGAACAGGAGGCCAGAAAACTAGACCTTGGAGTCACTCTGGTAGTCCTGGATTCAGGTGGAGAAGCAGGGCTCAAGCAGCAGGGCAGGCCTCTGAGGGTTCAAGGTTGGCTCCAGGCAACAAAGCAGTCCTTCCAGGTGCAGCAAAGGTGTCTTGTGGAGTACACAGCAGGCCTCAGCATTAGGTAGAACGAACCCTGATAGTGCTTCCTCAGGTCTAGAAAGTGAACTAAAGAGTGGGTTTGAGTGCCCTATTTTTATACCTGGTGCCTTCTTTAATGTATTAGAAGTTTCTACAGGTTTCTCTTTGAAGTGCTTTGAATTTCTTGACTCCCCTGCCCTGGATCCAAGCTGGCTGCAGAGACAATGCAGTGGTGACAAGCTCTTTGTGTGAAGGCAGAGCACAGCCTGTTCAGTTGAAAGTAGGGCTATTCCCAGCTTTTTCCCCTGCTGCATCCTGCCAGCAGATGACCCAATCAGACACACTTAATCCCTCTACTGTGTGACTGTCTGGGAGGAATCCACCAAGTTCAACTGCCATTTTACACCCAGGGGAAGCTGCAGACACCAAATGGGCAGGAAATTGCAACTTTCTAAAAGGATTTTTTTTATAACATAAAGTTCTGGCTGCAATAGTTTGAAAAAACGTTTTGGAAAACCCAAATGACATTAATTCGTTCCCTTGGTCAGTGTATTTATTTCACAATTAATTGCACTATCGTTCGCACATTAATTTATTATCATTTAAAATATGTCCTACAGGACAAAATCCTCTTTTTCAATGAAGACCTTTGAATTCAACAGAAATTTTAAACAATTATGTAAAACATATATAACTGGACAAAAAGGGCATTCAAAACACTCTAGGAGAATAAATCATTACAAAAAAATAATTGTAGGACTCTAAGGGTTTCCAAATTTCCAATTTGGTTCCTTTCCCTATTTCAACAACTCTTTACATAAGTATTTTTCAAACTAAGGGCCTGATTTAGATCTTGGCAGATTTGTTACTCTGTCACCACGGTGACAGATACCCCGTCCGTCGAAATATAAATCCCATAGGATATTGTCACGGTTGTGATGGAGTAACCTGTCCACCAATATCTAAATCAGGCCCTAAGTCAATTAGTTGTCCCTAAATGTTTCTTTCTTGCAAGTTAATTTCCTCTAGTATGAGTTACCAATTCCTTTAGGCATGTGCCTTATGCTATGTTGATCTTATCATTTATTGAACCTTGGTACCTTATATTTATTTCAAAGATTTATTTTATCTTACAGGTTGTGCACGGAACAAAGTGTGTGGAAAGCTGATAAAACTCCAATGGTATGTGGTGAAGAGTGGATCTGGAAACTTCCCAGGTGAGTCACACCAGAGTTGAGGGCAAAGTCCTCTAAATTCGACAGTCTTGAAGCAAAGCAGAGATCTAATCTTTGGGCGTGGTTGAAATACCAGTCACACCAAAGATGGCCACCAAGATTTGCAGAGATCTCATGGGATAAAGGTAAAACATGATGACCACAATGCAGACAGTGAGAAAAGCCCACAGAAGGCACACAATAAAACGTGCTTGGGCTGCAACATAGACAATACACAGTGGAGGGCGATCAAGGGCTGAGACAGTCCAACCAACAGAGCTTCTGTGCCTACCATAGCTGTATCTATAAATGCAATAGTGCTTCTTTGCCTACCATAGTTTTGTATGTAATTCCAGAAGTATACCATAATAGATCACCAGTGACATAAATATTCCCATGGTTCTCCAAACTCAAGGACCAGTAGTGACATGGTGGTTGTGGCGGCAAATCAGGTCAGCACTACTGGTCGAGACTTAGAACTGATCAAGGGCTGACCATGATACAAACCTGATGTAAAGCATAGCAAAGGAAATGGGTCTAGCTTATAACTGAAAATGTAGGTAAAACCTATTGACTTTGCCAGTGCTTGTTTATAAAATACTTAATTAAGAACCCCTGCTACGTATAGCCTTTGGTTCTGCTCATCGGGGGTTGTGTGCAGGGCCTGCGTTCAACTTGCCGTGGGCACCCAAACAGCCGAGGGTGTCCAACACCCACTGTTTATGGCCTTTGATGGTGCACAGTGGAGGTTGGACACAGGGACATGCCTGTGGCCAGACCCTGCACCCAAGCTACTACCGGCAGCCAATCCCCACTGCACACAACTGTAGGGGAGTTTGGCACAGTACCAATTTTAGGTGTTGGGGATTTGCTAGTCAGAAACCTGACTCATGAATCATCTGACATTTTTTATGTTTTCTTAAATAAATGTAATTAAGGGGGTCCTTTTGGTGGTTTTCTCACCTTGGTCTGGGTGTATGGTGTGCATACACTGCTCCCTTTTATGGCTTTTTTTGTCAGGACGTGGGGATTGTGGCAACAGCAAATCAGATCGCTTGGATCCATGGTACCAACCTTGTAACCACGGATCTGAAAGGGATGACAAGACAAAAGGGATGACAAAACAAAAGGCACACTCCTCCAATTATTTTTTTTTGTTGCAATCCCAGACTCGTGAATTAAGTGTGAGCCCCAAAGAGCAGAGATAAACAAAAGTGCTCACTTTTTAAAGCCCACTTCGGCAGTTTTTTAAATGCTTATGTCTCGAAGACTACTGAAATGGTTTTCACCAAAACAACAAAAGCCAGCTTTCTGGGTCAACTTTCATAGAAGGTCTGGTGCATATCCATTCAGCGGTTCAGGCTATAGGTGTGAGCAAAATTTTGTATGGAAGTTAAAATGAAAAATAATGCTTCCCCGATGCTTATTTTACCCAGCACAGATCTTCACAAAACTTGTCATGCCGAACCTAGCTGAGTGAGGGGATGATTTATGTTCGTGAAGAAGGAACTCCGTCAGAACAGCAAAGGAGTTCCCTCCCCACCAACACAGTGGTCCGTCCACCCGATTTATATGCGGGTGGACCACAGGTTTGGCTACGGTTGTGACTACTCTGTCACCGCAATAGCCAAACTTCGCTGAAGGTCTTAATGATACCATTGTGGTTGAGCAATTCCCTTTGCCAAAAAGTAATGAAATGATGGCCATGACTAGGGGGATGCAATGGTTTTCGTCAATAGACCTCTAATCAGCCTAACATCAGGCTTGTGTACACCCAGACAGTAAAAATCTGAGTTCACATCACCCATTGGATTTTACCAAATTGTACAGATACTGTTTGGCTTAGCTTCCGTGGCTGCGGTTTTCCAAAAGTTGGTGCAAAATTTGTTTAAAGGGTTTAGGGGTACAAACGCTGTCCAAGACAATATATTGGTCATGGCAAACTTGATGTATGGGTTATCAGCTGAGTTTTCAAAATGCAGATTTGGGCTGCAGACCTTAAATTGCCTTTGACATGAAGTGAGTAACGAAGGCATCAAACCTATGTAGGAGTTAGTGAAAGGTATCTGTGAAGCACGTATACCATCCTGTTAAGATGAGTTAAGGTCCTTTTTAGGATTAATGGAGTTTTCTTCAATTTCAAACAGAACTTTTCACAAAAAAATATGAAATGAGACAACTATTAAAAAAAAGGTAAAATTTGAATGACCCTCCGAATTACAAAAAGACTTTGAATCCATCATGGAAGATATCATTTAAAGAATACCTTACATGGCTTTGATCTAAGCAACAGGAGAATATAACGACAGATGTGAGCTTCAAAGTAATTAGAGCCGTTTAGTCTCAGATAGATGGTGAAGGCAAAGAGTTGACTTTGGCTTTTGCATTTAGATCTCATTCTCCAGCCTAAGAAAGCTATTCGGTGGTGGAAAGGTAGATGTTAACTGTGGTATGGCGTCTTGAGCACTTTAGGAACTTTGTGTGGAGATATGGGGTGTTGGTCACATGTGACCATAAACCCTTTGTAAAGTAATTGTCTACTGAGGGGTTACTATCAGCCACCCATAAAATTGCATGGTTGTCCATTGGATTATTGGATTATCATTACAAGGTGCAATATGTGCCTGGTATAAAAAACAAGGTAGCAGATTGTTTGAGTTGGATACCTTTGACATTGAGTGAAGACCCCAAGGAAAGTTGGGAAGAGTTGAGTGTTGTCAGGACTGGTGTAGAGGAAGTGCGATGATCAATAAGGAAGATGGAATGAAGCACTCTCTAAGGTTGTGAAATTGGAATGAGTGAAATTGTGCATGGTGAAGGGATGTTTGGAGAAGAATTTAGTTGATGAGGAGTATCTCAAATTCTGGGACGTTCGGGAGAAACTGTCAATTTTTGGGCAAAATGTAATGAGAGGAGAAAGAATTGTGCAACCACAGAAGACAAAAGTGATAGAGATATGCCATAAATGGCATTTGGGCATTGTAAAAAGAAAGAAGAGAGTGAAGAGAGGTTCTGGTGGATAATGAGGTGGAATGCACTGTTGAGATTGTCATGAATGTTTGTTGGCTGACAAATCTAAAATCACACTTGAGCTGCCTTTATATCAAGTAGAAATGCTTGGCATGGCTTGGGAAACCATTGTGTGGACATTATGGGTCCTGCAGTAGGCGAGAATGATGAGAGTACATATTTCTTGGTGGAAATGGATTATTTCTCAAAATGGCCAGAGTTTCTTTTGAAGAAATGGTCAATTCAGAGAATGTGATAACATTTTGGGATGAATTGTTTTAATGGGAGGGGTTGCCAAGGAAATTAATTACAGATAATGGCTCTCAATTCAGGGCTGTTGAGGTAGAATTGTTTTTAGAGCATAATGGTATTGTACACAAATGAACATCTGTTTATGATCCTGAAGGTAATGGAGAAGTGGAAAGGTTTAACTGGGTTATCAAGGGTATCCTACAAATGGCTATGAGTAGGAAAAGGAAAAGGATTTTGGCAATGAAGAAAATGGTTTGGATGTACAGGTTTACTCCTAGTGTCACAGGGTACAGTCCTTTTACTGTCTTGCGAGGTAGAACCAGAAGTGGCTAGGGACAACATTAGAAAAGCACAAAGGAAATATAAACGTGACCATTATGGTGGATTTGGAGCTAATGAGGTGCAGATACAAGCTGAGGAAATGGTTCAAATTTAAAACCTGGAAAAATAAGGAAAGAAGAGAGTATATTTTCCAAACCCATGAAGGTGAAGTAAGTGTATGTGAATGCAGCCAAATTGAGTGGTGCACGAGTGTGGCACATGATTAGAATTTCGAGATGCATGGATGTGGTAGGGGTAAAGGAAGGTGAGGAAGAAGAAAAACATTATAATTGGTTGTATGAGGACAATACTATGGTTGACAAAGGAATGGAGGGGATTATGGAGAGAAATTCCAGATGTGATGGAATGTAAGTGTTGATGGATGTGTGTTCCAGTTGAGAGGGTTACGGGGTACAGCCTGGTGACCAGAATGGAATGGTCCAGAGTAGTTCAGGTCGTATTATCAGAAGACCAACTTATTTAAATGATTATGCAGAGTAATGTATATATATATAAACTCTGAATAAATAAATAAATAAATATATTTACAGAGTGGCAGCCCACTCCATATGTTGGCGCATTGGATGACGAACTATGCAAGATAATAAGCGTAATGGACGATTCAAACACATAGCAAGACAAGACAAGTGCTTAATTTGTGAAATAATAAGTGCTAGGGCTCTGAACAGGAGGCCACTGCAGCTTGCACAACCCATTGCCCTTGTCATAGCTGCAAAAACAACTAATAATCATCTCTCTCTCCTGCAAGTGCAACAGTTCAGATTATTCCAGGCCCCCAAAGGGAAAGAAATGGTTGGGGAGGCAGGTATTAGTGATTTTGAATGTGTATTGTATTCATAAATACCCGTTGTTATGCTCACCCCTAAATTAGATGAGCTCCGGAAACCAATCAAGTGTGGGTGCTGAGCCCCGGAAACCATGGGCTCAAATTAAGCACTGCTGCAAGACCAACCCACGCCTGGCGCTGAGAATCACTGGGGTGCTCGTGGAATGTAGTATCACAGATGCTCTTGGCCCAGCTGGGGCATCACAACTCCAAGTTGATCTTGAATACTACCCGACAAGCTGGTAGGGTTTGGGGAATTGGGATTGATTGACTATTACTTTGATATACCCATTAAAGTTCTGTGTCACAGCAGTTCAGGAAGAAATTTTACGTCCTAAACCATAACAACCATTTTTTGCGGCATAATAAACGTAAATGCTTTTAGAGGTGAAATATGTGTGTTCCCAATTTAACCATATCTACATCAATGTGAAATGCACTGTAAAATGTCTCAAACGGACGGGGATGTCTTAGACCCTGACCACAAAGTGAAATGTGCATGATATAATCTATGCTGTCATTTTATAGGACACCGGGTTGCCCATTATGCCACCTAGGAACTAGGGATGTGTAAAGTTTGCGTAATTTGCTTTAACATAATTATGCAAAATGTCAGTAAAATTATAGAAAATTATGAGCAATTAGACAATATGCAATTCAGTCAGTGCTATAATTTATGGAAAAATGCATCCGCGTGTGACACAACGAAAAAATAACTCGTAAAACACTCAGGCAACATCCACTTGCGTTATGGCCCTGCATATTATTTCTGCATGCTTACAGTAACATTTTGCAGTGAATGGTGCATATTTATGCAATTTGGCATGATTTCGGGAATTTTAAGTAACAAGTTTAAGATAAAATTCACAAAACTATTCAAATTATGCCAGCTTAATTTAAATTTCACCCACTGAGAATCCAAGGCAATGGCAACAAATAACAAGTAACAGAGGTTCATAGTGGACTCATTGTAAGTAATTGCACTACACAAGTAATTCACCTTCATTCAGTTTACTGAATCCAATTATTGCATTCCTGTATGTCTTTTTTTAATCTTTGTCAGAAGTCAATATTGATATTGTGGTTATTCCAGTGACTTCCTACTATTTTTCCTTGGGCTCACATCCCTGCTGTCCTAATAATGACCTTCTAACTAACAATAAACTTGAAACACTGGGACACCCATACAGCCAGATTTTAGGGCCATCCCTAGCTTCATAGCAGGATCTCTTCATTTCTGTTTGTCCCATCCTAAAACAATTATTTGAACCCTGAATCAGCTGTTTTTGACTGTATATTCACTGCAAATCACTTCTGTACCATGTGATCACCTCTTTGAGCACAAACATTATTTCTTGAGTTGCAATTACCAAATGAAAGAATTAAACAATTTTCACCTACACAATATCTTCTATATTATTCTGTAAATACAGTGGCTGCATATTTCTACTACTTAGGGGCCGATTCCGATCCTGGTCGGAAACCGTTCCGTCCGACACGTTCCCGGAGCGATTTCCGACCGATTCGTGCTCCTTGGCTCCAAGCGAGCGAGTACGATGCAGCCGCATGCTGACGGACTCGGTCCGGTCGGACTCCCATTGAAGTCAATGGGAGCCGGTCGTACGACGCGTACATGGGCTCCCATTGACTGAATGGGTACATTGCGCAAAAGGGTGCCCCCTGTAGTGGGTATGCGTTGGTGCCATCCGCACCATACATGCATGTATAGGGGGGACCCTTGGGTCCCCCCCTGTGTCCGACTCGTAAGGCTACAGGTGAAGGGGGGTCCAGCACGGACCCCCGAAGTCCGCTTCCCAGAGCGTTTGCGTGTTGGAGGCTCCGACTCGATCCGGCTGTCCGGATCGTGCATCGTACTGGCTCGGTCGTAAAACGTCTCCATTGCGCGGTACGAATCGAGTGCGAACGAGTCATACGGAGCGGTTCGGACCCGCAAACGATTCGGTCAGCGATTTCGCGTTCATTCGCATCGTACTTGGGCGTCCGGACCTCTGTACGACTCGGTCGGAAACAAAGCCTCCGACTCGGATCCGGTAAAGCCGAATCCGATTCGGAGGCCTTCCGACCGAGATCGGAATCGACACCTTAGTGTTTTACTGTTTTTTTATGAGTTAGCCAGGTACTTATTAACAACCAAATAAGTAATATATTCTGTCACTTACAAAACTGATGCAGTGTCTGCCCAAAACAGACTGCTTGCATGCGTTCAGCGCTGATCACGATTGCAAAGGGATACAATTCTGTGTTGTAAAATGCATTTTTATGTATAAAAAGTAAATAATTGTTACATGACCGGCCTGAGAACAAAACTGAAAACTATATCATACTTGATATAGAATGTACTCAAGAAAACATTGTGCACAATCCCAACTACATCTTTACCCATCATCTAACTTCTGATTAAAACCTTGAGTTTCCAGGAACTTACTGCATAAATAATTTCCTTAACACCTTCTTACAACCAAATTCAAGGGCTGTGCAATGTTGACTCATAACTCAAATTATTCAGACTTCTTCTCCATACTGCAAAAATGTGAAAAGCTCTTGAAAAGACAGCTGTAGAATCATCCACAAAGGCTCACACCTGCTGCTGCCCGAGGGGGATTCCTTTGCGTACAAGATGAATTGTTTCTCTAATGTTTCTCTAATTGAGTAAATTGCGAAAAGCCTTTTGTTTATCAGGGTCTCATTGTTATTTCTTAATTGTTTTTTACCACTTAAGACCTCGACAAGTCTAAATTATCGAGGGCCTTTCGGTTTGCTAAAAACGACACCATTGACTTTATGAGGTTTGAGGAGGACGAGGAGTTTTTGTTTAATGGTGCACAGAAAAGAGTGAGATAACTTTTGATTTTCATGCGTAATTGAAAGCATAGACCCCTTTCAATGTATGACCTTGGCTTCAACCTGTATGACTACCTACAAGCACATGCTTATGCAGCCTGGAAGCACAGGATTGGTGGCATCTAATTTGTAAAACAGTAAATAGAAACACTATTCCACATCCTCCATTCAATAGTTAATGGAGATCTCTAAAAAGGAAAATATTTTAATTCAGCATGCTTTGTCGGGTGGTGAATACCAGGTGGGTTGCGGCAATCCTAGAAGGGTGGGGCCACAATCCTAGAAGGGTGGGGCCGCAATCCTAGAAGGGTGGGGCCGCAATCCTAGAAGGGTGGGGCCGCAATCCTAGAAGGATATCCCGGAGTTAACTCTGTGCCCACCGCCTTGGAATATAGCAGTTTCTTCCATGGTTTTCCACAATGCTACAAACACTACGGGGCTTATTCACAAGGCGCTTGCGTCACTTTTGCGTCATTTTTAACATGGGAAAAGTGACGCAAACGTGGCGCAAGGGCCTTGTAAATCTGCCCCCACATGATTAATGTCCTGATGGGTACCACATTCAGCATCTGTACCAACAGATGCTGTGAGAGGCCCATTGTGCTGCAGTATCATTGTGAGGTCTGTGTGGGAGCACAAGTGGTTTTGTGCTGTTGTTATACACTTTTGCAAGACTGCGAACGATAGTGGGAAAATACACTACGTAGATGTCACACAGCTGCATCCATATGTGAACATCAAAGTGTACCCCACACGACACCTGCACATCATGTACAGGGATTTTAAAGACATTAATGGATACTCTGGCCTGATTAAATGTCAAGTCTTCCCTCTTGTGAGGCTGTATTTCCCTGTTCTCCAGCACAGACTTGAAGGGAAGCTAATCGGTCCTTTATATCAGATCTGAGCTGAAAGTAAAAACAAAACTAGTGACTGTTGACTCTCTTTTGAGGAAAGGTCAATCGCAGGTTCTTGGTGTAGCAGAGACTAGGGCCGCCATGGAGAAAGGATACACAATGGGACAACTGCACAAGCAGACGACATTTGAAGCCTTTTTCTGGGAATATTACATTACTTTTCAGAGGTAAGCAAGAATGGAATGACAGCGCTTTCCATGCACAGTTGTATTCCACTGAGACCCAAGTGTATGGAGGCTAACCCGCCAGACGTGAGTCAACTAAACCTTCCCTCAATTATCCATGAGGAAAACTTCTCCACAGACACCTTACCGATCACGGACATCATCACAGATCCTGCTGAGTTGTACAAATCCCTCCTCGGCTGGTGTTACATCTCAGTTGTGAGTATTTAGATGTTAAAACAGCTTTGTTGTGGTGGAAAGAAACAGTAGAGTACCTGACCACATGCAACAATATAAATATATTCATAGCTTGTCTCACAACCTCTCATGCTCATTAGAGCTTTACAAAGTGATGGTCAGACATCAGGACAGGTGCCTGGACCACTCTACAGACTCCGTTATTTAAGATGAAGACCCGCAGCCTGGGGATTATTTGGGAAAATTCACAAACGAACTTTACCCGGATGGACACATCGTAGAATTTGTGTCCGCAGGTTGGAAAACGTATTTATATAGAACATCCAAAAATGGAGTGTGCAGGAAAGGCAAAGAATGGTGCTATGATCCTTGCACACCGACTCCTTGTGAAATCCAATAGTGCAAGTCTCTGACATACAACAATGGTGCTATGATCCTTGCACACAGACTCCTTGTGAAATCCAATAGTGCAAGTCTCTGACATACAACAATGGTGCTTTGATCCTTGCACACAGACTCCTTGTGAAATACAATAGTGCAAGTCTCTGACATACAAGAATGGTGCTTTGATCCTTGCACACAGACTCCTTGTGAAATCCAATAGTGCAAGTCTGTGACATACAAGAATGGTGCTATGATCCTTGCACACAGACTCCTTGTGAAATCTAATAGTGCAAGTCTCTGACATACAGGAATGGTGCTATGATCCTTGCACACAGACTCCCTGTGAAATCCAATAGTGCAAGTCTCTGACATACAACAATGGTGCTATGATCTGTGCACACAGACTCCCTGTGAAATCCAATAGTGCAAGTCTCTGACATACAGGAATGGTGCTTTGATCCTTGCACACAGACTCCTTGTGAAATCCAATAGTGCAAGTCTGTGACATACAAGAATGGTGCTATGATCCTTGCACACAGACTCCTTGTGAAGTCCAATAGTGCAAGTCTCTGACATACAGGAATGGTGCTTTGATCCTTGCACACAGACTGCCTGTGAAATCCTAAAGTGCAGGGTCTCTGACTCACTAGATGATGGTACAACCCTTGCACACAACCTCCCTGTGAAATCCTAAAGTGCAGGGTCTCTGACTCACTAGATGGTGGTACAACCCTTGCACACAACCTCCCTGTGAAATCCTAAAGTGCAGGGTCTCTGACTCACTAGATGGTGGTACAACCCTTGCACACAACCTCCCTGTGAAATCCTAAAGTGCAGGGTCTCTGACTCACTAGATGGTGGTACAACCGTTGCACACAACCTCCCTGTGAAATCCTAAAGTGCAGGGTCTCTGACTCACTAGATGGTGGTACAACCCTTGCACACAACCTCCCTGTGAAATCCTAAAGTGCAGGGTCTCTGACTCACTAGATGGTGGTACAACCCTTGCACACAACCTCCCTGTGAAACCCCACAATGCAAGGTCTCAAAATTACAAGGATGGTGTTAAGATCCCTGGACACATTCAGGTTGTGATATCCCACAGTGCAGGGTCTCTGACTGCAATCGTGTTACCACGGTCTGGTTTTGACATCCCAAAGTGCCACAGATGACAGTGTGAGAAGTGCAAGATTTGTGCTTAAAAGTAAAAACGGCCAACGATCCAAGGAACAGAAAAACTCCAGCATTTTAATAAGACTTGAACCTCTCCGCCACCGAACGCCCCCGCTCCCTTCCGCCCCCCTCAACGCCCTCCTACCCCCTCCCCCCCAACATACAGAAATACCAGCTTTTAATCCGTTGGCTGCACTGGAAACTATCTTAGGTGTTAGGAAGGGCCAAGAAGACTGCACAAGTATTTACAAAGACGATACAAAGTGCACCCGCTCGACGATGAAGGTGTGAGAAGAATTAATGTAAATGTGCACTAAGTGTTTGCTTTGAGTTTAGGGACCATGTGCATTTCACCCTCATCTAATTTATAACATACCATGTGTTTTTGTAAAGCGCACCTTCACCCAAGGTTATCTTGGCGCTGAATAACCGATGTTTATTGTTAGCCAACCCAATGGTACTCATTTTATCAACTTCAGAAGGGTGAAGGGCTGAGTGGACCCTCCAGGATGAGGTCGCACACAGGCCCCTGCAGTGGACATTAGTCCACTAAGCCACCAGACCCAGCACAGACCCTCATGTATTACATGTTTCTAAAGCAGACAAGGTGCAGGGAGTTCTCGTGTAAAGAGCTTTCACTAGTGTTAATTGTGAAGTGCACCCTCTGCTCACAAGTCAGTCATTTCTGTAAGTGCGTCTGTGAAACGGATGAGACACAGACCTGCTGCTAATGTTTACACGTTCAGCACCTTATAAATGGAACCTGACACTGTCTCTCACGTGCTTCGTGCACGTGCAGTTTTCTTCCTTCATCCGGCTGCACCCCTACAGTTTTACAACTGCACCAAGTTGTTTCATTTAAGTGCACATAACTGGGCCAGCGTACGAAAGCACCCCCCCTTGTGCAGCATACCGGGCTTTACGAGGGAACAAACCAATGTAGTGTAGGAAGTGCGCAGCTGGTTGCAGTTGTCGCTGCGACTCTCGAGGCAAACATGACAGCTCCCTGGAAGCAGGAGCTCCAAGTAATAGGTGTTACCGAGGACACTTAGGAATGCTTTGTGAGTGACCTTGGGCGCTTTGTGAGTGACCTTGGGCGCTTTGTGTGTGGCCTGTGGGCGCTTTGTGAGTGACCTTGGGCGCTTTGTGAGTGACCTTGGACTCTTTGTAAGTGGCCTGTGGGCACTTTGTGAGTGACCTTGGGCGCTTTGTGAGTGGCCTCTGGGCGCTTTGTGAGTGGCCTGTGGGCGCTTTGTGAGTGACCTTGGGCGCTTTGTGAGTGGCCTCTGGGCGCTTTGTGAGTGGCCTGTGGGCGCTTTGTGATTACACCTCGGAGTACCTCACGCTTACTTACAAACAGGCTTGTCTGTAACCATAATAAACTTCACTCAGAGCACGCAGAAAAAAAATGTTTTCTCTGAAAGTGCGGAAGCTTATCAAGTTAAATATAATTCATTAGAGATTATTTAAAATCATTACAACCATGATAACATAATTACTCTGTGCTCTATACATTCTTTTGAATATTGAAAATCAATTGTCTCCATAATTGGGCGAAACAATTAACAATTCATGCTACAACCAGGACAAAGTAGTTATACTGCCTTCTGTGGTAAAATAATATTAAATTCACAGACTATAAAACACAACAGATTAATCCCTCACCATAGTACAAGAGAGATATTGAGGGGTTTTACATAACTGATAATCAGTTTTAATTAATGGTCTAATGGTCAAGAACCAGAATGAAAAGAGAGAACATGTCCAGGCTCGGGGGGCTGGGGGTGTTCAAAGCAACTTTACTGACTGTGACCATGGTGCAGACAAGCCTTGCTAAATACAACAGTGTCAGCAGCGGGCCTCATTTGTCCTAAAGATGGGGGTGATTGTCCATGGAGGGTCCCTGTCATGGATCTGGAGGGACCCCCAATGTGTGATCTCTCACCCTGGCAATAACAGGAATCTCACAGTGAAAGTCGGTGGTATTTTCAGAGGTGCTGCTCAATTTGTCTATTATCAATGTAGGAGGACAAGTTGCTGCTGGACTTTGCTGCTGCTGTTCTGCATAGGCAGAAGCAGAGCAGGAGGCCCAGCCTTCTCCTACCTCACACCCAAAACGTGGAACGACCTCCCTCCCCACATGAGGGCATCCTCCTCACTTCTGGAACTCCACAAGAACCTGAAGACCTGGCTCTTCAACTAACACCCAGCAGACGACCAACACACCTGCTCTAGTGCCTGGATACCCTTCGGGTGATAAGCAGCGCTTTACAAATCCAGATTACATAGCATAACTTCAGTGAGTGCCAAAGTCACCAGTGTACAGAGTGAATAGTAGTGGGGTACGGGGGTGCAGGGATATAGTACACCCCCACTTCAGTTCCCGGTTAGTGGAGATCTTTGATGAAGTGGCAGAACCCGGTCCCAATCTGACCTGAACCCGAATATTTTCAGTAAAAGGCACTATGACTCTCAACACCATTGGCTGAACTCCCCAGTAGTTACCTTTGTTCCTATGGGGGGGGTTACTACCAACCCCACCAAATGCTGCCTTGAAACCAATGCACCGAGTGAAGAGGGTCACACGCCTAATGTTTGTATAGTTGTGACTTAGCATCACAATCGAGACAGTATTGTTAAATGCACGTGAGGTGCAGAAACCAGTCTGGAGCTGGGGAATCAGGTGGTGCCTACATGACCACTCGTGGAGGTCTTGTTAAAGTTTCCAGCATCGAAGGATGCAGTCACACCACAGTTACTCGGGGTGGTGGCACCACCTTCTTTGAGTAATGCCACATAATCAGCTATGGCACAGTGAGTGGCAATCAAACCTTGTGGACTTTGTTCTCAATCTCTACACACATAGATGTCTGCAACATTCCTCTGCTTTAGTAACACCACATTTATTCACACATTTCCAAATTCTACTGTCTTGCAATATTATTCATCAATTTTTTGATTATCAGAGTATTTTATTTTTGCTGTCGTCAAAATTTTCCATATCCTTTTTAACCAGTGCAATCTCATCTGAAAAACACATCACATCTGGTAAATATCTCGTCAATTGCACAGGTTCATCCATATTGGTCAGTCAAACTACCTCAGTGTCAAAATAAAAAAAAATCTGTGTTTAGGTATTTAAACGGGATTCTAATTGTGAACATCTGTGACTATCCCCTATAGATTTACAGTCTACACAAGGAATACCATTTACAGTTTTAGCAGGAAATATTTGAACAACAAAACAATGTTTTATGCCTTTACTTATCCATAGTGCACATCCGCTGGTCCTGTGCTCACTCTGGTGTCTTGTCTGAATCTAGATGCAGAGTCATTTAAAGGCAACAGTGAGGTCCCCTGAGGCCTGTTCAGGCAGTGATGGGACCTGCCATTGCATGGGTGTGAGAGACAGAGTCCACTGGGCAATTATCAGCTATGAGCTTTTAATTGCATTTGAAAAGGTCTCAGAGTACCATGGTAAGTTTCAAACTGTGTTAAAGTTCTGTTTATTTTTTCATATGTTACATTTTTGGAATATGTTATATTTTTTAACTTCATTTATCAATGTCATGAAAATGCACATTTTTGATTGATTTTTGCAAGAAACAGGACACACCGATGTAAAAATCAAAACTGCTGTCCTTTCTGCTGTGTAGAGAAATTTAGTGCAACAAAATGCATTTAATAAAGAAGTCAGTGTATTTCAAAAGCAAAGCTAAAAAAACCTTCTCACAAGTTCGCAGCTGTATTAATTTAGACAACTGTCAGGAAATGGTAGGTAGAACCCCGCAGAGATATTTCAAGAACGCAGGGAAATTTGTGATGTAAAAATAAAAACTGCTGTGCTATCTGCTGTTTTCTCAGGAACGCAGCGAAATTTAGTGTTACAAAATCCATCATTTACACCAAATATAAATGCATTTAATAAACAAGTCAGATATTCACACATACAGGTTGCTTCATGCTCGAGTCTGGGCTTTGGACAGGTAACAAATGTCACATAGACGAGGGATGTTCCCCACTTTGACCAAGTTTGTCTGAAGTGATGTTTAACATCAATCCCACACTCAGGGCCTCATTATGATGCAGATTTACGATACCGGCGGTCAGAGCGCAGAGGGCGGGGGGAAGACCGTTGCCTCCTACATACTCAATCAGCCCATCAGGACGGCGGTAAAACAGTAATCCCTACTATGGGGCCAGTGCCTGCGCAGGCACTGCCGTAAGGATTACAATCTCCATTTACTACACCTTTTCATGGTGGTCCCACTGCCATGGAAAGACTGTTGGAAAGGGACTTTGGTGGGCCCTAGCAGGGCCCACGTCCCACATGGGCCACCGCTATGTGGCCAGGGGGGCACCTGTGGTGCCTCCCCAAACACCCATGTACCACATGGTGCCTGGCACAGGGTGCATGAATGTTTGCAAACATGCCTTTTACTACTGCGGCTTGTGCCGCTGCCCTTTTCCAGGCCGCAGCACAAGCCGCAATAGTATATTAAATGTTTCCGACCGCATACACGACGGTGTCATCATAATATGGCGGGTGGAACTGCCGACTACTTGTCGGGCAGTCTCCATCTCACTGCGATGTCTGACCGCCATCGTATTGAGGCCCTTAGTTTTGCCCAAAATGGAGGGACTGCTGCCTACGTGGAATTGTTCGGAGCAGCTGTACATGAACCAGCTTGGCTCATCTCTAAATCAGACCATTTGACTCTAATCAGTAAACAGCCACAGTGGCTGCATCTGGAAGCCTGCATCAGTTTCAGAACTGCCTGCATTACACACAAGGTCACGCATGCTGGCCTTACGTCTTACCCCAAATATAAACTCCACTCCCGTACAACAGGAGGCAAAGGATCTACAAGAGGAAAAAACAACCATATTCTCGAAATCCCTAACACAAGGAAAAGGAAATCATCTGACCAGGGCTTCCCCTGCCTGGCTCCTAGACTTTAGAAGCCCACCCCCCATGCCCTCAGAATGAACCAGAAGCTCTTATTGTTCAGGAAAGACCTTAAGACTTATCTCTTCAGAAGGGCTTGCTAGCCAAAAATATGTGTCTCTTCTGATCAGCTGCCCCCTCTGTTTTAAACCCAGGACTCCCTTCCCTCCATGAACCCCTTGTTAACCCTTACTTGTGATCTGTACTCATGACCAGATGCCCCCTCTATTCTAAACCTAAGCCCCCCCTTCCCTCCCTGAATCCCTTGTTAACTATCACTTCTTATCTGTGTCTCCAGTTTGTACGTGTTTGAAGTAAAGCACTGCATTGCCCCTGCGGCTAGGTCTTTATAAATACCCCAAAAAACATAAGCAATGAGTAACTAGGTGCATTTTGGTGGTGCCTCATTGCAGCTAGAAGCAATCAGTGACCTTTTCACATCGCTCAAAGCCACCAAAATCGCCCCACAACCTAAGGCGGTAGTGGAAGCATACTGATTCAGGCAAGGGCTAAAGGATAACGTTGCCCCAGTGCGGCAACTAGGGGGCTGGAAGCATCCATTTTCTTTGGACCTTAGCTGCTGCTCCCTCAGAGTAAGGAGTAAAGGTATCGGAAGATGCCTGTGGCTCAGTGGTGAAACAGAGGCAAGGCCACAACCCGTTTCACAGCTTCCCTACTTCCCGGACCTGTAACTCAGGGTCAGGACCTTTAAGATGCAGTAGAGCCCTCAGCAACAGGCTACAATGCTAGCTTTCGGACTCTAAAGAGCCCAAGGTTTCTTCCATGTCTATGAGCGGTAACTCGTGTATGCTACCTCACGTGTCTTCTGACTCATATGTACATGCATGTGAAGATTGTTACAAAACGTCTATCACCTTAAAGACAACTTTGCTACCATATCAACAAAGTGTCACAAGTATCTTCTACACCTGTGTCAGGCAAACCATTCGTTTTTTAAAAGAACCCTCACCCACCAACCTAGTTGGTGGCATGCTTCATCATTGCAGTAGTTTTAAAGTTATTTCACAAAAAATTCACTGCGTCACACAAAAAACCCACCCGCTATAATCCAGCGTCGTAGCACACCTTAGGAGCATTAGCATCTGAGGAGGGAACCCAATGATGAAGCAAGCCACCAACCAAGTTGGTGGGTGCGAGTTCTTTTTAATAAACTGAATGGTTTGTCTGACACAGGAGTAGAAGATACTTGTGACACTTTGTTGAAATGATAGCCAGTGTGTTCTCATTTGTTTGTTGTATTGCTTAAGGGAAAAAGAACGGGCTGTTCTCATCTTCTTGCTCTCTTCTTTTGGTTTTTGGTAAAACCTTAAGGAGCAATCAATGTAAAATGTAGCTCATCCTTAACCACAGAGGGAGTGTTTCCCTTTCTGGTTAGCCCACACTTTATGAGTCACTGTCGAGGGGGTCTCTCTCCACCCATGCAGCACATAGCAGACAGGGTGCAGGCACTACAGCCTAACTGTCACTGAGAGTCACCTCATGATTGTCACATCACCAAGTCTAGCCTTTTACTGGCAGGATCCATGCTGGGGCTGAATGGAATGCACCAGAAGGTCTGCAAGGATCTGAGACACTCAGCACCAGAGCTATCGGGGAGGGATGTGGCAACTGGTCTGTGAGTCCCATAAGGAAAGGGCCATAATTCGCACAGGGGGCCTCAGGGTGACATGGTGGGCCCACATCCGGTTAAAGAGGAAATGCACCTTAGTAAGTGTCCAGGGTTGGAAGATCCTCAGGGCTTATGGGAGATGAATGAACTTGTAATCAATGTTGGCCCAGCAGGAATTGGTAGTTTTAACAGGTTAGAGATCGTTAGAGCTGCATTGAGTGGTAGTAGAGGTGCTGTGCCCTTGTCACTAAAGAAGATAAAGTAGGTTATAGCTAGTAAGGAAAACTTTGTATCTGTGATAGGTTGTGGTGGCACCAGTTCTCTCATATAGGTGCGTCACCAAGGGCTGTGGGGTTGCCACCAGTGTCATATGAGTAGATTATCTTAGCCTTGGCTGTGCTAGTACCAGTTATGTTATCTGAGTAAATTACCTTGTTGTGATCTTGGGGAGGGGCACCCACAGACATTGTGCTGCAGTGGTACCAGTTCCATCATATGAGCAGTTTACCTTGGTCTGATCTAGGGGAGGAGAAACCACAGGGACCGTGCTGCGGTGGTACCAGTTCTGTCATATGAGTAGATTACCTTGGTGTGATCTGGGGAGCGGAACACACAGGGATGTGATATGGTGGTAGCAGTTCCATCGTATAAGTAGATTACCTTGGTGTGATCTGGGGGAGGGGAACCCATAGAGACAGTGCTGCAGTGGTAACAGTTCCGTCTTATGAGGATATTACCTTGGTGTGATCTGGGGAGGGGAACCCACAGGGACCGTGCTTCAGTGGTGCCAGTTCCATCATATGAGTAAATTACTCTGGTCAGATCTGGGAAGGACCTACAAGAGCCATTTTGGATGTTGAAAGATGTCTTTAGTGGCCACCTATCTACCCAGGTGGTAAGTATTGTGCTCTTCAGTCGCTGCGCCCTGAAAGTTGGAATATATGGGTGACGAGGTGATTCAAGGTGAGGCCCCCAGTTTCATTCCGGAATGAAGGTTAAAAACTGCAAGGCACCGACACAAGTACATGTGGGTGCTTGTTCTTCAGCTGCGGGCAGGGCAGTGCCCCTTTAAGGCATGCTTCTTTATGGGGTCGTTGGCGGGATGGGGCCCGCAAAGATTCAACCTTCCAAGCTCTTTGGTCCTTCCTCCCAACTTCCAGTTCCGGTGCAGGGTGGGAGCACCTGCAGGAAGCCCTGGGGAGGAGGCAGGAACCCAGGGATGAGTCAAGGGTGTTCATGTAGAGCACAGGAGAAACACTAAAGGTGTGCTGTCTCACGATTACCGCACAATGCACCTTTTGCGCACTTTTGAAGTTTACACCCGTGCAAAATACAATGCACAATGCAGTTTTACCCCATCTGTAGCACGGTAAAACCACTCTCAAGAACAGAGAGCTCATTTGCATTACCACCAGCAAGGGGGTCTGGAGGCAATTACTTGCGGAGAATGTGCGAACAATGCGCGCTAATGGAGCCATTGTACAGTGTGTAGCGGGTTTCTCTTCCGAGACCAACTCTAGTCAGGAGGTTGATCCAGTGTAATCAGAAATGAGTAGTCAGGAGGGCGTGGCTTGGACGCCGACGGGAATGGTTGCTCCGCTGTGAGCTCTCTAGCGGCGCGGGAGACTTTCGTTTCGTGTCGCGGCTGGAATCCGCAGTTGACTTCCAAATGTGAGGCGACGCCCTGTGAAGCTACCCACATCTGTTTTCTGGCATTGGTTGCTGCCTATCGGTGAGAGGAGAGCCGTTTTAGGACATTTATTTCACATCGCGTTTTTTCCTCAGGAATGCGGCCACCATCTTGTTTCCATCGCGATGATGTTTCTAGTGTCAGTCATGAATACTAATAAGTTTTCAAACAAGTAAGCCATGAAAATCTCATTGTTGGACTTCCTGCTAATGTTTATTATTCAAGGATGATGCCTTTATATTGCAGTTGCTTCGCTTGTGTTTTTTCAATGGTCCTCAAATAATTGTGTATTTTTGGATTGCCTCTGGTGCTTTTTCTCTCAACCTTGCCCATCTACTCTTCTTGGTAATCGTCCTTTTTAGATATAAAGTTCTATCATATTTACGGCTCTGCTGTGTGCCTTATCAAGCCTTTTCAATTTTTTGACTACGTGTTTCCTTTTATACTATCTTGTGCATGGGGAGAACAAAACCTACTCGTCGCTCTGCCGATACTTCTCCATCTTTTGCAGTGGATTTCAACCCTTTTTCTGTTCTTCAAGAGAACATGGCGGATTCCGACCAAGGTGCAGCATCAAATCTCCCGCCTTCAAGTATTCCACTGCCAAGTTGTAAAATGGCGTCCAAATCATCGGGCCCGTCAGCCCTTTTATCTGGAAAAAGGGTTAAAAAGGATCCACCTTCGCCAACTATATCTCCTCCATCAATCTCTATGGAAACTATTCTTGAGGAAATTCGGGCTCTTAAGCCGTGCATGGAAGAGACTAATGCTCGCCTTCAACAATTGGACGATAAATGGTCACATATGGAAAGCAGAGTTGTTCATTTGGAAAACAAAATGGATTCTTTTCACTCTGTTGCAGTTCAAGTTCCTTCTATGCAATCCCAAATTTCACTTCTTCAAAAGCAGATTGAGAATCTTGAAAACCGCAACCGTCGCAACAACCAACGCATTTACGGCTTGGTTGAAGGTCTTGAAGGACCTAATCCTCTCTCCTTCTTTCAGACATTTCTTCCAAAAATTCTTGATCTACCGGAATCTCCGCCATTGAACAGTCAGAGAGCTCATCGTTTAGGTCATGTGTCATATTCTGCGTCTTCATCCAATAAACCACGAGGAGTTATTTTGTATTTTTTAGAATACACAGACTTGTTGAAAGTCCTGCAAGCAGTCAAGGTCAAGGGTAGAATTTCCTGGCACGGATCTACCGTTTTCTTTTCTCAGGATTATGCCAAGGCAACAGCGGATCGACGGAAGAAATATTTGGACATGAGGCCAGCACTGAGAAATTTTAATGCCAGATTCGGTCTTATCCATCCTTGTATGTTTAAAGTCACCTATAAGAATAAGACCACGACCTATGAGGACCCTTGTCTTCTTCAACAATTTTTGGATAACTGCAGACTAGATGATATGGAAGTTTCTTGACCTACTGTCTAATTTTATTTCAATGATTCTGGTTATCTCGTTATACAGTCTTGGTTATACGTTTTATATGTTTTTGTATTACGTCATTGGTATTTGTATAACCGTTTTTCTTCTTTTTCTTTTTCTCAGGTAACGCCCTTGTCATGAGTCTACATGTGACGTCTCTTACATTTATTGATGATATTCCTCCTTCCTTCCGTGCCTGTTTCAGAGAGTTCCAGTTGTTGTACCATTTCCCTTATGTGGCTCCACCACCCTCGAAGTTTGTGTGCATTTTCTGGTATGTTAGTTTTTATATTTCCTGTATGGGTTTTGTTTTTCTCTCTCTTTTCTATTTCTTCGTGTTTTTACCCTCCTTCTCTACTTTTATATTTTGGAAAGCATTTATCAATTTTTCGTTTATTTTTAGTTCTCTTTTTTAATTTCCCTCTGCATATTCACTCTTCTTTTCATATCTTCTTATCTTTTTGTCTCCTTTTTGTCTCTCTTTTTCTCTAATCTCAAGTTATATCTATTATGCAATTTATTCTGATAAGTTGTTACATTTTCAGGTCTATTTGGTGATACTTTTTGCTGTTCTGTTTTACAGTTTTCACAGAAAGTTAATTATTGTTACCTGTTATATATTCTATAAATTTGTTTTCGTTTTATAAATGGCTTTAAGATTTATCTCATGGAATGTAAAGGGTTTAGGTTCCCCTATAAAACGTGAAAGGGTTTTGTCTCACATTGCCAATTTAAAAGGTGATATTGTTTTATTACAAGAAATCCATGTTTCAGACAAAGAAGTGGCTAAACTAAAGAGGCAATGGGTTGGTCATGTTTTCGCTTCCCCGGGCTCAGGGAAACGTAATGGTGTAGCTATTCTATGTCATAAACGCTTTGCTATACAAACTGTTTCACAAGATGCTGACTGTGAAGGAAGATGGGTTTCAGTCTCCTTACCTATTGATAGAATTCCTTTCACTATTGTTAATCTGTATGCACCTACTACTCCAGATAATTCCTTTTGGCCAGGGGTGGTGTCTAAGTTGATGACTTATACTGATGAGTATTTGATTGTTGGAGGTGATTCTAATATGGTTATTGATCCCATCATCGATAGACGCTCCAAATCTAGATTCATACCGTCACAAATCCATTCTCAGTTCAAGTCGATATTATCCCAACGATCTCTTATCGATGCATGAAGATTGTGCAACCCAACACTTCAGGAATACACTTTCTTTTCTCCTGTACATTTTTCCCAATCACGTATAGACTATATTTTTATTTCTAACGCTCTAGCTAAGCACATAATTATTTCTGATACAGGATCCATTTTGATTTCTGACCACACACCAGTCATCTTAGATTTGGATATCCTTCCTCCCTCCCAGGGAATTAAGCGGTGGAGATTTAATAATTCTCTGCTCTTGGATTTGCAATTTACACATGCCTTTGAGCAATTTGCTACCACTTTTTTCAAAGAAAATGAATCCCCTGACATATCTCCCCAAGTTATCTGGGATACTTTTAAAGCCGCTTCTAGAGATTTTATTATTAATTATGTTTCCCAGAAACGGAGATCTGCCTCTACTAAGTTTAAAGTACTTAGCACGCGTATTAAGCAGTTGGAACACTCTTTTTATAACTCTCACTCAGAACAAATCTTAAATTATTTAGTATCCGCTAAATTTGAGTTTAATACACTTTCTACAGAATGTGCCAATTCTTATCTACTTAAATCTAGTGCAAAATACTATGGGGTCAAAATAAAGCAGGGAAACTTCTTGCCAATTATCTTAAAATCAAAAAAGAACGTACAAAAATTGAGTCTATTTTAAATTCTACTAATCAGCATGTACACAAAAATGAGGAGATACTTCTGCAATTTACGGAATTTTATCAAGCCTTATATACTCCAGAATCTCAGTCTAATCCCCAAGATCCTCTTCATTAGTTAGCATCTATTTTTCCGCCTTCATGTCAGGACATTGATTTCTCCATATTAGAGAGAGATATCCTAAGGCAGGATATTTCTGATACTATTTGCTTCATTAAACACGGCAAAGCTCCCGGACCTGATGGTTTTACCATTGAATTTTATTCTCATTTTTCTTCATTTTTTTTACCCAAATTGCACCAACTCTTTCTTTATTTTATTTCTTCTCAGACTTCAGGTGGCTCATTTCAAGAGGCATTGATATGTCTCCTTCCTAAAGATAATAAAGATCCCAGATTGTGAAAAAATTATCGTCCTATTTCCCTTATTAATCTAGATTATAAAATATTTGCAAAGATATTAGCTCTTCGTTTAGCTAAATTGTTACCTCAGTTAATAGGGAGAGAACAATGTGGTTTCAACAAAGGTAGGCATCTGTCAGATAATACTCAACTATTTTTTAATGTGCTTAGTAAATCCAAATCATATAAATCTTCTCTGGCAGCTATTTCTTTGGACGCCAAAAAAGCGTTTGATAGAGTTAGTTGGTCTTTTATGTTTTCTACGCTTTCCTGGTTCGGTTTTGGTCCTAAATGTATTAATTATGTATCTTTGTTATATTCCTCTCCTAAATCATCTATTTTGGTTAATGGTCTTATGTCTCCTTTTTTCTCACTTCATAGAGGTGTCCGACAAGGTTGTCCCCTCTCCCTTTATTATTTATACTTGCTTTGGAACCGTTTTTAATAAAGATTCGCTCTAACTCACAGATTACAGGGTTTACTTATGGGGACACTCAGCTCAAACTCTCTGTTTATGCTGATGATATTTTACTTTTTATATCAAATCCACAAACTTCTTTATCAGCCTTTTTATTAGAAGTGAATCAATTTGCGTCTGTTTCGGGTTATAAATTACATGCAGATAAGTGTGAAATCCTCCCTCTAAATAAATGATGTTTTCATGCTGATTTTAATTCATCTTCTTTTCATTGGAATCCAGATAAGATTAAATATCTAGGTCTATGGTTCTCTGATACAGTTAAAGATACTGTGACCCTTAATTTGAAATCTCTTCATTTAATTCTTTCTGCACACACATCGCATTGGAATCCTTTGTTTTTATCCTGGTGGGGCCGCCTTGATACTATAAAAATGATGTTAGTACCCATTATATTGTTTTACATCTCAAATATACCAATTAATATCCCACAAACCCAATACAAAAAGATATTCTGTTTTATCTCGTTTTTTATGGAATAATAAAAAACCTAGGATGTCACTTATTAAACTTAAAAAACTGAAGCATCTGGGTGGAGTTAACTTTCCAGATTTCCATAAGTATCATTTAGCCTTTTGTCTTAAACAAACATAGCTTTTATTACAAGAAAATGACTCTATACTTTATCCTTTATGGACAGATCTTGAAAAATCTTCTTGGCATCCTTTTTCCTTAAAGGAATGCCTGTCTTTTACCTCTAGACCTTCATCTTCATCTCTTCCAATTTTTAAGAACACAAGTTAAAATTTTGTCTCCCATTTTTGTTTCCTATAAATCTCCTAGAGATCAGTTTTTTGCATTTATCAATTTGGTACAATACTTCTATTAAAATAAATAATAAAATTCTGGAAGGATTGGCATTCTAAAGGTTTTTAATGGATTTACCAATTCTTTCAACACGGCACCTGTTTACCATTTCGGGTAGTGCAGTCGCTGTTCTCCTTTCCGGACTCATATGCAACTAAATACCACTTGCTTATTTCAGCAACTCAATCTTCTTATAACAAACTTTCTCTTGATCAATTAATTTCTCATTCTCCTCCTCCTATGCACAATTTATTGGACGCATTGCCTTCCGCATCTCAAATATACAAACATCTTACTCTGGTTCCGGAAGATAGAGTTAAGTCAGAGGTAGAGATTCTTTGGGAATCTGATCTGCTAACTACTTTCTCTTGTTCAATTTGTAACAAAATCTGGGTTAAGATACGAAAGTCATCTAGAGCAGCTAATGCAACTCAAACTCTTTTCTTCATTTATAACCGCCTTTTGATCACCCCTGCTACACTACACAAAATTGATTCTGCTGTATCTTTCAATTGTTGGTCTTGTTCTCAACGTTCAGCGGATCTTAAACACATGCTTTTTGATTGCCCTCCTATTTATGAATTTTGGTTAAAAGTTTGGCAAAAGATAAATTCTATCTTCAATACACAGGCCCCATTTCTTTTTATTAACATTTTTCTCAGTAGTATTTCCGATTATTGGGATTCCCAATCCAAACATTTTCATATAATAGATTTACTTCTGGCTGTTGCCTTTCAACAAATTACGAAATCCTGGAAGGACATTTCTCAGGTGTCTTTTCAAGCTTGGTGGTATGGTGTGTGTTACAACCATAGACTCGACAGAGCATACGTTTATCCAATAGCTCTCGCTATTAAAAGAGATCTTTTGTGGCTGCCCATAACTACCTTTTTAAACAAATCTGCCCGCATTTCACAGTTACACACTCCTAGAATTGAAGAAGTACCTAAACCTCCATGACTTGTTTTAAAGTAATAACAACATTTATTTGTTTTATATCTTCTAGATCTTATTTACAAATGTTTACAGGTTCCTATAGATTTGATATATTTTCCCCTAATGTTGTTATATATCGCATAGTTGAGATAATAGACCAAATTAATTTTTTGTTTCATTGTATTTTACTTGTATTGTAATTGCATATCTATTTCGATAAACTTCTCCTTTAAAACAAAAAAAAAAAGAAATGAGTAGTCAGTAACGAACGCACGAGCATCTTTCCCATCACACAAGAGAGGGGGAGAGGTTGTAACTGAAAAAGAAAATGTTTGCTAAGAACTGTTTGATGTGGTTAATGAAAGGAGTGGCTTCACACGTAACATGTGAGTATCGAGTTACTCTCCCACCTTTCAGCCACAATATATGTTTTTATGAGAGTGCTGGCCAGCAAGCTGTACTTAGAAACATGTACATTCAGCATGACTTCATAAATGGAATTTTTGGACGGTTACGATCTGCAGAAGTGAGCAGTTTGCAGAACTTCCCCTGCAAGCACCAGTTTCATTTCTCAAAGAATACGTGTGTGTGGTTTCACAGTTACACTTCTGTCACCAGACCTTGCTATCTAGATATATGTTTTTGTATTTCTCTGAAATTAAAAAGAAAGTGGAAGCCTGCTTCATTCATATCGAATGTGGGGTGCAGGCAAAGGCAGTGCAGACTGATAGAGGTGTCCAGGTCACTGAGCGAAGAAATGTATGGCTGGAGACCATGTGTGGGCTGGGTGTCAAGACAAAGTAGAGAGAGGTGGACAGGGAACCCAAACAGTTCTACATTTCTGTGTCTAACTTTTCTATGAAAAAAACTTGGCACTGCCAGCCCTCTGCCTGCTCATTGGCCCGGCCGCCTGTGCCTCCCTGCGGCCACTGTGGTTACTTTTTTAACACAGACCCAACGCCTAATCTTTTTGGGGGATTTACAAACCAACGCAAATTGGCATTTGTGTTTGTTTGTAAGAAAAAGTACACAAACCAGTGCAAAGCGCTACTTTGCGTTGCTCTGCGTAAAGGAAGCGCTCCATGGGTTCCTGTGCTACCCCCATCTTTTTGACACAAAACCCTATCTACAAACAATAGAAGAAAGGGGTTTGCACCATAAATTAATGCCATTTGAAAGCCCGCATTAAAAGAAGAAATGCTTCAATTTCTCCTTCTTTTTCACACTTTGCTTGTGTGCTGCACTGTACAGCACTCATACAAATTAGGAAAAATGTTAAATGTAGTCTAAGCATAGTATTTTCTACTGGAAGGATAGCCTTTCAGTACAAAACCTATGCTAGACTCACGCAGACACCTTTGCACTTTGGCACAAAGGTGTGTGTGTGTCACTCGGAAGCAAAATTCTGCACAGGTGCTAGGGAGAGGGGAGGAGAGTACCATATCTCTGTAGATATTTAGCTTTCCTCTTCTCTCTTTGTCACGCAATGCAGTGCAGCAACTTTGGGTGCTGTGCTGCATTATGTGACAGGTAGCGAAATCTGGGCCTCAGTGTGGTAGCCGACGTGTTCTTGGCGGGAGCACTGAAGCAGGCCCAAGACAGCTTCTGTTTCTCAGCCATGAAGTGAGGGGATAGGGGAGAGGTGGGGATATTGTGTTGTGGGAGGGCAAATGAAAGTCAATAGTAGCCTTACTGGTGGTGTATTACTGCCCATTGTTAGACCTGTCAGCCTTAGGGTGGTCTTCCCCAAAACTTTTTGCCTTATTCCTCTGTTTTTGCTGATCTCGTTTTTGTTGGCCTTAGGACTCTGGGCACTTTACCACTGCTAACCAGTGCTAAAGTATGTGTGCTCACTACCTAAAACATGGTATAATAGGTTTACACCCAATTGGCATATTTTATTTACTTCTAAGTCCCCAGTAAAGTCTCAATGCTCGTGCCCAGGTTCTGTGAATTAAATGCTGCTAGTAGGCCTGCAGCACTGATTCTGCCACCCACTTAAGTCGCCTTTTAATCATGACTCAGGCGTGCCATTGTAGCATGTATGTGCAGACTTAAAAGTAACATTTCAACTTTACAAAATAAACCCTTTGCTAGGCCAAAACCTTCCTTTTTAATCAATATGTCACCCCAAGGGAAGGCCCTAAACATCCCAGAGGGCATGGTGCTCTGTAAATAAAAAGTAGGAGATATACTTTTAAGTTTTTTTATAAACAAAACTTTATTGAGTTTTAATAAATATAGAACATAGAAAGAAATAAAAATCTGCACAAAAAGATAAGTCTCCCCGTGATCGGTCTCGACCCCTCTCCTGCCACCCACTCCCCTGCAAGTCAAGTCAAATTAGAATGCAAAAAATCCAACATTGAGGACAACTCATAATACTCCCACCATTTCCCCCAAATTTTGCAAAATATTTTAGGGCATCCACGGGCTATATAGATCAGTTCCTCCTGCTTAGCACACCGGTCCATGCCAGCACACCATTGCTGCTGCCCCGGTGGGTTAGGTTGCTTCCAGGATTGTGCGATGTCTCTTTTAGCCACCAGGGCAGCCAACCCCACCAAAGTTCTTTCGCCACATGATTCCCCAAAGCCGTCCATTATACCCAGCAGTGCAGCCTTCGGGTTCAGTTGGATTGAGGTATCACGGACAGCTGAGAGTGTATCACTAGTTTGCGACCAATAACGGGTAATCTGCGGGCACGGCTTAACCATATGACAGAAATGAGCCATCGAGGATTGACAGTGAGAGCATCTACGATCCAAGAGGATGCCTGTGTACGCTAGTCGTTGGGAGGTCATGTAGTTTTTGTGAAGGTAGTACTGTTGGATTAAGCATAGACCGGCAGAAATCGCCAGCTCCCTATGTGCCATACATGCCTCCAGCCACTCAGCCTCCTCCAGCTCCCCAACCCAGCCCTCCCGCCTCTGTTGAAGTGATTCTAGTGTCTCAGGGGCGTCGCCTACAAGGCACAGTAAAATTGGGAAATACCCCCTCGCCACAGCCTCCCCATCAATATCCTAGCCTCCAGGGGTTAAATTCTGGGAGTTCCTGTAAGCGCTCATTATAGTAACTCAGGGCATGGCGCTTGTAGGTATTTATGAAACTGGGGGGCATATTCTCAAGAACGTGTGATAACCACCGCAAGTGTAGCTTAACGCAACCCTTCACATCGCAGTCTATCGCAGGAAAACAACTCCGTGTCAACGTGGCATTCACAACACGGCGGTACCATGCGATAGTCACACGATAGCGCGTCAAATGAACGCGTTAAAAACAACGCGACGCCGCAAAAACGCGAAACCACAACGCGAAAATAGTAGCGATGACGCCAATTGCGATACAAAAATCTACGAAAACCAGCCACAGGCCTGCAATTCCCACGCGTCATGCGGGAAAATGCACTATAAAAGTAGAAAAAAAACATATCAACAAAAGCCAAACAACAGCGAAGCACAATGGAGGCATCCGGAGTAAGTACAGAGGACAACCAGAACCCCAGAAGCCCCCCGGAGGAACAGCCAGGGACCTCGGGATCAGGGAAGGGCAAGGACAAGAAGAGTAGGAAGAAGCAGTTCAGTCCGCAGGAAAACAGGATCCTGATAATGGAGGTGATAGAACACCATCAACCACTGTTCGTCACCTCCACTGTGTCACTGGCAACTAAAAATTGAATATGGCAGACCATCGTGGACAAGGTGAATGCAGTCGGAGTGCTGAAGAGGAAAATGGATGAGGTCAAGAGGCGCTGGAATGATGTGAAGCGCAAAACCAAGCTGAAACTTGCAAACAACCGGAAGGCAGCAATGCAGACTGGAGGTGGGAGTCCAGTGCCACAGGAGGAGCTGGACGAGATGGAGGAAATGGTGTCCACAGTCATCAGTGGGGAGACAGTGGCAGGAGTTGGGGGACCAGACACTGCTCAACATGACCGGACACAACAGCAACAGGGTCAGTAACCACCAGGGACTGGGGGGACGGGGGGAGATGGGCACAATGGCACACATGCACAATTAAGCATAGCACATCTGCGGACAAACTATGCCCCAGACCCACAACTCCCACCAAGAGACCAATGCACACAGGTATGCAACATCTCAGCACTGCATAAGCACAGAACCCAGAGGCACACCGCATGTAAGGGATAAGGGCAGGTAAATCAGAGCTGCAGGGGCGACTCCCCCAAAATGTAGCACACACACATTACATGCAGAGAACATCAACATTGACAACGATGTGGTACAAACCGCAACGCGTACACAACAGAACAGAGGACACAACTGGTGCCGCATGTGCGTAGAAACTGGCCAATCACATTTGGCACTGCAGGGAAATGTGAGTTGACAATGTACAAGTACAAGCACACATCCGTGATGTAGCCGGAATGTCCACTGTCCCGCATCAAATAGCCAGCTCCCCCCAAACAGTCACAATGTACACTGTCATGCAGTCTGAATGTAAACATGTACAATGCGTCAACATACATGTGAACACAATGTTAAACTGCATCTCCCCTTCACATTGCAGGGGGAAATCCAACACCTCCTGCAGAGCAGTCCGAACCTCTCTTCTCTGATGACGAAGAGGACCACCACACCTTCGACTCCGACACCCTCCAACAGCTCGTGGACAGCCTCCACAGCCCACTTCCAGGAGCAGGGCAGCCCAGCTGCCACGAGGAGAACCAACCCCCTGCACAGTACACACAGCAGGCAGCACCCACCACCACGGCTGCCTCCCAGGACCCCCACGACGAACACATGGCCTTCCAATGCCGTGTGTTGGGGTGCCAGGAGAAGCTGGCTCAACAGGTGCAGGTGGGGTTCAACCGCATG
>CAWUFW010008215.1:682500-915896 GCA_963921515.1 Calotriton arnoldi
CCTATGTGTCACACATGTATCATCTCCTATGGTCACATCTCCGGTGGCATGCGGAGCCCCAACCGAGGAACACCCCAGCAGACCTGACAACGAAGCCACAGCACACAAACACAGAGGCAGACACCTGAGGGGACAAATCACTGAGCAAAACGTGTCAGCTGATACACGGCAGTGGGAGTACAGAGTGTATTGTATGACCTGGAGTAGGCATGACTGTCCTGTCCCACATGAATGAGGGATGAGCCCTGGACAGTAGGCAGCTGGCTAAGTATGTGTGACACACGTTATATACACACTCCTGGGGCACAAACATTGTTCCCACCCGCAGCATGGGTGTGTGCCAGATACCCCAGGCACATGTGGTGGATCAGCTCAGCAATTGGGCCACATATCAAAATGACACGCAGAACACATGTCAGAACACAGGCAATGTGTAAGCAATGGACCCACCCATGATGCCCACCACAGAGTCAGGGAAACAGATGCTGTCCCCCACCTTGAGTCAAGCAAACTGCAAGGACACAGTACCCAAGTGACACAATACTCAGACTGTAAGGGCCACACCTGGGTATCAGATGAGGAGTGGGCAGTGCACAATAGAGGGACATGGGTCCTGGACCACAAGACTGATGTACTGTGGAAGTTTAACCAGGCCAGAGGAGGGCACATAGCATGGCAGACATAGTTCACAATGCAGACATGGACTCACCCCCTCCTTGCTGCTCTCTGGCCTTCAGCTGCCCATCCAGATCAGAGAAGACCACCGCCAGGATCCTCAGCATGTGGGGGGTCAGGGTCCGGTGTCCGCCCCTCCTGCGAGGAGGCGACAGCTTCAACTGGACCCGTGCGATCCTCCGGGTCCAGCCCCGAAGGTCCTGCCACCTCTTCTGGCAGTTGCGGATCCGGCGCTTGTAGACCCCCACGGATCTCACTGCCCGGACGATGGTCAGCCATATCTTCTGGCATCAACCTGTGAGGATAACAAAGTGAGAATGCCATAACTACACGTGCAACATAACCGTGCATTACACAGTTGGATATACATGTCTCAATCACAGGGGCATATGATGTACACAGGCAGTGCAACGATGGCCATGGACAGTATGCCAGCAGTTACTACATGGTATCATTGCCTGGGAAGTAAAACCTTGTTTAAATGCACTGTCACTGCACTATACCTGTCCAGTGCATGTAACTACACACTATGGGGGTGACAACTACTCAGTGAGCCTGCTAGCCAGTGGCGTGCAGACTGTTAGCCTTGCTAGTCAGACAACATGCACATTTAGAAAGGCAGTGGACAGAACACTCACCTGCTCCCCTGCTTTCCCATACAGCTTGCTGTACTGTGGAAGGAGGCCATCCAGCAGGGCCTGGTTCTCCTCAGTGCTAAAGGCTGGGGCTCTCTCCACAGTACGTGCCATTGCAGGGTCCAGAGGGTGCAGAAACAGCAGCAGTGTAGTGGCAGATGTCGTCCTGGAGCATGTAGTGCAGGCAAGTGAGCTCTCAGGGGAACAGCCAGCATTATATGTGTGCTGCAGAGACAGATACTGTCCCATGTGTCCAAAGTGATAGGTCCAAGTCGTTTGCATCATCTGAATCTGGCCAATCCATGGAATTGCACCACTTACACACGCCCCAGCATCCTTCAAATGTTCAACTTCATGACACCCATGAAATTGCAACATTGTTGTGGGTGACCAACTGAATTTACAGCATCAGACTCGTTCAAATTTTGAAAACGCGTCCGTTGCCAGGTCAGGCCATAGCCAATGGGTGCGCACCGATCGGACCATTGCTGTTCAACGCGTACATGGGATACAACGCGTACCCGCACACATTGAATGCAATGGGCCGGCCGGGAACACCGATCGGACCATTGCTGTTCAACACGTACATAGGATACAACGCGTACCCGCACACATTGAATGCAATGGGCCGGCCGGGAACACCGATCGGACCATTGCTGTTCAACGCGTACATAGGATACAACGCGTACCCGCACACATTGAATGCAATGGGCCGGCCGGGAACACCGATCGGACCATTGCTGTTCAACGCGTACATGGGATACAACGCGTACCCGCGACACATTGAATGCAATGGGCCGGCCGGGAACACCGATCGGACCATTGCTGTTCAACGCGTACATGGGATACAACGCGTACCCGCACACATTGAATGCAATGGGCCGGCCGGGAACACCGATCGGACCATTGCTGTTCAACGCGTACATGGGATACAACGCGTACCGCACACATTGAATGCAATGGGCCGGCCGGGAACACCGATCGGACCATTGCTGTTCAACGCGTACATAGGATACAACGCGTACCCGCACACATTGAATGCAATGGGCCGGCCGGGAACACCGATCGGACCATTGCTGTTCAACGCGTACATGGGATACAACGCGTACCCGCACACATTGAATGCAATGGGCAGGCCGGGAACACCGATCGGACCATTGCTGTTCAACGCGTACATAGGATACAACGCGTACCCGCACACATTGAATGCAATGGCCAATGTGTGCGCACTGATCGGTCCATTGCTGTCCAAGGCGTATTGCCAATACAACGCGTACCAGCGCACATTGAATGCAATGGCCAATGTGTGCGCACTGATCGGTCCATTGCTGTCCAACGCGTATTGCCAATACAACGCGTACCAGCGCACATTGAATGCAATGGCCAATGTGTGCGCACTGATCGGTCCATTGCTGTCCAACGCGTATTGCCAATACAACGCGTACCAGCGCACATTGAATGCAATGGCCAATGTGTGCGCACTGATCGGTCCATTGCTGTCCAACGTGTATTGCCAATACAACGCGTACCAGCGCACATTGAATGCAATGGCCAATGTGTGCGCACTGATCGGTCCATTGCTGTCCAACGCGTATTGCCAATACAACGCGTACCAGCGCACATTGAATGCAGTGGCCAATGTGTGCGCACTGATCGGTCCATTGCTGTCCAAGGCGTATTGCCAATACAACGCGTACCAGCGCACATTGAATGCAATGGCCAATGTGTGCGCACTGATCGGTCCATTGCTGTCCAACGCATCCCTGTACAAGTCACTGGCATATGTCACCATGCCTGTCACAGGTGAACATATGCCAGCCACATATACTTCCCAGGCAGTGAGGGGCACACCTACAACACCACAGCCTGACCAAACTGTATCCTAGGGCATGTAAGGCTGCATTACCTATTCCGTGTATGGGGGTGAACATGTTGTTCTGTGGGTGTCACTTGGGGGCAGCCACCCCCAGGCTGTGCACGTGTTTATGGGGACAGAATC
The DNA here is from genome assembly GCA_963921515.1 of Calotriton arnoldi. Lineage (NCBI taxonomy): Eukaryota > Metazoa > Chordata > Amphibia > Caudata > Salamandridae > Calotriton > Calotriton arnoldi. The sequence continues at coordinate 685,810 of CAWUFW010008215.1, forward strand.
CTTGGTGTTTCGTGTACATGACCACTGTGATGTGCAACTGTTCATATCTGAGCATGTGGCATGGTCACAGTTCACGGTGGTGTATGTGTATGTCATGTCACATACCCCCTGAGTCCCATGTGGGACGTTATGTTCAACCCAGGGTGACCCATTGGCACAATGGTGATGGTCCTCCACAGTCTGTGTGCATGTTGTGATTACAATGTCTCTGATTTCATGTGCACAATGGGAGGCAGTCTCCACATCCACGTTGTTTGTGCATGGACTTTGATGTTGTGCGTGTGTGTGTCACAGACGTCCATGTCTGTCCTGCCGAGGCAACAGGGACCACTACCTGTGGGGCTCATGGTTGTTTTGCTGTGGTGTATACATGATACACCATGTCATGCCAGTGTCCATGTGGCAATACAGGGTCCCTGGGAATCTACATGTTGTTGAGCTGTGATGCCTGGGGCACATCAGTCCTCACATGTCACTGTGGCGTGTGTTTGTTATTTGGCAGCAGGAGATGGGAACTGGGACACGGCCTCATGGTATCCAATGGCACGACCTGGGACTTATTGATGCCACTTGTTGGACTGTGATGTTAGATATTGGCCATGTATGTGCCATACATATCCGTATGGAACTGCACACATCATGTACTTGTGCCTCATTATGATGTATCATGTGATGTTGAGTGTGTTCAATGCCACATATGTGGGGTGACTGACAATCTTGCTTTCTTCACCTATGCACTGCAGGGCACCAGCTGTCCATAGACCATTCCCTGACCTGGCAACGATGGTGGAACGTGACAGCATCCGACGGTACCGCTTCACCAGGCAGCTGATTGAGGATTTGGCAGTTTGCTTGGCACCACATTTGCAACCTGGCCGTCCGTACCCTACAGCGCTGACCCCCAAGGTGAAGGTGATGGCAGCCCTACACTTCTTTGCCACTGGTACCTTTCAACACACTCTGGCGACTGCTGGTGGGATGTCACAGACCATGCTCAGCCGTGTGCTCTGGGATGTTTTGGAGGCTATGTTGATATACCTGAACCAGTACATCTATTTCCCTAGACTCCAATGACTCACTGGCATGAAGAGTGACTTCTATGCCCTGGGGAGGATGCTGCATGTCATTGGCTCCATTGATGGGACACATGTGGCTTTGGTACCACCACAGGCCCAAGAGCAGGCCTACCGTAACCGCAAACACTATCACTCGGTCAATGCACTGGTGGTCTGTCTTGCAGATATGAGCATCACACACGTGTGTGCCCGTTTCCCTGGTTCTGCACACGATGCCTACGTGATGAGGAGTAGTCGCATCCCGAGGATGATGGCACAGATGCGGAACCAGCGTGCCTGGCTTGTTGGTGTGTACTGACTTTGTACCATTGTGTGTGTTCTGCTATGTAGTGTTCCACCCTCTTTTCCAACTCTGCTAATGTGCAATTGTCTGTATGTAGGTGACTCCGGATACCCCAACATGCCGTGGTTGCTGACGCCCCTCAGGAACCCTGTGACACCAGCCCAGATGCGCTACAATGAGGCACATGGTCGGACCAGGAGAGTGATTGAGCGGACATTTGGTCTCCTGAAGAGCCGCTTCCGCTGCCTCGACAAGACAGGAGGGTCCCTCCCATATGCCCCAGCAAAGGTGTGCAAGATTATCATCGTCTGCTGCATGCTCCACAACCTGGCAGTGCGGAAGGAGTTGCCTCTCATCCTGGATGACGATGACCAACGTCCGCCACCTGTGGAGGATCCTGGCCTGGACCACGATGCCAGTGATGATGATGATGATGTTGAGGGTGATGTCCGCACACAGCTCATCACCAACTTCTTCAGCTGAATGTGAGTATCCAGAGATGGCATGTCAATGATGTGAGTTTGCATGATATGTGTTGGTGGTGCTCTGGTGCTGTTTGAGTGTGTCCATGGGCTACATGTCTGTATGCGTGTAGCGATGTGTCCTTGCAGGTAGTCTGTACTCCCCAACAGTGTTGACATGCTAACTTGGTTCTGGGTGGGTATCTTGTAACATGTATTGTGCATGAGTATTGCAGTTCTGTCCTGTTCTTCAGTACTTTTGACTGTGTGTCATTTCTGTCCTTCACAGGGTACTTTCAGAGTCGTTTGGTCAACTGTGATCCCCAACACCGTGATTCGACTTCCCGGGTGGTAGCTGTTGTGTCCCTACAGGTGATGTGCACCACACCCATGGACTTCCTTCCTTCTACACTTGTTGACTGTGTGCCCGCTGCCAGGTGGGATTACCTTGCATCTGTGGTGGTTACAACATGTTGCAAATGTGTAATAAACCTGTGCTTCACTTTGTGATGTGCGTTGTCTGTGGTCACACATCTGACTGACATTTGCTTACTGCACCAGTGGGCTAGTTAACACAGACTGTGAATAGGTGTTGGGTCTGTGCAATGCAACGTATTTCCTGGCAACACCAGTGTAGGCAATGAGTCAGATGTCCATGGTGTGTATGTGTTGTATAGCCCTGGTGGTGTGCCTCCCCCATATGTGTGAAGTCGCCATGACTCACATGCCGGTGTTGTACTTGCTGTAGCAGTTAGCATGCACAGTGTCATTTCCCCGATCATCATCGCAACTTCTGAGACAACATAGGAATCACAACAGAGGCAAGTATGGTGTATACGTGAGTTTATTGACATACATGTGTGAGTATAGTGCACAAGTTGTTGGGTGCTGTACATTGTGATTGTGATCCAAAGTTCCTAGATAATTTGGAAGTCCTGGTAGCAGAAATGTCCAGAGTAAAGTCCACAGTAATCAGAGACATTGGTCCAACTTGAGCTCCCCATGTCATGTGGGAGAGTTGTGTTGCAGTCAACAGGGTGAACAGTTTGCGCACAAAGGTTATTCTCCAGAACAGGTTTTGGCTTCCTGGGGTTGCACATGGCCATCGGCCTCTCACTTGCCCCTCCTCGGACGGCCCCTCTTCTTTGGGGGACCCTCAAGTGCAGGCTGCTGCGGTGCAGGGGACTCTCCGCCAGAGTCATCCTGCCTCCCTGTGGCAGTTGAAGTTGTTTCAGCAGCAGATGTTGTGGGCACACAGGGAGGTGTTGTCTGGTTGCTGCTCATCTGGCGGAGGCATTGTAATATGTCCCTATGCACCGCCGTCATCTCTTGCAGTGTGTCCCACTTGGACTCCACGCGGGACATGTGTGAGTCCAAGCGGGCATGATGGGCAGCCTGCTGCTGTTTAATGTCCCTGAGGAGCCCCACTACCTGGCTGAACTCTCCGGTGCTGGACTGGTACGCATCGGCTATGCGTGCCAGTTGTGGGTCATCATGCAGTCCAGACCCCTCTGTGAGCAGCGACCTATGTCTCCCACCCCTCCCACCACCCCTGGCGACACGTGCAGTACCTGAGGTGGCAGGCACAGGTGACCCTGGGCCACCTTGTGGGTTGTTGGTGGTGGTGGTGTCCATGGCCCCACGTTGGTCCAGGGTCCCTGTGCTGGTGGTGGTGCTGCTCCTTGGTCTGTCCATGTTGGCAGGGGTGGTATGTGTGTTGACAGTCGTTGGAGGGGTGGGTGCAGGGGTGCAGCTGGTGGTCCTGCTGGTGCTGCATGATGACTTGCTCCGGAGGTGCCAGGTAAGTCTTCTTCATCCGAGGAGGGGAGAGGCTGTTCCACACCAGTGAGCTCCGTATCCTCTTGAGCCTGGGACGAGGACTCCTCAGCATCTGCTGCTGTGTCCCCATCATCACCTGTTTTTGGGAGACACACACAATGTATGTTATGTTTCTGCAGGCATCAATGGTTGATACACCTACACCTGACAGTTGTGACTGTGCCTCTGGATGCGGGCCTGTACAATGCATTGTCCTAAGTTGTCACAGTCAGGGGTTGATATTGGTGTAGCACATTGTCCTGCATTATTTGGGCATTTCAATGTGAATGTTGGGGTGTGTACATGGTCTGCATTGGTTGTATTTGGTTGTCATCCGCTCCTCCTTCCCACCCAGCCAGATATCCCACCATGGACCGTGCTTCCATTGCAGGGAGTGCAAGTTGTCTTTCAGGATGTCAGTCAGTGGTGTCCTGCTGTTGGTTGTTGCACAGTTGCCAGCAGGGCCTTGTGCTCCCCACAGCAGTAGCCAGTGTCACCCATCTTGTGAGTCCTTTTCCACTCCCTGTGATGTGAGCATGGTTGAGTGTGGTGTTGATGGGCCAATTGTGAGGGTGAGCAATATCTGTGCCTACAACTCCCATCATGCTATTGCCTCCACCCCCTTCCCAGCATGCCCATACTTCCTTCCTTTTGACTCTGCTTCCCTGTGGGGTGGGCTGCCTGTGCTGACAGGATGGCTGGGAGTGTTGTCCGGGCAGTTGTTTGGCTAAATGTCCCAGGAGTGTCCCTGTGCTTCACACAGCATGACCCAGGGTGGTGGTTCTTTGTGGGACCTTGAGTTAGGATGTGAGGCATTGCATTCCGCCAGGTGGCTTCTGTGGAGTATGTGTTGAGGGGATGTGTGAGGGGAGGTGCTTGTAACTATGGTCAGTGCTGTGAATCCTCCTTCCCACCCAGCCAGATATCCCACCATGGAACGTGCTTCCATTGCAGGGAGTGCAATTTGTCTTTCAGGATGTCAGTCAGTGGTGTCCTGCTGTTGGTTGTTGCACAGTTGCCAGCAGGGCCTTGTGCTCCCCACAGCAGTAGCCAGTGTCAGCCATCTTGTGAGTCCTTTTCCACTCCCTGTGATGTGAGCATGGTTGAGTGTGGTGTTGATGGGCCAATTGTGAGGGTGAGCAATTTCTGTGCCTACAACTCCCATCATGCTATTGCCTCCACCCCCCTTCCCAGCATGCCCATACTTCTTTCCTTTTGACTCTGCTTCCCTGTGGGGTGGGCTGCCTGTGCTGACAGGATGGCTGGGAGTGTTGTCCGGGCAGTTGTTTGGCTAAATGTCCCAGGAGTGTCCCTTTGCTTCACACAGCATGACCCAGGGTGGTGGTTCTTTGTGGGACCTTGAGTTAGGATGTGAGGCATTGCATTGCGCCAGGTGGCTTCTGTGGAGTATGTGTTGAGGGGGGGTGTGAGGGGAGGTGCTTGTGACTTTGGTCAGTGCTGTGAGTCCTCCTTCCCACCCAGCCAGATATCCCACCATGGATCGTGCTTCCATTGCAGGGAGTGCAAGTTGTCTTTCAGGATGTCAGTCAGTGGTGTCCTGCTGTTGGTTGTTGCACAGTTGCCAGCAGGGCCTTGTGCTCCCCACAGCAGTAGCCAGTGTCAGCCATCTTGTGAGTCCTTTTCCACTCCCTGTGATGTGAGCATGGTTGAGTGTGGTGTTGATGGGCCAATTGTGAGGGTGAGAAATATCTGTGCCTACCACTCCCATCATGCTATTGCCTCCACCCCACTTCCCAGCATGCCCATACTTACTTGCTTTTGGGTGGACTTCAGTGTGTGTGAGTGTGAGAGCAATGGCAAGATGGCTGACAGTGGTGTCCTGCTGTTGGTTGCTGCACAGTTGCCAGCAGGGCCTTGTGCTCCCCACAGCAGTGCCCAGTGTCAGCCATCTTGTCAGTTGTTTTCCACTCCCTGTGATGTGTGCATGGTTCAGGGTGGTGTTGATGGGACAGTTGTGGGGGTGAGCAATATCTGTGACTAACACTCCCATCATGCTATTGCCTCCACCCCACTTCCCAGCATGCCCATACTTACTTGCTTTTGGGTGGACTTCACTGTGTGTGAGTGTGAGAGCAATGGCAAGATGGCTGACAGTGGTGTCCTGCTGTTGGTTGGTGGCCAGTTCCCAGCATGGCCTTGTGCTCCCCACAACAGAGCACCAGTGTCAGACATCTTTGATGGGGCTTTCCACTCTCTGTGGGGTGTGCTTGCTTGAGTGTGAGCTTGCTGGGCCATGTGGGTGGGGGATGTTGAGCTGTGACTACCACTCCCATCATGCTATTGCCTCCACCCCCCTTCCCAGCATGCCCATGCTTCCTTCCCTTTGACTCTGCTTCCCTGTGGGGTTGTGTGCCTGTGCTGACAAGATGGCTGACAGTGTTATCCTGGGGTTAGTTTTGCTACAAGTCCCATGTGTGTCCCTGTGCTTCACTCAGCATGACCCAGGGTTGTGGTTCTTTGTGGGATATTTGATTGGAGTGTGAGGCAATGCATTCTCCCAGGTGAGTTTTGTGGAGTTTGTGTTAGGGGTGTGTGTGAGAAACGCTGCTGGTAACTATGGTCAGGGCTGTGAGTCCTCCTTCCCACCCAGCCAGATATCCCACCATGGAACGTGCTTCCATTGCAGGGAGTGCAAGTTGTCTTTCAGGATGTCAGTCAGTGGTGTCCTGCTGTTGGTTGGTGCACAGTTGCCAGCAGGGCCTTGTGCTCCCCACAGCAGTAGCCAGTGTCAGCCATCTTGTAAGTTGTTTTCCACTCCCTGTGATGTGCGCATGGTTCAGGGTGGTGTTGATGGGACAGTTGTGGGGGTGACCAATATCTGTGACTACCACTCCTATCATGCTATTGCCTCCACCCCCCTTCCCAGCATGCCCATGCTTCCTTCCCTTTGACTCTGCTTCCCTGTGGGGTTGTAAGCCTGTGCTGACAAGATGGCTGACAGTGTTATCCTGGGGTTAGTTTTTCTACAAGTCCCATGGGTGTCTCTGTGCTTCACTCAGCATGACCCAGGGTTGTGGTTCTTTGTGGGATATTTGATTGGAGTGTGAGGCAATGCATTCTCCCAGGTGAGTTTTGTGGAGTTTGTGTTAGGGGTGTGTGTGAGAAACGCTGCTGGTAACTATGGTCAGGGCTGTGAATCCTCCTTCCCACCCAGCCAGATATCCCACCATGGAACGTGCTTCCATTGCAGGGAGTGCAAGTTGTCTTTCAGGATGTCAGTCAGTGGTGTCCTGCTGTTGGTTGGTGCACAGTTGCCAGCAGGGCCTTGTGCTCCCCACAGCAGTAGCCAGTGTCAGCCATCTTGTAAGTTGTTTTCCACTCCCTGTGATGTGCGCATGGTTCAGGGTGGTGTTGATGGGACAGTTGTGGGGGTGAGCAATATCTGTGGCTACAACTCCCATCATGCTATTGGCTACACTGACTTGCCCAGCATACACATATTTCCTTTCTTTCAGTGGGCTTCACTGTGTGCTGGTGTTGTAGTGGTGGCTACTTGTCTGGATGTGTTTGTCAGTTATATTTGTGCCACTGCCTAGCTGTAGTTGTAGTTGTGTTTGTACATGTGATGACACAGTTAAATGTCACTTTGTGATGGCATGTGTTGTATTTCTCTGAGTGACATACACATTTTGGGATGATTCTGTTCTGGTTGCTGTGTATTTGCTAAGAGTGCATGGTTTGACTCTCCCTTGACAGTGATGTGTGTGTGTAGTCGCAGAATATTGTGTACATTTGTTGTGTACTCACCAGGCTCTGGGATGTTTTCTAGTCCATAGACGCTCACTGGTGGTAGGATGGCCCGCACCTTCTCCTCCCAGGGCCTGAGGTATACTGGCTTGGCAGGAGGGCCACTGCCGGTGTATTGGCTCAAGATGTAGTCCTTCTTCAGCAGCTCCTTCACCCTCCTGCGCACGTCATACCACCTGTTCTGGATGTCTGTCTTTGTGCGCAAACATGGTGATTGTGCGTTCACCCTGTCGACGATCCTCTCCCACATCTTTGTTTTCTGTGACATGGGTGTCTGTTGGACCAGTGTACCAAAGAGCTGTGGCTCTACCCTGAGGATCTCATCTACCAGGACTTCCAATTCACTATCTAGGAACTTGTGATTCTTCTTTGGGGGCATGGTGATGGGTGGTGATGGTGAGTGATGTGTGTGTTGGTGTGCAGGTGAAGGTGTGTGAGTGTGTGTTTTGCTAGGTGTATGTGAGGTTTCTATTTGTTGTGGTGCTGATGGTGTGTGGCTTGTGTGATGGATGAGCTGTGGGTGTGTGGTTGCTGTCTGTTGAGTGCTGGCAGGTAATTTGAATTTGCAAAGGATCATGGTAGGGATTTGTGTCCTTTATATGGGTGGAGTTGTGGGTGTGTCTTTGTTCCCTGCCCCTACCCCCCAGTATTTATTGGCTTTGTAATTGCTTGTTTGGCCTTTTTTTGTGTATTTTCCCTTTGTACTTTTCATGCATGTAGGAGACGTTCTTGTGACTGAGTCGGACCCTGCAGTTGTCTCGTACGGGCTTGTCCGTTTCGTTCACGCTGTGTTTGTGCTGTTTTCTATGCTGCGTACGCGTCGGTCGCGGTGTTTTGGTTTGCTTCGGCTCGCAGTTTTGTATGCGTGTCGGTCGTACGGCTTGTCCTCCGTGCGACTCGGTCGTGTTTTCCACGCCTTGCATCGTACTTGGCGGGTGGGAGTCCGCGGGTACGTCTCGTTCGGTATTGTTCCGGGTGCGAGTCGGTCGGTTCGAATCGCGTGTTTTTCCGGCCGGATTGCTGTTTTCCGCGCGGCTCGGTCCTTCGGCTTGTGTTCCGTGCGAGTCGGTCGGGTTTTGCTCGATTCTCATCGTACTTGGCGGGTCGGGCTTAACCGGTACGTGTCGGTCGGAATGTATTCCGGCTCCGAGTCGGTCGGTACGTTTTCCGGCCGGAATCGGAATCGGCCCCCTAGAGTCCAAGAGAACAGGAGTCACCTGATTATTTTATTTGTGGGTAATTAATAACGTTAAGCAGTATGATGGTGCTAATCTTACCTGGTTTCTAAGGCCATGTTGGGCGGCTGCCTTCAATTTGGTGGGATTACCGCCATGGATGCATAACAAGAAGAATAAAGAGAAAATCACTGCTTGTAACCGGTAGGTCTGTGGTTGGCGCTGAGTGCAAGCAAAACACTTCCAAGGTACAGAAACAGTTCTTGCCAAGCCTCGATTTGAAACAGCGTTCAATCTGTATGCACCAGTAGAATGTTACCTGTGGTGATTATGTGTCAGGTGTATGCTTTGTGTGATCACATTAAACTATTCCTTTTTTCATAAAAGCATTATTAAAAAAAAGTATTTGGCTGGAAAATTATATTATTGCTGTTACTTTAAGACTAGAGCTTCTGCATGCTTCACACCTACCTCCCTCTCAAGCAGCCTTAGATTGCTCGACCCACGCTACTACTGACAATAAGGTGCTGTAAGGGGGTAGTACTTGGCCCAGTTATTCAGGACCCCCAAGCAGATCAGGCTCCAGGACATACGGGGGGATATGTACAAGGAAGTGGCGGAGCGTGTCATTAGCCTCCTTAGCTTAACGACACGCTCCGCCACTTCTGAAACGCAAGGCTGCACCATATTTACAAGAATGTGGTGCAGCCTTGCGTTTCCCCCTGCGATGGCGCCAAGTTTAGCAACTTAGCACGAACGCAGGCACCCTTGCACCAGAGTGCAAGGGTGTCTGCATGCAGGGGAGGACTGTTTATGTGTAGGAAGATGTCCCTTCCTGCACATAAACAATCCTAAAATGCCATTCTGTCACTTTCATGTGTACTGCTTAATGCAGCACACATGAAAGTGAAAAATGGCATTTTTTTTAAAGGTTTGTTTATGTACAGGAAGGGACACCTTCCTACACATAAACAAACCATGGCATTTTGCTTTTTCCATGTGTGCTGCCTTTCTCCTCGTTTCGCCAACTTAAGACCAGGGTTTTCCTGGTCTTAATTTTGGCGCTGCCTCCTAGGTTCGCCGCCCTTGTACATAGGGGGCAGTGTCAAATACAATGGGTGTCGCGGTGGAACGCCCACCACAACACCCACTGCACGCCCCTTTCACGCTAACCATAGCGTGAAAGGGGGCCTTATGTACAAGGCAGCGTTAAGGCATGTTAAGTGGCTTAACGCTGCCTTGTACATAAGGCGCAGCCTGTATCGCCACCACAACGTCGGTAAAAGTGACGTTGTGGTGGCAATAGGGGCTTGTACATATGCCCCCCAGAGCCTCAACCCCCATGGGTGGGCCCAGTAACTCCTCCTTACCATGAGGCCATCTGGATTGTTAAAGTGCCCATTTGAGTACAGAGGGTAGTTTCTTTGGATTTGTTTTGTTTGTAAAGAGTTTACCAACCTTTACTGGCAAAAGGTGCCACAGTGTCTTAAAACCATGGACTGGAATGCGCCTCGAGCGATTGCCAGTGACTGAGATTACTTCAAGCACTGCATCAGCAGCTTGCTGACAGGATGCGTCATGAAGTCTGACAAATCTTCTTTTCTTGGATTTTTTAAGCCTTGTTAATTAACAATTGTGTTAAAGGTATAATGTTTATCTTCGACTGTGCTCACCATCCTTGCCCGCTTCTACACTGCAATTTTTGGAGCTGCGATAAAATAAATTATGAGGCAATGTCCTGTGCACCAACCAACTTGATGGCTCAGCTGCCCGAGAAATTTCCATTCCTTTACGTACTGTGTCCACAGCTGTAAAGCCGTGTTTACATAACACGCTGCACCCTAGGAGTGAGTACAGATTCAGTTCACTCACCGCTGCAAGTTTGCGCTATTCTCGAAGGGTAACATAATATTTAAACATACTACATTTAACTATTTATTAACCATTTTTTCTTGACAGGCTACTTCGTAGGAATTAATTTGTAATACACCCAGCACCCACTCTCTACTTTCACAAAATTAATTATTAGAACATATTTACAGAATATTTATAGAAAGTCTGAGAGGCTAGTCTTCAGGAAAGTCCAGTAGCACCTATGTTTCCGATAAAATGGAATTGCATCAGTTTTATGAGGCACTTGTAAAATGAAGAGGGACCCCACGAAAACGATATGAAACACATGCGCTGGATTATCTCAAATACTTTGGCGTATTTATTAAGGGAGTTGTACATACCACACTGGTAGCTACTATGTGGCGTGCACCATTTCGAGAGATACCATTCTTTGTCTACAGCAGTATGCCGTGTGCTGAAGACAGCTGTGAAGCTATGAAGTCTGGCTGGTATTTGACTTTTTCGTAATCACTTACCTCCGGGGTCTCTGATGTGGGGAATTCTGCCTGAGTCTGTAGACTGGGGCTCCTATGCTTAGCCTTCCCTGTGGGTCTCTTCTCTGCGACGGTCTGCTTCAGCCCGTGCAGCAGGTTTTCCTTCACTCAGGGAAGATCTGTGCCAGCCTGTGAGGGAAGGGGTCACTGTGCTTAGTGAAACACTCTCCAACTCTGTGCTGGGATGGCGGGTGGGGGTGGTTTCGATTCTCTAACAGCACGTGAGCCTCCTCTCTCGGAGGCTGTTAATGCAAATTGAGCAAGTTGTCTATTGTAGTTGTTTGAATAGAGAGCCCCTGTGTTGTGTAAAGCTCAGCAGAGCGTAGAGCATACACTTCTGTAGGCCCCACAAGTCACTCACTGTAAGCTGGCAAGTGCAGTGTGCCAGTACCCAGACCCAATCCCGACCGGCAGTGCTCCAGATGGAATGTGGCCTCCAAAAGTCCGCGACCTGCTGCAAATGTCTGACCAAACCCATGGCCTCTCCTCGGCCCTGGGCTCGCCCAGAGCCACAGAAGAACAGACAGTGCACCAGTATCTGTGCAAAGTGCACCACCGGCACAGCAACTCTAGCAAGCATTGGCACTCTAAAGCGCGTGACAAAACACTCCACCGAGGGAACGGAACAAAACCACCAAATATGCGCCAGCTCTATCCCTGCTGAGTGACCCCCAGCAAGACCGTGCTCTCAGAGGCTAATGCGAGAGCTATTGTATTTCAAAGCAATGGCGGCACCCGCGCTTTCGGTTAGGATGTTTACAGCTGAAACACGAGTGCCGCGATTGAAAAAAAGTAAACAACTAGAAAAACAAGCAGTCGCAAGTGTCTCGGCAGCTCCGAAAGTGAAAGCGCGCACAGCGCGCTGAATGTAAACAAAGCACGTCATCCTGCCTCAAGTAGGTCAAACTCAATAAAGAATATAGTGCTTACCGTGTAAGAACCAAAGCAAAGGGGCCAGTAGCCATGGGAGGATGCAAGTGACGGCATGGCCGTACTAAGGAGGGACTAACAAGCCTATTAAGGAATAAGACGGCAGCATTTACGAAGGACAAAGACACAAGCCAATGAAAAATATGGGCAGGGCTTCTCCTCCGTACTCTACCTACAACAGATCGCCAGAGCAGCACTTGTGCGCTGGCTCAGGCTCGACCTAAAATGGACTTTAATTACAATACTTCAAAATGGATTGGAATAGCAATGCATCCAGATGTTTTTTATTGGTAAATCACAAAATACGACATTGAGTGGCTATTTTCAGTTTTGATGCCTGGCAGTTCACTGTGTTTACCATATTGTCGCGCAAACCAAGCATGAGAACTGAAAGAATAATTAATTAAGTAATTAATTAATAATTAATTGACAACTTTTAAAACCTTTCGCCCATATATCAGCATTTTGTAGTCTGAGCTACCACACAAAGCAACATATGTGAAAGAATAACATTACATGATGAAACTTCAGTGGACTGCTTCATTCCTAACCATCCAGGAAACATGGGAACTAGAACCCATTCATTTAAATAGCTTCAGGTCTTTTAATACCCCAGCTCTCCCATGAAGAGGGGGTAGAGCTAAGGGGGACATTCTTACCATGTTAGCAAACATTATTACGTTTAAAGTTCTGACATTTTTGAATTATTCTCCTTATTTCCATATTTTAATAATAAAAGGGTATAAAAATTGGGATTTAATGCTAATAAATTATTACAACAATTTTGAGAACCCAACATCAGTGATGGAGTCCCTAGATAGGACCATTGATAGCCTAGCCTAACACCACCCAAATTCCTTGCAATTTCTTTGGGTTGGCGAGTTTAACATAAGAAACTGTCCAAAAGATGAACCGAGGGTTTGTGGGATAGTGGACCAAAATGGAGACCAAATAACCCATTTTAAACATACGCCTTATGGAAACGCCTTAAATTCTTTATTGATGAAGTGGCAGCTAAAACCTATGAATGAGAAAATTTGAGATATCACCTTAGCGGCCTCCTTTTTATAATTTTCTCCTACATATCATAGATTAGAACATAGGTCTACTATTGATTATGTGATTACTTGTGATAAATTCAGAACTAGCATCTCTAAGGTTAATGTTAAAATGACAGTGTTCAGTGACCATGCTATGCTCGTTTGCTCGATGGCTTGGAGGGATGGTGCTAAAAAGAATAGTAAAACGGCTCCCAAACCGACCCTTGCAAAGAAAAATGGGTATACACTAAAATGGGAGAAAGTTGATGCAGTCACTCTAATCACTAAAACTATAACCTCTAAATATAACTATGTCCTGCTTTGCTTAGATCCCATGGCTGAAGACACAGAGGTGGTCGTAGCTTTTGGAAAGATCTTAGCAGAATTAAAGTTACAATTAACCCGCCCCAGGCCCACTCATGCGGTCCCCCATCATCGCTGGTTTGCTAAAATCTGCTCAGAAGCTTCCCCAAACCTACGTAAAGCCTTAAAAAGTCAACCTAAGGAAAAAGACCTGATTCGAACCTTAAGGCTAAATTATAAACTGGTCCGAACAAACAGGCTGAAGGAATTGAAGGATGAGGCATGGGATCATTTAAAGCAAGACTCGCTTCAGTATGATAGCAAAGCTTTCTGGACGGTGATTAATTCCCCCTTATGGTCTAACGAGGAGGGCCCATCTCTAGATGTGCATATAAGCGAGGAAAATTGGGTTACCCACTTTCAAGCTATATTCCAAAAGGCTGACAATCTCTCCCCAAATGAGCCCCTGTAAGGAGAAAACAGTTTTGTTTTTTAACCAAGAAGAAATTGAGCTTGCACTTTCTCAGTCTTCTCCCCTGAAAGCTGTAGGGTTAGACGGGATCCCGGTGGATATTTTCTCTGCTAATATTGTATTATGGTCCCCTCTACTGACTATAGTTTTTAATTCAATAGCAAAAAAAGGGCCACTACCATCATGGAAAAAATCTTTAATAATACCAGTCTATAAAAAAGGGGAACAGTCTAATCCTGTTAACTATCAATCCATATCACTGATAGACTGTACGGCAAAACATATGGGCCGGATCTTGCTAAACAGGCTCGAGAATTGGGCTGAAGAGAAGAGGATCCTGGCCGAAGTTCAGTATGGGTTCAGGAAGGGTAGGGGCACCCTTGATCAATGCCTGAACTTAACTCTAATAGCTGTAAAATATACAATAGCAAAGACAGGCCGTCTTTACATGGCATTATGGGCCCTGTCTGCGGCATTTGATTCCGTAGCACACAGCAAATTATGGGCCATCATGGAGGCTATGAGAGTGGACCAGCCAATAATTGATTTTATAAAACAACTTTACACAGATGCAACAGCCGCAGTCTGCTACGGGATTGAAGGAGAGTGTACTCGGCTAGAGCTTTCTCGGCCTGTGTTGCTATGCTAGCGCTTTGCCAACTGTTTTTAAAACTGCACTAAATTGTTTTTAAAACCACATTGAAATTGACTCTCACCTTTTCGTGTCGCTCTATGCTCGCCGACTCCCCGGTCCACCACAGCTATCCCTATGCTGGTTGAGTGGAGGGAGGTACCGAGCTCATCACTTCCTGGTTGGGACACTATTGGGCGGCCATCTTGGCAGGGTGACGCTCCAGTTTTTCTTTGATCCTGACTATTTAGGGCGGAGGGCGCTGACGCGTGGCTGATAGAAGGTAGAGCTTGCTCGGCCTGTGTTGCTACGCTAGCGCTTTGCCAACTGTTTTTAAAACTGCACTAAATTGTTTTTAAAACCACATTGAAATTGACTCTCACCTTTTCGTGTCGCTCTATGCTCGCCGACTCCCCGGTCCACCACAGCTATCCCTATGCTGGTTGAGTGGAGGGAGGTACCGAGCTCATCACTTCCTGGTTGGGACACTATTGGGCGGCCATCTTGGCAGGGTGACGCTCCAGTTTTTCTTTGATCCAATCTATTTCAGGGCGGAATGGCGCTAACGCGCAGCGGACGCGCCGCTGGCGCGCCGCTGGCGCGCCAAAGGCAAGCCCGTCTGCGCCCATCTGCACCCAACCGGGCCCAGGGGCCACAACCCCTGGCAATTTCCCCGAAAATTGTATAACCTACAGTTCTTACTCTCTGCTTGAGCTGAGAGGAGTTACTAATTCCAACTGTTTACACTCTCTAAATATTGCTAATAACCCCTCCCACTGCCCACACTGTAACTTTGAGTTAATGCCTCACAAACACTATAGGCTTCATACTAGCACACCCGTAAGGATGTTTCTGTTAAATTGCAGATCGCTTCCTAAGCATTCTGTGGAATTAGCATTGTTAATAGATGAGCTTGAGCCAGATGCTCTTTTTCTAACAGAAACCTGGCTCCAGATTGAAACGGACCCTGCTATTACTCAAACCTCCCTCAAGGCTACTCAATACTTAGAGCTGATCGTATGTCCGGCAGAGGCGGAGGCCTTGCTATTATATTCAAAGACACTTTTAATTGTCGTACCACACTGACCACGCTATCAGATTGCGAAAGCATGGCCTTCTCCTTAGAGTTCTCGCCTACGAGCACCTTCTCCGGTCTGCTGATCTACCGCCCCCCGGGAGCCTTAGGGCAATTTCTTCCTAATCTCCCCACTTTGGTTGCCAATATAGCACTGTCCCCAGCCAATTTTACGGTACTCAGTGACTTCAATATTCATCTAGATGACCCCGCCAACCATATAGCCAACGAACTACTATCTAGCCTCCTGGCGATCCAACTCAAACAAAAAGGATTTGCCTCCACACATGTGAAGGGTCACCTTCTTGACCATGTATTTAGCAATTTGCACAACCTTGTTGTAGGTACTCCTACTCCTCTCCCCTGGACGGATCATTTTTTGATCCCCCTAAGTTGGGAGACTGTCGTGCAATTGCCCCCCCAGAGAGCAGCACCGACTCTGGAAAGAAAGTGGTCGAGGCTCTCTCCCAATCGTTGGATCATAGCTCTTGACAATACACGACCATTGAGAGATCCTAATTCTAATCTGGCCAGTAGTAACTTCAATGCTTGGATCCAAAGTTCCCTTGACTTAGTCCTCCCTAAGGAGCCCATCTACAAGAAAAACAGACAGAAAACAGCCCCATGGTTCTCCCCCAAATTGAGGGACTTAAAGCAAACATGCCGGAGACTGGAAAGAAGTTGGAGACAGAATTTCTCAGAGACTAGGAAAGTGGAATACAGGAAAGCAATCAGGTTATATAAATCAGAAATAAAAATCGCCCAAACCACATTTTATGAAGGAAAAATAAGTACTGCTGCAAACTCACCCAAAGAGATCTTTCGCATTGCTAAATCACTTATCACCCTACCTCAAAAACCTTCAGTAACGGAAGGAGCACTTACACGGTGTAATAATTTGGCAATCTTTTTTCATCAAAAGATCCAAAATATCTCTATGTCCTTTCCTAACACAACACCTGAGCCCACGGTGACCGCAACAAGTAGCTCGAGCGTCACTGCTAAATGCTCGTTGGAGCAATTTCCCCCTCTAGATGGGGTTCTACTGGATTCAATCATCATGAGAGTAACCTCAGGCTCTCCATTGGACCCTGCCCCTCCGCAACACCTCACTTCAGTCATTAATGCCATTCGCCCAGTTATCCTTGATACTCTGAACTCCTCCCTCACCTCTGGTATGGTACCTACAGCTTGGAAATGCGCGATGGTTAGGGCCCTTCTGAAGAAACCCAATTTGGATCAATCCAATCTGGCCAACTATCGCCCAATTTCCCTCCTCCCTTGGCTGAGTAAGCTGGTTGAGAAGCATATCAACACCATATTGGTTGACTATTTGGAATCCAACGGGCTGTTGCATTACTCTCAGATAGGCTTTCGTCCTCAGCATGGGACGGAAACGGCCTTAGTAGTAGTAACAGAGGAGGCAAGAAGGTTACTGGACCAAGGAGGAACAGCAGCAATCATCCTCCTGGATCTCAGTGCCGCGTTTGACACTGTTAACCATAACATCTTAGCCCATCTACTTAAAAGCATGGGAGTGTCAGGCACGGCACTGACTTGGTTCCAGTCCTTCCTCAGCAACCGCTTCTTCCAAGTCTTTGAAGGAGATGTGGTGTCCTCTTGGTTGCCTCTTAGCTGTGGGGTTCCTCAGGGCTCTGCCCTGAGCCCCACGCTTTTTAACATCTACATGAGTCCCCTGGCGGAGATTGTCCATCCATTCGGCGTTAAGATTATCACCTATGCAGACGACACTCAGTTAGTGGTAGCATTGAATCACTCTGAGGGGTCGTCTAGCACCCTAGGTCCTTGCCTAGAGGCGGTGGCCGAGTGGATGGAACTCTCCTGCCTCACGCTCAACGGGGACAAAACGGAGATTATGCTCCTGGGCAACCCTCCGTCCTCCATCCTGTGGCCGGTATGCCTGGGCCCTGCTCCACCTCCTAAGGCACAAATTAAAAGCCTTGGCATATGGCTGGACAGCTCTCTTGATTTTAACCACCAGGCCACCAAGCTTTCAGCCACGTGTTATGGAAAATCACGTGGCTGAAAATCATTCCCCTCCTCCCCTTCCAGGCGAGAAGAATTATGGTACAGGCCCTTATTCTTTCTCGCCTTGATTATGGGAACGCCCTATATCTCGGTGCTCCTCAATTCACCATTCACAAACTGCAAGTAACTCAGAACTGTGCAGCCCGCCTGCTTCTCCAGATTCCGCGGTGGCAATCTGCTAAACCAGCATTGAGGAGTCTCCACTGGCTCCCTATTCCGGCTAGGATACAGTTTAAAGCTATGTGCCTAGTTCATAGAGCCATCCGGAAGACTGGTCCGGCTATTATCCACTCCTTGGTCACTCCCTATCTCCCTTACAGAACCCTGCGATCCAGCTCCTTATGCTTGGCCGCCCCCAAGAAAATTCGAAGATCCAGGTGGGGTGGACGCTCCTTTTCGTTTAATGCTGCAAAGATCTGGAACACTCTTCCTCCCACCTTACGTAAGGACAACAACCTCTTGGCCTTCCGGAAGCTCTTAAAAACCTACCTCTTTAAGACAGTCCCTTAACATCACGGCTTCTGTTTTCCTCTACTTTTCTATCAAACAGCGCTGGGAGGCCATGCGCTATACAAGTACAAAAAAAATAAAAAATACTAGATCTTCTAAAATAGAGAAGGGAGTCAGACAGGGCTGCTTACTTGCCCCCTACCTATTTGTTCTCTACACGAGCAAATTGAATGAGGCCTTGCTTGAAAAGACCAAAGATGCCCCAAGAGTAGAGCAAAATCCCCTTCCGATCCTCTTATATGCGGATGCCGCTGTCCTATTGGCACGAACCCCCCGGGCCCTTCAAATACTTACAGAAAAATATGCGACCTATATGGCTGACCTGGACCTTAAGGTCAATAAAAAGAAATCGTTTATTATGACCATAGGCGGAAAGTCAAAGAAGTTGTCTAGATTTTATCTAGATGGGAAAAGAATTGAACAATTAGAAAATTTTACCTATCCTCGTGTATTGTTCGACTCAAAGTTAAAATGGAAAGAGATGATCAATAATAGAATAAATCACCTACGCAAGAGTATAGCAGCAATCTTTAGATTTTCAAAAAGATTGGGAGGTAAACCCATTCAAGAAATGGCTAAAATCTGCCACGCGAAAGCAAGATCGATAGCTACATACGGGGCAGGAATTTGGGGGTCAGCAGATGTGGAGGGACTCCAAGTGTTGGAAGACAAATTTCTCAAAAGATTATTGTCCGTCCCTGGCGCTTGCTCAAATTTTATATCACATAAAGAATTAGGTTTTCCTTTTATTTATGATACGATCAAAATGGCCCGCTTTTATTGTGGTTATCTATTTGGAAACGAGAAACTGTGCCATTAAATCAATTGATTATAAGAGATATTATGAAGCTAGATCATGCCCTTAAAATACCGTGGTTATCCCATGTTAAAGAATCTTTTATCTCATTGGCCCTGGAGGATCTGTATATTACGCCAACATGATGCAAAAGCTTTCCTAAAAGCAAGTTGAAAGAAATCTTTATGGCAAAAAGCATAAAGTCCAGATGGGAAAGACATAAAGGAAAAAGCACAGTACTGTCATATCATGATCTACCGGTAGTAAAACAGGGCTTTCTTTCATATCTCTTTTTCGTAGAGAATTCCCGGCATCGCTTTATCCTGACGAGGTTCCGACTTAATTATATACCATTAATGCTAGGATACCCCTCAAATGTATTCTCTTTGAGACAACTCTCCCTCTATCCTTGTGATTGAAAGTCAAAACAATCCACCCTTCACATTTTATTCTTCTGTTCCTTTTATGCCACAGAAAGGAAGAAGTACATTATCCCATTGGTGCGAAAATTTAATGTGTGTTGCGCCAATGAGGCCTTACTCATACTTCAACAACTCGAAACCCCTTTTGTACGTTTTGTAACTGCCTCTTATTTATTAGCAGCTTTAAAAACTCGAGGTGTTCAAAATACATTAACAATCTAAAAAGGGGGCAGCTAAAAGATTTGAGTACAAAGAGCAACCTGAAGAACTTATGCACAATATGTATGGCACTTGTAAGATTCTCATTTAGTTTTAAACAAGATGTTTACCTGCTAAATTTTATAACCAATTCTGCTAAAATGCTGCTATGTTTTATTTTAAAATGGATTTTTTATTTATTTAAGGTGGCTGATATAAGCCGATACAGGTATTCTGGTTCCACTTTAAATTTGTGCTAGTCATTTGTAGTGAATCCTATCATTTACTCAAACCAATTGATACTGTTTTTAAATAATGTACTTTTTACTTAGTCTAATCGTACCTGGACTGTATAGTAACATTTCTTAATACTTTTTAATGTTTTTTATGTATGAAGTGAATTTTATTCTAGGTACTATTTTGCATTTTTTACCAAATGTGAAATAAAGTTTATTGATGATGATCCTAACCATCAACAAGTTGGCAGGGGTCTGAAATACCATCTGCCATACAAAGAAGTGGCAGCGAGCAGCATCATCTTTCTGTGTGATCTTTGCAACTCTTAAGAAATGTTCATCTGCATTGCAAAGGTTTTAGACTTATTCCTCATATTTTTTCAAACGTGTTTGGTTAAATTTCCTGCTGGTGCCAGTACTCTAAAAGTATTTTTGGTTTGCAAATAGATATGCATTTTATTACACATCAAATTGCAGGATTTACTGTGCATTGCTATTTCAATGCTTTTCCTTCTCCTCTTTTGCTTTTACATTTTTTGTCAAAATCATTGCCTTTCATTCTACTTTCTAGCAGGATGTAAACTTCTAACGTATCTTAATGTTTAGAAAGAACTTTGGATTCAATATAATTAACATGATTTGGATTTAATCCGTGTTTGTTATAGGTTGGGAGCTTTCCATAGAATCTTTTTATATTAATGTTTGACCCATCTCTTTACTACCCTGCTTAAGCAAGATAACGGAGAAACTTGTAAACAAGCAATTAAATGACTTTCTCCTACTAAACAATGTGTTACACCCCAGGCAATCAGGCTTTAGGGCCGGGCATTCAACGGAGTCAGCACTGCTACACACCGCGGAGACGCTAAAATTCGCACTAGATCAAGGAAAGATGGCAGTGCTGATTCTGTTGGATCTCTCGGCCGCATTCGACACTGTTTCCCATGTTGTTCTGGGTAAACAGCTAAGAAGAGCAGGGATCTCACAGAAAGCATTGGCTTGGCTAACATCATTCCTGGGGAACAGAAGACAATCAGTAACACTTGGCAATTACACTTCAACAGAGAAGCAGCTGCTCTCGGGTGTGCCTCAAGGCTCAATTTTGAGCCCCACACTTTTTAACATATATATGGTGGCCTTGCTAGACCTGGTGTCATCTTTTGACATCAAAACTGTGTCTTAGCTGATGATACACAGCTCATCCTTACCCTGGATAAAAAATCCACAGCAGCAGAAGAAAATTTCCAACAATGTCTCTCTGCTGTCTTTGAATGGATGAAGACCAATCACCTTAAGTGCAACAGCCAAAAGACGGAGATTCTGTTGCTGGGAAAATGTAATATCTTCACACCCAAACTGTGGTGGCCAACAGATGCAGCCCCACCCCCTAATACAGAGGACACTGCCAAAAACCTAGGAATCCGATTTAATACTTCCCTCTCCTTTCATTGGCAGGCATTGTCTGTAGCAGGAACCTGTTTTCACTGGATAAAAAATCAGAATTTTTTTTTTGACCTCCTTCTAGCCATGGCTCGCAAGTCCGTGGCAGTGGCTCTGATCTTATCACGTTTAGATTATTGTAACAGTCTCTATGCAGGAGTAAAGAAGAGTACTCTGAAAAAGCTGCAGACTGTACAAAATGCAGCAGCCCGAATGGTATTGAAATTACCAAAGGGGTCATCTGCCTCGGAGGCCCTCCAAATTCTTCACTGGCTGCCAATACACAAGAGAATTCTCTTCAAAATCCTAGTGATAACTTTCAGAGCTGTAAAACAAAGCGGCCCCAAATACCTCAGGACCAGATTAAAAGCCTATGTACCTGCACGAAATTTGAGATCCTCTACGGAAAATCTGCTAGTACCCCCCCATTTCCGTCTGAAGTCCAGAGGAGGAAAATCTATGGCTGTACTGGGAACAAAAGCCTGGAACTATTTACCCACCCAACTGAGACTTATACAGATGGAGTCCATGTTTAAGAAAAAACTGAAAACTTGGATCTTCACAGTACCAGATAGTCTGGCCCTGTCCCTTATCTGACCACGGCGACATCAGAGATCACACTCCTTGACACTCAGTCTACCCGCTTCCAGCGCCAAGATGCTCCATTGGAGTGAAAGCCAGGGCTTTATAAATGACATCATTCATTCATTCATTCATTCATTCATTCATTCATATCCATTCAAGAGATGACTGAGTGCCACATAGGAGCACATGGGTGTGCCCTGATTTGGTGCAAGGATACTGCAGGCTGGAATCCCCAGTTCTGGCTGGTATTCCGTCACCAAATCCTGTAATTATAACATTTGTCCCCCAGAATGGGAAATAATCACATGGACTCAGGAAACCGGACTCCTTTACCATGTGGTTTTCCCTAGTTCTGCAAACCAACATGGCCAAACCTGCAAAACAAATTCCACCTGTTCAGAGCAGGTGGAAGATGTTCGAAGGAAGGCCAATGGGCTAAGGGGAGTGGGGGGTGTCAAGGGAGAAAGGGATCAGAGAATGCTAAGGCAGGGCAATGCAGAGCATTGTCTGCTTGATCCATATTGTGCTCTGGGCATTGAAGGGGTCCACATTGCCCTTGGCTCATGCACTTGCCTGGTGCTGTTTTTCCTCAGGCAGAATTGGAATTGGGGAGGGTCTAGGAGGAATGGTGAGAGGATGCCTTCACCCCTGTGGTGCTGCAGAAGTCAGGCGAGGGTCTGGCTATGCTCCTGCCCTAAGCCCCAGACCCACAGTGGTGCGCATCACCTCCACGGGATGCCGGATCAGTATCTTTGGATCAGAATTTGCAGACTTGGCAATTCCAGGCCTGGAATGTCTTGGAAATCTATAATTGTGAGTGGCGGAATTCCACCCAGAGTTACCACTGAGAGTGGAATTCTGCTACTGCTTATGAGAGCCTAAAGGAAGTGGTATCTCCATTTGGTCATATTACCTTATATCGTACGAGTGGCTATCAAATGAAAAGATCAGAGAGAGCTTAAAGAAGTCAGAGAAGGCAACTTGTTTATTTATACAGTGCATCTTCAAGACACTGCTATACAGATTATCTCTTTATAAAAAGTATGATAAGAGCATACCGAAAAATATGATAAGAGCATACCGCATTTTCAAGCAAAGGCAAAAGACAAAGAAAAGCCTGCCCTATGCGTTAATTTTACTTGATCAAAAGAATTTTGATGGCGAATATCTAGAAATTGTCAGCAGTTGTCTAGCAACATTTATGTTGCTGCTCAATATCAAATTATTCTTTCATTATTTGTAGACACTGTGGCATTTGCACCCGTAACCCAAGGGCGACTCCTCCGCTATGGCGGAAGAGTGTCGCCCCACTGCTTTTAAGCAGTGCACTGCAAAGTAAAGGAAACATAAAATGATAATAACTTTGAGTAATTATCATTTTATGTTTCCTTTTGCTGGCGGGCAGGGCTGCTCTGCTCTACGCGCAGGACGGAGGAGGAGAGATTTGCCCACTCCTAAGTGCGCAATGACTGTTTGGTCAGCCCTCTCGGGCCGGCCAAACCAGTCCTGCGCACTTTACGCGTTCTCCATGCAGGCTGCATTACAGCCAGCGTGAAGAACAAACCCAGGCCCCCATTTCCTGGTTGAGTATCGAACCAGGCCGCTCACAACCAATCACAACTGCATTGCAGTGTTGTGATTAGTCAGGGGAGCCTGGGTGCTTACCAATCACAACTCTGCATTGCAGCATTGTGATTGGTCAGGGGAGCCTTTTCTGTGCATCCTGTGCCTCGGTCTGAAGAGGAGAGCAGGAGCAGGCACGCGGGACCATCGTGGCAAAGTAAGTGTTTCTTTTATTATAATTATTTTTTTACCGTTCCCCCTGCCTCACTCGCAACCTCCTTGCGCCCCCCCTGCGCCCGCTGTGCCACCCGCAAATAATGCCGGCTGTCACTGCCGTAAGCAATAGCCACAGGTGAAAGGCAGCCATACTGCATTAACCCCCATTGCTCGTTACGAAGACAGCTGTAGTGTGCATAAAATGATTCACTCCATTTTTGCTCCATTTCAAACTTGGTAAATACGCCCTCTCATAAAGATAAATATGATCCTATGAAGCATAATTTATATGCATCTTTCACCTAGACTGTTCTCATTCCCTCATAACTTTTGTTGCAGACCTCCTTTAATTTCATGTCCATATAGCTTTAACATTATATTCATAGATTTTATAGAGTGCCACAGAATGTAGAGAAGTCTGGAAAAAGCCATTTATAGGTCGATCCTACCAGACAGTGCAAGATGCCTGGTTGTGAAAGGTCTTTTGTGACATTACAGAGGACTTACAGACACCTATTGCTTCCCAGAAGTTGGTTTTATTGGCACTCTCATTTCCTTGCTTCTTATTGGAAGGCATGCCTTCCTTTTCTTGTGTTTTACCCTCCCTTAGAGCATGGCCTCTTTAGGATCATTTGGACTGGCTGATTTGTATCCTGTCACTGCTCACATTCAGTGGTGTAACAAAATTTGAGGGGTCCCCACTGCAAAGTACATGGAGGGGTCCCCTTCCCCGGCCCTCCACCTATCGCTTTTGCTGAAGGGGGCCCCCTGGATCTCAGGCCCCTCCCCGGCATCGCGGAGGCTGCGGGGGCTTTTGTTACGCCACTGCTCACATTTATGGTACTACTTTTTTCATTCAGCACTCCATGAGAGTGCATGTGTTTGCTAGCTTTCTTCCTCTTGTGCTGTTCACCCCTCAAGTACCCCCCACGCTGTAATGCAACTCACCCCTCCTAGTTTATCTGTAAAATCAGAACCCCCATGGATATTTTTCCTAGGATATGGTAGAAAAGAAGACTTTAAGGGTTATTTTTTTTTATCTCTTGTATTCCACAAAGCACAAGTTTTGACACAAAAAGGCTTTCATGAAAACATATGGAGATGAAATCCATTCTACAACTCATCTGCACACACCAGGAACTGTATAGATCCTCTCAGTCAAGTGGTACATCCTGCTTTTAAGAAAAAAATAATGTCATTCCTTTTAACGCATATAGATGAGGTGAACATTGCAACAATCGGATTTGATTAATTATTTGTTGTTTTTGATGCATTATATACTGCTAATATGACATCTTGTGGTCACTCAAGAGTGCTCTGGAATGCTGAAATCATCCAGAAATACCAAACAAAGTGGTGTTTATAAAGCTGCATGGAATATTCAGCCTGCATAAGCACGTGGCTTTTCACATCACAATAGGTAATATAATTGTCTGACTATTGTATAATTCCCAGAGTTAAAAGCAAATCTTGCGGATTTATTTCATGCTTTAAAAAGGTAATGTAAAGTTGCCTTTTTATGTCTGGCAGCAGACAGTTTTAGCTGTCCGTTGCAAGTACTAATGAGATCAATATTGGGTCATGGCATATTGATGGTGGCTACATTGGGCCATTAACTTGGAAATATAGATCTTGCACAGTCATTTTCTGCTTCACAGTTTTTCATGCATGGAATAATGACATGACCCAGTGCCTACTGTGTTTGTAACATTACAATCCCTTTTAGTGCATGTGTACAGACATCTTTCAGTGCTCATGTGACAACAATACACTGCAAGACAGATGCGATACTTTTAAACTTTTCAAATAAAATGATGTAAGCAGCTTACAATATTCATAATGTATTATTTGCTCATGTGTAGGCACAGAGCATCCACCTGAATGGAATATGAATGTACCCGTGTGTTTAATACTGATTAACCTAATTGCTTTGTTAGGGCGAGGTGTCTCCTGAGAAATGTGGATCCCACATAATAATAATATTAATAATAACAACAACAACAACAATAATAACAACAATAACAATAATAATAATAATAATATGGGACTGCCGAAGTAATGAAAAGTTATATCAACACTGCATAGTTGTACGACATGGTATATTCAAGTACTGTGTGTGGTAAAGGAAGCATTTGTTTGATGTGTTTTGCAATCTTAGAAAAACAAAAAAGATGTGAATGGAAATAGTTGAATCAATGTTAACCACCTGGTATGTTCAAATATTTATTTGCTCCTTGTCCCTGAAGGCAGGGACCAGCATTTGCAAATCAGTCTTGGCCATACCCCCAAAGGGACATCCCGTCCCTATTTACTAGGCCATGTTCTTCCGAACCGGAACAAACGTACCCCACACATGTATTAGGCACTATTGGGCCTCATCAATTAGATACATATGCAGCCATTTTAATGATAGTAAATTAAGGAACCTATGTCTGGCAAATGCATGTCACTTTAGATGACTCCCTGAGAAAGACAAAAAAGTAAATTGAGATTGTTCCAAGTTCAGACCATTCCATTATTTTTGGGATCACTGCGCCATTATAGGAAGGAGTCAATCAACTGAAAACAATTCTAAACCCTGCCACAAAAAAAACAATTAAGCCCTAACTATCAGTCGATGTCCATTCTGAATTGGAACATAAGTAAAATAGAATTGGTTCATCTTTGTAGGGATTTGTTCTGGACCCTTTCTGTCTATTCTGCTTTATGAGGGTTAGGGAAGCCTTTACAGTGGGTTCAGTCAGTGACTGATCCCCACTCTAGTGGAAGGTTGCTGGCTCCATTGTGTCTTCTTCCAAAGGCAGCTTGGAAGGCTCACTATCTGCGAACCACTTCCTTGGATACTGGTTCACAGGATCGGTTAGAGTGCCTCCTAGGTGTACCTCTTCACATATTGTCTGTGTCTCCGACATTGTACAGAAATGCATACAAAGGCATTAACTTGTTTGCATGTGACCACGCCCTATCAAATGAGGGAATTTCCTTATTGCATTGCTTTGCACTCACGGAAGAGTATTACAGGAGAGCGCAATTGGGCCCAGGAGTACCAAAAATGAATGTAGGCATCCATTTCGCTCCAGGCCCCTTTGTTAATAGAGCTTATCATAAGCAAAGAACCATCCAATGTCATACACCATGACAAACATGTTTATAATATATGCTCCCTAACTGGACGGAGGAGAGGCAAAAATGCAATTTCTTAAAAAGTATTTTTTCTGATTCAGTCCACAATTTAGATTCCAGATTTGTAGTTATTTCTCAGCTTTATCAGCTATGTAGAAGAGATTCAACAATCGTGAACTGTTTTAAAGGCAGAGTGTTTTGGGTTCCATCTATGAACAGAGGCAGACATCTCCTATAATTATTCCCTGAAGAGTGCATTTCATAGCATCCAAAGCATCAGATTGTGAACATCTCATGCCTCGTGCACTCAGCCCATCTCATGACTAAGGCACTATTCGGGATGAAGCTGAACCAGTGAATTGTCCCTTTGATCTCTACATTTCAGGAAAGGTAGTAGTGTTTCAAAGTGGGTGTCTGCATGCTTTTTGTTTCAAATGTTTAAAATGAAGAGCTAGCTTTTATGAATAACCTCAGACCGAAAACTGCACATAGGCATCAGCTTCAGTCTTTCATCGCAATTATTGCACAAACACGCTCTTTGTGGTGAGTTGGCCGGTAAACAAATAAACACGAAGGGCCTGATGGGATAGATTTACCAGCAAAGCCTGGCTGTTGGAACCATGGGAATTAGAAAATAACATAATCATCATTTCTAGCTGTACAAACATATGTAATGCGTATTTAAATCGTTAAATTGTGTCCCTCTGTGCTCTTCAAAAGGACCCAAATTATACATTTGCACAGGGCTGTATGCAAACTGTGATGTATAATCTGTAATGAAAATTAAGCTCCTATCCAAGAGAGTGACAGCTGGGAAGAAAGACCTTTCTGTTTAAGTTTCCCTTCCATACAGAAGCCAGCCTTTAAATGTGCGCTTTTCATTGCCTATGTTTTAATGTGTTTTAAAAAAAAATTATTTTAACAAAGAGTTAACCTAGCTCCATTGATCAGAACGGTCTAGGAAGAGTATTTTTCTTGCAGCAGAAAATTCCTAGACTTCAGCATCGTACTGAGCGTTAAGTTTAGTTGTGACAGTACTAGTAGTGTTGAATATTGTTCTATCTTAATATGGTCGCCAAAATATGGAGGACAAAAATATCGACGGGTAAGTGCACAGAGGAAGGTATAGATTCACTATTGTTAACTCCACATCTATGTACTTTGAAGGTAGATATTTTTTCAGGGCACATAGATGTGGATTTAGGGATAGAAAATGTATGTATACTTTCCTGTCAATACATAAATATTTTTTTACGTTTGAGTTTATTGAAAACAGCAAAACACTGCATTTTAATAATTAATGTAAGTCATATTAACAAAAAATACAACAGGAGTAGTATGAAGAAAAATTTGATAAAAATAGATAAAAATACAAGAAATATAGATTCTACACTGTAAGAAACTGTAGCGGCATAAGGAATAATGGGAAGGAGCAGGGGAAAGGAAAACAATTTGTAGCTTACTGTATAAAATAGAAAATTATAGTAACAGATAAAAACTGTAGACATTATAACGAGAAAGAAAAAGTAAACATCATATAAACAGGTTTATATCATTGTAAAGATAGTCTAATAATGCAAAGGCAGTTGGGTATAATTCAAGGTGGCTTCCCTACTTCATCTGACACAGTAATAATTGTATTAGAATATGAGGCGTAATAGGATAAGTACGTGATTAATGGTAGCCATAAAAGATCTCTTTTTATAGCTAAAGATGTAGGAGTGACATAGTTTGTGTCTAGTCTATGATGAAAGCAAATGGCATTCCACTAGAACATGAAAGTGACATTCTGAGCATGTTATCAATTTGACGTAATTAAATGAAATACAACAGCCAACAGTAAATCCATGAACTTATAACTCCAAATTAAATGAGACCATTGAGGAGGCAAACTACCTAAGAATGTATTCATTAAGGAGAAAAGAATAGCAACTTTAAAAATCTTATTAATTTGAGACCAGACCAATTTCCAAAAGTGAGGAACAGAAGGGCATTCAAACAACATATGCTTAAGATTATTATTGGAGCATGAACAGGACCTGCAAGATGAGGTTGTAGCTGGAGAAAAGGACTTTAGGTTCACGAGGATACATAACAAATGGTGATAGACATTGATAGACATTGTAGAGGGTTTGCATAGTATTCGCAGCTCACGTAGTTTTGTGACGTTTAAGCCATATCTTATCCCATAAAGTAGTAGGCCAACACTCCATTAAATCCTTTTCACAAGCTACTTCTGTCTTTAACTTGGCTCCATCCGAAGTCATTTTTAATGATTTATAAATAGCAGATGCTAATGGATTATTGTTTAGCAATGGAAAAAGTGTGGCAGATATGGAGGCAGGGAGGATTGTAGATGGCAATGTAGAAATGTATTGATAGAGGGAGGTACATAAAAGTTCATATTGTGACCTGGATGTAGGCAGCAGTGAGAATTGTTTTGGGAGGTCAGAAAAGGATAAGAATTGGTCATCTGCAAATAGCTGTGATACTCAAAACAAACCCTTGGCTTGCCAAGTTTTCCAATATAAAGAACAATTCTTAATTCACAGGAATTTATGTTGCCAAATGGGTTGTTGTTGATAGGTAGCAACCGAGGGATATGTAGAAGGTAAAAGAGGTGTCAAGAATTTACAGGAATTGGAAATATCTAGAGAGCATGATTGAGATATAGTTGTTGTGAAAGCAAGAATGTCTTTAAAATAGAAATGGGTGATAAGAGATTTTTCTAACTGTAGCCACAAAGGAGGGTGTATGGGTAGATCTGACAAAAGCCATTGAGCAGCCTGTTTTAAAGAGAAAGCATAGTGGTATTTTTTAATATCTGGAAATTTTAGGCCTCTGATTTATCCTTTTTTAAGGTATACGAGAAGACTTTGTCTTCCAAAGAAATTTTGATAAAAGGGCATCAATTTTCTTAAAATAATAGCCAGGTATGTAAACGGGAATCATAGCAATAACATATAATATCATGGGAGTGAGCATCATTTTAATAGAGTCAATCCTGCCCCACCAAGAAAGAAAGAGTGGATGTCATCGGGCAATATTATCATTTAGTTTCTTGGCAATGTAATTAAAATTCTGGTTCAAAGTTTCTTTAATGGTCTGCAAGAACCACAATCCCAAGTACTTTATTTTGAAGGCATGCCAGGCAAATCCAGTGTGTTAAAAAATGTGCTTATTATTCAATACGTTTAAAGGTGGCACTTCACACTTATCAGCATTAAGCTGATAACCTGACAAATGGGAAAAAGTGGTAACTTGTTGAAGAAAAGGAGGAAGGGACACTGAAGGATTAATGCAATATAGAAGAATATCATCAGCACAAACTGACATCTTAAATTATTGAGACCCAGTTTGAAAACCTGAGATGTGCACATCTTGTCGGATTTTGGTTAGAAAGGGTTCTATTGTTATAATAAACAAAAGACATGATAGTGGACAACCTTGGCGTACCCCTCTGAACAAAGGAAAGTAATCTGAAAGCATACCATTAAAAAAAATTGCAGCTTTACGACCTTTATATAACAAGGAGATTAAAGCAATACATTTGGGTGGTAAACCAATCCATTTTAATGCCTGAAACATAAAATCCAATCTGATCCTATTAAAAGCTTTTTCTGCGTCCAAAGCAGTAGGATCATCCAGCATAGAGGCTTTGCTTAGGACATAGAAAAAGACTCCAGCGCTATCAGAAGCCAATCGGCCCATAACATAGCCGGATTGTTTAGGACCTATTAGATCAGGTAGAATGGGGTCAATAAGTAATGCAAAATTCTTTGCGAAAAGTTTGTTATCAGTATTAACTAAAGAAATGAGATGGTAATTCTTGCATAGTGAGAAATCTTTATTATCTTTTAGAATTAAGCAAATCATGGCATCTTAGAAGTAGTCTTGAGAAGCCCCCTTAGTGACGAATGAGTTAAATAAATGCAAAGGGTTGGGAAGAAGAAGTTTTGCAAAATGGCCATATAAATTCAATAATAAAGCCATCAGGCCCAGAGCTTTTCCCCTGCATAGAATTGAGACTGCATGAGTGATTTCTGAGAGTGAAATATCAGTCCCTAAAGGATCGAAATCAATACGATAAGAAGGAGGGGAAGCAGTGGATTGAAAGTATTTAGTCATGTCTGATTGTAGCGGTTGTGTTACTGTAGAATATAGATTAGTATAAAAGTTAACAAATCCATGCAAAATATTCTTATCATTAATAAAGGATGTTGTCTTTGCTATTTTGTAAGGAGTCCGTTCTGGTTCTGTCTCTCCTGATTTTTAAATAGTTTGTGAGCAATTGTCCCATTTTATTTTGACCCCCTTAATAATGTTCACTGCTCTTCAATAAGTAAGAAGTGGCATTTGTAGTTTTTTTTAAAAACCTTTATTTAAAGTTTTTCCTGTAAAGACAGTCAGTACATCATAGATCCACATTTATACATGTCAACCATAACGTAACAATGTGTTTCATCGCTTTCCCTGAGTACATACAATGTAGGACATTATCAATACAACAATTACAACATTACAGCGCCGGAGCAGACTCTGGGTCAGTTTGCAAGCTCACCGACGCTTGGGCCAGCAGATAAGATTTGAAAGGCTGGCAGATGTCAAGGGGGCTGGACATAAGAGGTTGTAGCTGGGCGTATAGCTCGGAGTTAGTGTTGCAATAAGTCATGCTGTACATCCAACCCTTCAGTGTCGGGGGGCGTTTATTACCCCAATACATAGCGACCTCCCTTTTGGCCAGAAGCAGTGCAAGGGCGCAGAAACGCCTGCATGACTTGGGAAGACTTCCGACGTAACCCAGTAGGGCCATGATGGGGGATGGAAAGAGGGGTTGATCCAACATTGAAGATAGCGCCTCAAACACCTTTCCCCAAAACAAAGCGACCTTGGTGCAAGTCCATGTAATGTGTGCAAAATCGGCCATGGGAGTCTGGCATCGGGGGCATGCATGGGGTCTGGAGGGGTCCATACGGTGGACCATACTTGGCGTGACGTAGGCCCGCCGCAGGAATTTGAAATGCAACAATTTATGCCTGTAGTTAAAGGAAACCTTGTTCACAGCAAAAGCGCCACTGCACGTCCGAGAGGGGTTGACCCAGGTCGCGATCCCACGCTTGCCTCAATTTCAAATCCCTGGGCGGGAGAAGTGCAACAGTGGCTTTGTACATTTTAGACATTAAGTGGTCCCCGCTGACATCCTTGATTAGGTGAGTCAATGGAGGGAAATCGGGTGGTTCAATCGGGTAAGTCGGGACCATGGACCTCAGTGCGCTCAGAGGCCGGCACAGTATAAACTGGTCAAGGAAAGTGGCTTCAGTAAAACGGGTGTCCTCGCAGCGAGAGAATATGTGGTTGTTTGGGAATAGATCCCCGAATGTTTCCAAGTTAAATTTAGAAAGGGTACGTTGCACCACTGCCTCCTTGGTAATGGGAATCCAAAGGTTCCCCGCCAAAGGGAGGGACGGGGAGTAGAGCAGAGGTGCCCCCGTTGCCCGGATCAGTTGCTTCCATGCCCAACTGGTCGTGGTCAGTGTTTGCAAATCTTGTGGGTCTCGGGGCAACCCCACTGGCAACAAGGCCGACAGCGGGGTGGGGAGGGCGAGGTCTGCCTCAGGCCTAAGGTATGGGATCCGAGCGTACGCATGGAACCAGTTACGCGAGAAGCTGCACTTGGCATTCAAATAGTAAATGCGGAAGTTTGGAACCCCGAAACCCCCGCGCTCAAAGGGCAGAGTCAGGGCGTCCCAGCTAACCCTAGGTTGACCACACCAGCCGCAGCAGCTGTGAATGAAGAGTCGCAAAGAAGCTCATATACAAAGGTATAGGGATATTCTGAAAGAGGTACAAAAATTGCGGGAGAACGACCATTTTAATTAAAGCCATTCTGCTGGCCATTGACAAGTGGAGTTTCAACCAGCGGTCGATGTTATCAGACAGTTTAACCATGGCTGGACCATAGTTAAGTTAAATGATTTGTGATTGGTCCCTATGAATGTGGATACCCAGATACTTGACTGAGTCGTCACATCACTTAAGTGGGAACTCCGAAGTGCGATTGCATTGGGCCTCCGTCAAAGGGAAAACCTCGGATTTACCCCAATTAATTTGCAAGCCAGACAGGGCGCCAAAGCGAGTAAATTCACGAAGGATCGACTCTAAATTGTCATCTGGGTTCCTCACGTAGAGAATAACGTCATCAGCATAAAGTGAAAGCAATAGAGGGCCCATATTAAATTGAATGCCCCTGTGGGAGTGTTTATCAAAGAGATGCTGGACAAGCGGGTCCATTGCAATTATAAAGAGGAGTGGGGAGAGGGGACAACCCTGTCTGGTCCCTCTGGACAATTTAAAGAGGGGCGAGTGTGCGCCGTTTAGCCGGATTCTGGCCGTAGGGCGTGTATATAATAGTAAAATCACTGAAATAAACCTCGGAGGGATGCCGAGCCGCACCAGGGTGGCCCTGAGAAAGGGCCACTCCAGAGAGCCAAAGGCTTTTTCAGCGTCCAATAGGATCACCGTGGCTGGAAGAGAGGGGTTGACTCTGTGGAGTGTGGCAAACAAAGAGCGCAGATTCAATGCAGTAGACCGACGTGGGATAAAACCCGCCTGCGCGGGCGATATCATCGTATCAATGATCAGGGAGAGCCTGTTAGCTAGCATTTTAGCTAGAATTTTATAATCAAAATTCAGCAGTGAGAGGGGCCTGTAGGATTCGCACTGCTGCGGATCTTTGCCGGCTTTGGGAAGGAGTGTGACGACCGCTTCACGCAGTGTGGGGGGTAGTTCACCCAGTTCAATAGCTTCCTGAAACAAATCAATGAGGTGCGGGGCCAGGGTCTTTTTGAAAACCTTATAAAAACTACCGGGGAACCCATCTAGGCCGGGTGCTTTTGAGCCATCCATATCCTCAATTGCTTGAGTCAATTCATCAATCGTGAAGGGCTCGTCTAGGAAGTCTCTGTGTGCCTGGTCCAGCCAGACCAAGGCCACCTCGTCAAGATAGGCGTTACAGGCCGCTGGGTCAGGATCTACCCTGGTCCTGTAGAGGTCCTGATAATAAGAGAAAACCCTGTTGGTAATGCCCGCGCAGTCAGTGATCTGTTCACCTTGCGAGCCGCACAGATTGGTGATATATGAAGGACCTCGATGGGGGTGAATCAGTCTGGCCAGTGTGCGTCCGGGGCGTTCACCCTCCCCGTACTGTCTGGCTCTAGCATATTTACCCAGAAAGTGAGCCTCCCTCTCTGCCGCCTCCTGAAACTCTGTCAACAATGTCGCTCTAAGTCGAAGGTCAGGGTTGGAGCCGGGGGCCACATGAGTTGCATCCAGGGCCGCTAACTTGGCCTCGATCCCGGCCAGTGTGCGGCGGAGATCCTTCAAAATGCCGGCACTTTTGGAAATGCATATCCCCCTAATATAGGCTTTAAATGCTTCCCACAATGTGGCTTTGGACTCTACAGTATTCAAGTTAAGTTCAAAGTATTCCTCCACAGCTGCATGCAACTTCTCCTCGAAGACAGCGTCTCGGAGGGCCATCTCAGGAAACCGCCATTGCCCAATCCTGTCCCCTGCCCCCGGTATCAACAGCCCAAGTACAACAGGAGCGTGATCCGAAAGTGTGTGTGGGAGGTGGGTGACTGAGCTCAACCAGATAGCAACCCTGGGGGCGAGTAACCAATAGTCCAGGCGGGTCCAGGTGTTATGAGGGGCAGAGTAGTGTGTGTATGCAGGTGCAACTGAATGCATGTGGCGCCAAGCGTCCGCTAGCCGATGGGCATCAATCAATGTAGAAAGTGTTCTTCTAGCCCTGGGTTTCGTATCAGATGAGTTGGCAGTGCTATCCAGCTGGGGGTTTAGGAGAATGTTAAGGTCACCCCCCAAGCAGATGTGATCAGCTCCCATTGCATCAATACGGGAGTGAAGCTTGGTAAAAAATCCGTACTGTCTACGTTAGGCGCATACACATTTCCCAGGAGAATCGTATAGCCCAGGAGCCAGCCCTTTACCAAAATGTACCTGCCTGCCAAGTCAGAGTGCACCGCAACCGTTCTAAACGGCAGATGCTTATGCACCAGGATTGCGACCCCCCTCGAGTAGGCGCTATAACCCACAATGTACCTGTTGGAGCCCCAACTGGCGGCAAAGTTCGGAGATGAGTGAGGGGGAAGGTGTGTCTCCTGGAGGAAAGCAATATCCGCCTGATGGCATTGCAAGTAATGAAGCACCTGCTTACGTTTGCGGGTATCATTAAGCCCCCGAACATTCCAGGACATCAGGGTGATATTCTCAGTGTGGCGAGTGCTACGTGACATTAATGAAATGCTCAACAATTCTGTGTGGTGGATCACAAGACATAGTGTTAGACTTAGTGAATAGTCCATGAAAGGAAAAAAAAAGCAATTAACCAACAATACTTCCACCCCGACCCATCCCCATACCCATTACGTAGGGGAAATCCTGAATCCCAGTTAGATACATGAATAAACGTTACAACAATCAAACCTTATGAATCACAAAAAGGTGCAAAAGCACAGGGGGGGGAGGCAATGCTACATCCAATCCCTGGGCCTGAAAAGAGTCATATAGAAGCTGATCGTGAAGACCATAATCCAAGCGGACCCTCAAGAGTCAGTGAGAAGAGCAAGTCAGAAAGAAAACAAGGGTTCTGTACTTATCAGTCTGTTGACCTACGGCGGAGATATCAATTTGCGGAGAACAGTTCAGAGCTAAAGCCAGAGTCCGGCAAGCGGGGAGATCGATCAGGTGTGGGCGATCTGTGCAGCTGGGCGGTGTTCGAATGGTGTCTGAGAAACTCCTGCACCTCGGCTGGGGTGTCGAAGATTCTAGATCTGCCATCAATGTCCACTTTCAATCGTACAGGGTAGAGCATCCCGTACCTCAGACCAGCCTTCCTAAGAGCCAGTTTGACTGCTCCGAACTTCCGACGGGCCTCCTGTACCATTGCGGTGAAGTCAGGATACAGCGAAACAGAGGAACCCTGCCAATCCAGAGACCTTCGCTCCCGAGCCAAGCGCAGGGCAGTGTCTCTGTCTTTAAAGTTCAAGAGCCGGGCCATAATCGGACGGGGTGGACATCCGGGATTAGGGCGGGGACCAAGGGTCCAATGTGCTTTCTCAACGACAAAGGTGGGAGTGAAAGAGTCACGGCCAAAGAGGTCACACAGGAGGCCCTCCACAAACCCATCGAGCCGCCCAGTGTTCGTCAATTCCGGAATACCCATAATCCGGACGTATTTGCGCCTCCCCCTGGCTTCCAAATCCTCATTCTTCATGGCGATGGTCTTGAGCACCTTTTCCATCATTTCCAGTCGCTTGGTTGCCTGGGCCGAACCGTCTTCCAAATCTGAAATTCTGCCCTCAGCTGTGTCCAGGCGTGCGTCATGTTTATCTATTCTAGCCCCCATCGTGTCCAGTCTCCTGTCTAGGGCATCGAACCTCATGTCAAGTGCTTTGAAGCCGGCCCGTAGTTCCGCCATCAGGGCCTCATTACCCAACCCCGGGGTCTGGGGAGGGGCCACAGAGTCGCCCCCCTCTGCCATGGTGCCACCAGTGGGGTCACTGCCACCCGCTGGCTTCTCGAACTGCAGTTTCCTCTGTTTCGGGTCGACTTTCCCCATGGCCGTAAAGAGCCAGAGCCAGAGCAAAATGGAGCGACGGGTAGATTACGAAGAGGGCGATGGTGGGATGTCCGATGGCAAACAGAGGGGTGGGCTAGCTGGACCGGTCACCAGCACAGCGATGTTTCCCACTGGCGCCGGTGTGCTGCTGGTGAAGGAGGTGGCACCTAGCCACTGCCGTAGTGGTGACCAGCTGCCACCCCTGTACCCAACACCCAGCTGGCCACTGCTAATGGCTGCGTTGCGGAGGTGCGGTGAGATGTGCCATGGTATGGGGAGCCAGGTGCGCCAAGCGTACCGCTGTGGGCCCAGCTCCGCTTAACAAAGGCCAGAAGGGAAGGCTGAGCAGTGTGGCGGGAGAAGGATCCAGGGAGAGAGGGGGCTCCATGACGATCCTACCGAGTGGCCGGTCCCCAGGCTCACCCATGGACCCTGTCTCCACGGGGCCTCCGGGGGTATCGGGCGGGCCTACCTGCATGCTGCGTGGGCAGGTCTCTCCTCTCCCAACCTTCCAGCCAACCAATGAAGCGCTGGGCGCCGCGTCGCGGCAGTCAGGAAGCCCTCGGTATTCAGTCCGGTATCAGGACTCGTCATGTGTCTTCGCGCCAGAAGACGCGCCTCTCATCTCCGGCTGGTGGGGCAGCAACTCGAGTCCCCGGCGCCGCCGAGTGCGCCAGGCCCAACGCGCAGCACGGTGCTGCAGCTGATCACAAGCACGGGGGTGAAAGGCGGGGCTCGCCGCGACCGGAGTCCATCAGGAGTCGAGAGCAACCCTCGGCGCAGTGCTGCTGTGGTCGGGGCCGCTGGATTGGCCAAAACCTCCGGGGAGTTGAGTGGAGCTACGGATCTATGCAGCCATCTTGGTCCGCGGTCCTGCCATGCCCCCGCGGCATTTATAGTTAATCTGTTAAAAGTAAATTTGGCATCAATAAGGTGTTGTAGGGGGGTCTCGTTTTTATGTATGTTCCAGTTGTTTAATTTTATCAAGTAATGGGTTTGATTGAACTATCATAGATTATTTCTTTTGTGAGACGAAATTTATTTTACAACCTCTTGCCGCTGCTTTAAAGGAATCCCAGATCATTACAAAAGAAGAGTCAGCTTCAAATTGGGAAGTAAATTTAGTATCTAAAAGTAGTGAGTTGTTAAGGCGCCATCGACCCTCATGTGGTGAAAAGGGGATAAGATCAAGGTCTATATATACTGGTGCATGATCTGATATCTATATTGATCCTATGTCAGACTGAAGGACATGTTGAACCATAGATTTACTAAGAAAAATATAGTCTATGTGGGTTTGTGAATTGTATAGGGCTGAATAAAAAGTGTATTCCCAGAGATCCAGATGACATAGTCTCCAACTATCAATTAATGATTTACGCTGGATTCGAATTGTGTGTGTATTTTAGTGTGAACAAACTTGATCATTCCTATCTAGCATAGAATCGTGAATTTGATTGCAGTCACCACTGAATATAATATAATCATCATCACTCAATAGCAATTTGTCATATATTCTGGTCCAAAAAGTAGTATCAACACAAATTGGACCATATACATTGAAAATAATTAAAGGTATTTTATCAAACAAGAGTTTAACGACAATCCATCGACCTTCAGAATCAGATTCTTGGTTGACAACTCCAATGTAACTTTTGTGGCAAAGGATCAGTACTCCATTTTCTTCCCCAAAGCAGGGAAGCAAACACTTTACCTACCCAACATCTTTTTAATTTGGCAACCTCTGTTTCAGAAAGGTATGATTCTTGTAGTAAGGCGGCATCCATTTTTAGTTTGGCTAAATGACATAATACCCTCTGCAGCTTAATAGGGTTACCTAACACTTTGATGTTCCATGTGGTAACCCAGAATGGATTACTGGAACAATAGAATGTACAATTAATATATTTTCTATAATCAAATTAGCAAGGAAAGAAATGAAATATTGGGAAGGATGGCATTTTTTGCTTAATGAAGAAGGAAAGGGAGAGAAGGGAGATAGGGCGGGAGACAGGAAAGAAGAAAGAACAAAGTGGAACCATAGAAAGAAACATCAGTAAGGAAATTTTGAGACAGAAAACATAAAAAGAGTACAAGTCATACAAATGACGACTAAATAACATAACTACAAAACAGAAAATCAAAAGGGAGGGTGGCAACAATGGAAGATGATGGTGACAACATCTAAACTTCACAGGACAGCAGGGCAGCCTTGACTTGGGTGAAGACATTACACAAAGTGAAACCTTACGGGAACAAGATGTGAAGACATATACCTGTATCATAAGAAAAGAAACATTTTGCAATTAAAACTGTGTTGAAGTAAGAGAAAAGACATCATAACAATTCGACATAGGAGAAACTGTTACTTAATTATTATTAAAAGAAAGTAAGCAAGAGAAACAAGATGACATTCAAGTGCTTTTCGAAGTGTCCATATCTTCTCCTCCGTATAGTTGAAGAAATCTCTTAAGTGTAGGAGGCTCCTCATAAGTGATTGTTTTTTCCTTGAATGTCACCTTAAGCAAGCAAGGATGAATTAGTCCAAATCTAGCGTTCATGGCTCTCAACTGAGTGCACATATCAAAAAATAGTTTTCAGTGATCTGCAGTAACTTTAGCTACATGCTGAGAGAAAAACAGTAAGTGACTGGACCAGATAATTAGCTTTTTAGCTTTGAAAGCAGACATATCTTGTAACAAGTCAGCATATTTCTAGAAGAACAAAATAACTCTTTGCGGTTTGTAGAAACTCTAGGACCAAGCCTATGTTCCCTTTGTATATTGAGAGGATCAGACGTAGACATATCAAGGAGTTTTGGAAGAAAAGATTGAAGGTAGTTGGTCGGATCAGAGCCCTCAGTGTTTTCAGGAAGTTCATATATGTGCAAATTATTCCTGTGATTTCGATTTTCAAGGTCTTCAGTGTGTTTTTTAAATAGAGATATTTCCAATTCAAGATGCAAGAAACACGAAGTTGCTAGTTTTAGACTCTCTGTTTTTTGTTCTACCATTAAAACACGTGACTCTAGAGAGGACGATTTTTCATCTAAACGTTGCAATGTTTTAGTAGTCTCTTCCATAAAGGGTTTCAATGCACAATTTTCTTCAAAAATTGCCTCCATAGAAGCTGACGTAGATTTCACTGGAGGGTCTTGTTAGGTCTTTTATTTGATTGTATCTGGATTTTATATAATGAGGAGGTTTTCAGAATAGTACCTGAATGAGATTCTGATTTCTGAGAAGTAGTGTCATCCATAATATTGTGATTTTAATCTGAATCTGACAGCGTAACATTATTTGAGGTACAAGAAAGTTTAAGTTTTCTTATTTTCCCCATATACAAAAAAAGGACTAGTGAGTGGGGGGGGAATTCCAGAAGACTATTGGCTTTCTACGAGCATTCGAGGAAATAAATGTCAGTAAAAACACATTTGAGAAGTTGGTAACAAATTGACAATCCTGAAAAAATGGGCACAGGGACTGAGTTAACCAGGAATAGGTAAAGTATTGAGAATATTGTCAATTAATTTCCTGTGAAGAAGACAATCCTCTCATTAACAACAAGTGAATGGGGCTATAAAACTGAAGAAATACAAGAAAAAAGCTCAAAAAGTATGCATGAAACATTGGAGCAATTTGTAGAAGCTCATACCGGAAATTAAATCAATCAATCGGGTTTCTTACACAGTGCGGCTACTCACCCGTGAGGGTCTCAAGGCACTGAAGGTTGATGTGCGGTTCAGTCAAAGAGCCAGGTCTTCAGGTCCTTCTTGAATTGCGGCAGTGATGGTGCTTGCCTAAAGTGCAGAGGCAGGGAGCTTCAGGTCTTCTCAGAGAGGTAAGAGAAGGATCTTCCTCCAGCCGTGGTCTTGCAGACCCATGGTATGGTGGCCAGCACCAGTTGGGTAGAGCAGAGATGTCTGGTGGGCATGTAGAAGCAGAGGCGGTGGTTGAAGTATGCAGGTCCAGCATTGTGGAGGGCATTGAAGGCGTGCATGAGGAGCTTGAAGGTAATTCTTTTGTTGATAGGTAGCCAGTGAAGGTCTGTCAGGTGGCCAGTGATGTGGCTGTGGCGTGGGATGTTCAGGATAAGTCTGGCAGAGGCGT
This sequence comes from Calotriton arnoldi, assembly GCA_963921515.1. NCBI lineage: Eukaryota > Metazoa > Chordata > Amphibia > Caudata > Salamandridae > Calotriton > Calotriton arnoldi. The sequence goes on from CAWUFW010008215.1 coordinate 726,116, forward strand.
TCTGGATGTTCTTCAGTTTCTTTTTGAGTTTTTGGGTGGTACCGGTATAGAGTGCGTTGCCGTAGTTGAGTCTGCTGCTGACGAGCGCATGAGTGGCTGTTTTTCTGGACTCAGCGGGGATCTACTTGAAGATCTTACAAAGCAGGTGGAGTGTGTGGAAGCACGGGGATGAGACGGCTTTGATTTGGCAGTTCATTGAGAGCAAGGAGTCCAGGATGATGCCAAGGTTTTGTGTGTGGTTCGTGGGTGTGGGGTGGGTTCTGAGCACTGTGGGCCACCAGGAGTCTTCGCAGGTGGAGGAGGTAATCCCAGGATGAGGACTTCGGTCTTGTCTGTGTTAAGCTTGAGGCAGCTGTCCTTCATCCAGATGTGACTGCCTTCATCCTGTTGTGGAAGTTGCTGTTGGCAGCAGTGGGTTCATCTGTGAGGGAGAGAATCAGCTGGGTGTCATCAGCGTAGGAGAGGATGTTGAGTCCGTGGCTTCTGACTATGGCTGCAAGCGGGGTCATGTAGATGTTGAAGAGCGTAGGGCTCAGGGAGGATCCCTGAGTCACTCCACAGCTGATCTCTGTGGGTTGTGAGTTGAACAGTGGAAGTCTGACTCTCTGTTCGGCCGTTGAGGAAGGAGTGAATCCATTCTAGTGCTTTATCACGGATGCCGGCATCGTGGAGTCATGTGCAGAGACTGTGGTGGGAGACGTGTTAAAGGCGGCCAAGAGGTGTAGGAGGATAAGAGCAGCATTTTCACCTCGGTGGAGGAAGGTGCGGATATTGTCTGTAGCAGCGAGGAGGGTGGTCTCGGTGCTGTGGTGGCTTCTGAAACCTGATTGGGAGAGGTCCAGGATGAGGTTTATTTTGCTGAACATGGAGAGGTGGGCGTTGATGGCTTTCTCAATGACTTTGGCTGGGAAGGGGAGCAGAGAGATGGGTCTGTAGTTCTTGAGGTCCGTCGGGTCGGCAGAGGGTTTCTTCAACGGGGATGATCTCTGCTTCTAGTCTTCTGGGAAGGTGGCGGACTCAATGGAGCACTTCATGGTGTGGCAGAGTTTGGGTGTGATGGAGGTGCCGGCTCTGTTGAAGATGTAGTGAGATCAGGGATCCGAGGGGACTCTGGAGTATATGCTCTTCATGATCCTGAGGGTGTCATCGGAGATGAGGGTGGTTCAGTTGGGCAAGGTTTGCTGGGTCTAGAACCATTGGGTGCGGTGGTTGCGGGTGGGTGGGTGGTTGTTGGGATGTGAAGCTGTTGTAGATCTTGCAGTTGAAGAAGTTGGGGAGGTTGTCACTGAGGTCTTGAGAGGGGGGTATGTCTGCTGTCTCTGTGCTGGGTTTGGCATATTCTTTGACCACAGCATAGAGTTCTTTGCTGTAGTGTGCGCTGGCTCGTTCCTGGATAGCTGCTTTCTATGTTGTTCTGATGAGGTGGTGGTGTGCGGTGACTGCGGTTTTGAAGGTTGCGTGGTGTCTTCCATGATCTTGCTTCCCCTCCATCTTTTCTCGAGCTGTCTGCAGGTGTGCCTGGACTCTTGGAGGCCAGGGGAGAACAAGCTGGCTTTCTTGCAGGGCTGCGTACCTGAGGGTTTCCTGAGTGGAGCTAGTGTGTTGGCTCAGTTGGAGATCCAGCGGTGGAGGTTGCGTGCTGAGGTGTTGGCATCCGTAGATGATGGTGATAGAGTTTTTCTGAGGTCTTCGGTGACCTTGTTCCAGCTTCTGCGAGGATCGCGGTGGGCATGGTGGCAGTGGTGGTCAGTCCAGTGTGGCTCAGAGGTGTGGCTGATGGAAATGTTGCTTGCGGAGAAGATGAGGTTGAGCGTGTGTCCTGCTGAGTGGGTTGGCATGGTTACCAGTTGTTTGAGTCCAATGGAGGCGAGGTTTCAGTCGGGATGAGTGTTGTGGTTGTCGAGGTCGTCGAGGTGGAAATTGAGGTCGCCGAGGAGGATGTAGTTCATTGAGGTGAGAGCGTGGTTAGCGATGAAGTAGGCTATGGCTTCGCTGAAGGGGGCAGGGTCCTGGATGTCTGTAGACAAGGGTACCAAGGAGGGTGGCGTTCGAACTGGTCTTGATCTGAAAGTGAAGGTGCTCCATGTCAGGAGAGTGGTCGTCAGAGCTGGTTGTGAGGCGGAGGGTGTTTTTGTGTACGATGGCGATGCCTCCTCCCGGTCATTTGACTCGTCCTTGTTGATGATTTTGTAGCTTTCGGGGATGATGGTTGCGATGTTCGGGGCTGAGGTGGGGTTCATCCAGGTATCGGTAAATAAGGCGCTATCAAGGGAGATGGCGTCGCTCAGGTCCCAGATCTCGACGGCATGTCTATTGAGGGAGCGGTGTTGACTAGGATGCATCTGAGGTGGTCGGGACCAACTCTTAAGGGTCGTGCGGGTGGTGGGTCATTTGTGCAGAGACAGGCGAATGTGCAGTTGCAGATGCAGCAGTAAATGGGCCTTGGGTGTTCTTCAGCGAGTTGGCAGGCGGTGGAATGTCTGGTGTTGAGGGCTGGAGTCCTAGTGCTGGATGGTTCAATGACCAAGGTCCGTGGCGCTGGGTGCGGGCCAGGCGAGAATGGGCATAGACGGGCTTGTCTTTGGCATGCCTTCAGAGTGCCAGCAGTGCGCTCACTGCGCAGCCGCGAAGTGGCTGCCATTAAGTAGTTTTTGGGGAGGGCTGGACAGCTGGGAGGCGGGAAGCGGAAAAATGGCATTGGAGGTTGGCTGCACCACGGGGGATGAGCAGCGGCAAGGGCACGGAAGGGGAAAAAGGCGCAAAAAAGAGAGGAAATTAGATAAGTGAAAAAGCAATAACAGACAAAAATAGATAAAATAGCAGTAGATAGATACAACAGAAGGAAGCAAAAGATAGATACAGAGGACAGTGAAAAAAAAAGCAGAGGAGCAGAAGGCAGAAAGAAGAAAGACAGAGGCTGAGAGCAGCAGCAGAGCAGAGATGGTCCCCACTGGACCACCAGGGATCGGGCCTCGAACTAAGGACCTGGAAGGGTCAGGGGGCAACAGCTACCAGGCAGAGCTGTGAGACGAGGGAAGTGATTTACTTGCAAGTTCAGTAAGATCGCTTCTTCACTGCGCAGCGGCAGCCATTAAGTAGTGTTTGGGGAGGGCTGGATAGCTGGGAGGCGGGAAGTGGGAAAACGGCGCTGAAGGAGGACGGGGCCACAGGGGACGAGAAGCGGCAAGGGCATTGAAGGGGAAAAATGGAGCAAAAAAGAGGAGAATTTAGACAAGTGAAAAAGCATTAATAGACAAAAATAGAAAAAATAGCAATAGATAGATACAAAGGAAGGAAGCAATAGATAGATACAGAGGAAGGTGAAAAAAGAGCAGAGAAGCAGAAAGACAGAGGCAGAGAGCAGCAGTAGAGCAGAGATGCTCCCCACTGGACCACCAGGGATCGGGCCTCGAACTCAGGACCTGGAATGGTCAGGGGGCAACAGCTACCAGGCAGAGCTGTGCGGCGAGGGAAGCAATTTACTGAAAAGGAAATTAAGAGTCATACACACAGCCCATTTGATTAAATTAAAAGATAGCGCTGTAGTGAGTAGGCATGTTATTGCAGAAAAAGAAAATTTCATAGTGTTTGCCAATCATTCTTGAGGTGAAAACTGGGTATTTTCCTGACAGTGGCAATGAAATTAAGGCATTATTAAGGAGTGCAATAGCTCCATATGCAGCTTTCTGTGAGGAAACAAGCCCATCACCTTACAAAAGGCCAGGCATGAATTCTCACTCTGTGGCGATATCCCCCGGAGCCGGCTGCGCTGAGATAAGGAGATCACAAGCTTGGAAATAGGCTCCAGGAACTCACCATGCTGCATGAGGAGACGCATGGATGTCTCCTTCGTCAGGCAAGTGCTGGAGCGGTCTCGAGATTACTAAAGGCTCTCTTGTCTGTTGGAGCTCAACACGGCGCCACCATCTTGGTTGGTGCCGAGACCATGTCCCCTCCTGTCGATATTTTGCCCTCAATATTTTGGCTGTGATATTAAGGTAGAATGATATTCCATATTCGATATTCTGGACCCACACTTTTTGGGACTGGTTACAGATGGCAGGGGAGCAGAGGAGTAAACGTATTCGGGGAAGTAGCAAATACTCAACTGCACTAATGGTTTTAGCATTACACTTTATGTTTTTGAGGCACAGGAAGATGAGGCAGCTTGCCCTGAATCACTTTCTAGTCAAGTGTTTAAGAAAGGGTTAAAGGCCAAGTCTCTGACGTCTAGGATTAACAATTTAGCTACTCGAGTACAGCTCTTCACTGATGCTTATGACACATTTTGCTTTGGAAATCTAACATCATTACATGTCACAACATCCTGTGAGTGAGAAGAATAGGAAGTGCTGTCTTGATGGAGACAAGTAAAGGTATGAACTATGTACACATGGCAAGGACTATTCTCTTCAATTCTCCATTTAAGCTGGTTATAACTTTGTAAAGCACACACCACCATTATACTGTAATCATGTGCCTACCTGCTATTCAGGCCCGGCTCCAGGAATTTTTATTTGGGTGGGCCAAGGGTGCATTCGGGTGGGCCACTGCGGCAGTCGCGGCCGTCATGACTCACGGGAGGTGGTGGGGGAAGAGGAGTGGTGGGTTGGGCGGGGGGTCGCGCGGGGAGGTCAACCGGGGGGGTTTAATTTAATAATATTCATTTTTAAAAAACAGGAACAGGAGGCAGGGAGCCAGGCTTCCTCCCCTAAGCCAATCACAACGCTGCAAGCAGCGCTGTGATTGGGCAGGACGCCGCCCAGCCTGGGGCTTATGTGGCCAAACAGTCTTTGCGCACTCAGGAGTGGGCACACCACTCCTCTCCTGCCCTGCTCGCATGTACAAACGCTATTGTGCAAGACGGTATTAGGAAGGGGCGTTCCAAGGGCGTCCCTTCCTAATAGCGAGCCGCATTTGTATGTATCATTGTTTTGCAACTGCAATTAAAGTCGTAAAACACTCGCAGTTTACCACCTACTTCAAGTAGGTGGGAAGCCACTCGGAAAGAGGTAGGGGTCGCCAGGGGACCCCTTCCCCTTTGTGAAAGGATGTGAAAATATTTTTTAAGAGCAGGCAGTGGTCCCACAGACCACTGCCTGCTCTTAAAAAATGAAACAGAAACGTTTCATTTTTCTTTTTGAAATGCATCCCATGTAAGGTCCCTTTGATGGGAGGAGGAGGTTTCTGAGGTGGGAGTATCAGGCAAGTAACACTACTCAGCCTCCCTCGTTGCCAGCATTCAGTGAGAATCTCTCTTCATTACTACCTCCACCTGACCCCGGACTCTGCAGTACACTCCCTTCCAGGCCTGATTATCCATTTTCTACCATCCATCTCTCGTGCACCTTATTTCACAGCTGACCTTGGGCCCCAGCCCCATATCAGCCACCAAATGGCTCCTTTTTCATTATTCCCGGTAAAAAACATTAGTAAAATACCCCTCAAACTTAAAACATTAAATATAACTGTAAATATAATTAGCACACACTTTAAAATATGTTCTACAGTGGCCCTAATGACCCGACTGCTAATTAAATAAACAAAAACAGAAAGGCCATGACAGGGCCGGCTTTAGAGCTGGTGTGAAAGTCTTTATTGGTGCTTCACCACTGACCTCTTTCTCAATACCTTTACTACCACCCTCCAACAGTGCCCTTCATCTCTCCATAGCCTCTCCCCCTCATGACCTCCTCTGCAGACTCTCACACTACCACCCTCCACCAGTGCCCCTCATCTCTCTGTAGCCCCCCCTCCACCCCATGACGTCCTTCTCGGATTCTCTCATTGCCACCCTCCACCAATGCCCCTCATCCCTACATAGCCCCTCCCCCATGACCTCCTCCTCGGATTCCCTTACTACAATCCTCCAACAGTGCCCCTCATCTCTCCGTAGCCTCTCCCCCTCATGACCTCCTCCTCAGACTCTCTCACTACTACCCTCCACCAGTGCCCCTCATCTCTCCAAAGCCCCTCCCCCTCATGACCTCCTCCTTGGATGCCCTCACTGCCACCCTCTAACAGTGCCCCTAATCTCTCCGTAGCCTCTCCCCCTCATGACCCCCTCCTCAGACTCTCTCACTACCTCCCTCCACCAGTGCCCCTCATCTCTGCGTAGCCCCCCATGACCTCCTCCTCGGATTACCTCACTGCCACCCTCCAACAGTGCCCCTCATCTCTCCATAGACTCTCCCCCTATTGACCTCCTCCTCAGATGCCCTCATTGCCACCGTCCAACAGTGCCCCTTATCTCTCCATATCCCTTCTCTCATATGCTTTTCATTTGTAGTATAGCGCTACTCGTAGTGTAGGGTTTCACAGTACTTTATATCACGCACACATTATGCAGAGACAATGAATCATACAAGTATGTAAATAAGCCTATAGGGAATGTCACATAAGGCAATGAGGATTACCAGGTGTAGGAATCACGTCATCCATACTGGTGGGCAGTATGTTTTAAGAGGGTTAGGTCTGGAGAAGCACAAACACAGAATTTAAAGCATACCCCAGTGGTTGGGGGGTTGGCTTTACTGATTAAAATGTATATCTGCCCAAACAAACTCTTTATAGCAACATTAGAATAATGAAAGACTGGGAAAATTATAACTATATTGCAAAATCCAAAAAAAGAAGTTCTAATTATACCATTCAGGTTTGTATGCAGCTCTTTGTTGACAGTTCATAGGTCACTGTCCTATGTTAGGACTGTAACTTCTGAACTGCAAGTAACACAAGAATCTCTGTAACAAAGGCAGTAACCCACTGAGCTATCCACATAAACTACAGTTTATCTGCATTTCAAAATTAGAAACAGACAAAAGATTGCTCTCCAGCAGGATCATTAATCACCAGAGTTATCTGGACATTTTTACTGTTGTCTTGCATTTGTGGCAGAGCCAGTCATGAAAATGATACAAACGATTTAAATGAAATATACATGGCATACACAAAGTATGTGCCTTGCTGCGCCCTCACAGATGTTAAAAATATGAACAAATAGCCACACATTCTCGAAGTATACATGAAGTATGTATCTTACTGGGCCTTTGCAGATTTTTTTAAAAACGGAATAGCCCACATTCTCTTACCTGCTCGGTTGGAAATATGTCTCAAAGCCCGATCTGATAAGCAGCTGAAGGGGTCAGGAAAGGTGAATCAGGATAAGCAAACTCCTTTTCTCCAGCGCTAAAAAGAAGGAAATATCCACGCAGCACGCAAAGGTCACCCGGTGCCAAAGAAAGGATTTGTCCCCTTCGCCATGCCCCTATTCTACCTGCACGAGTGGGCGGAGACACAGCCCACCTTTCTAAAAGGAGATGCGTGATTGGGGGTGCCTGTGAGAGAGAGCCCAGGCCCAATCACGCAACTCCTAGAAGAAAAAGAATTACGTTCAGAGGAACGTTTTAAATTATAGTGCCGATTTTCTGTTGGCCTTCTTGACGTCGCTGCGAGGGCCAAGGTTCATGTTTGGGTGGGACAGGCTCATGTTTGGGTGGGCCTGGCCCACCCGGTCCACCCGCTAGAACCGGGCCTGCTGCTATTTCATGACATGTAATCAAAATACTAAAATAACTAAACTTTGCAAAGTTAAGAGCTTTTCGAATATGAATAGGAAACTAATTGGACATTCTGGGAAGCACCAGCAAAATCACTTTAGCCCTATGCACACAATTTCACACAAGCAACATTTTAAAGAGAGAAATCAGTTGATCTTAGGCATCTGGAGGGCCAGGTGGAAGCTATTGCAGTTCCTTAAGGCAAGGCAAGGTAGCAGCCTTCAAGAGCCATAACTATGTTTCATCAAAATATGAGAAATTATCTGAAAAAAAGCCCTTTTTTCAGTATAATGGAGTGTTCCAATGGCAAAATGTTATTCTGCTTGGATTTCTGAACATCTTCCCATCATTCTAACTGAGAGCACTTAGATTTGTCTACCAGCTAATTCTGTGTCAAACTGTGAAAAGGTCAGAGGCTAGTGTAAACTTCTTAAACAACAGAGTCTGGTGGTCAGTAGTGTGGACATAAAATAGGCAAAACATTTGCACTGTATGATTTCTGTAGTTTTTAAATGTGTTGTTTTATTGAGAATTCTGAGGTTCTAATTAAACAATACAAACAAATTTCATACATTTCCAGTTATCGGTAAAAAAATCATTAAAACAGACTGCAGCAGAGTTATAAATAGACTATTCTTTTGATTTCACAAACAGTTCAGAAGTAGAACATTTTTTTAAATTGCACCATATTTTATAAACTGTCCAGTGTGTCGTTCGACGTGCAAAACTGATTGCAGGGTGTTGCCACGTTATCCCAGATGAAGTTTTTCTTTTAGAACAGCTAGCCATCTTAGCATCCATGATTGTTGTTCTTTTTTTAATTAAATATCAACATAAAATTATTCTGTGACTCAGTGTTGAAGAAAAGGTTATACAATTTAGAGCAATCAGCAGCTGAATCAGCAAGTTGCAAGTCTGGCTCCCCCCCTGGATCCCTGCCCCCGACTATCTTAAAACTTGCTGCCCCTGTGGTGAATCCGATTTTGAACAAACTACTAAATGACTCCCTAGTCATGGCGCTGGTTCCTTCCAGCTGGAAACAAGCTCTGCTGCTCCCCCTCCTTATGAAGCCTTTGATGGACCCTAAGGTTCTTAGCAACTTTAGACAAATTTCACTTCTTCCTATGGCTGGTAAATTACTTGAGAAAAATGCAAACAGGCAGATATTACATTTTGTTGAGTCTAATCTTCTGCTCCATGACTCCAAATTGGGATTTCATGCTGGCTACAGCATGAAGACTGCCCTGCTTGAAGTCTCAGAATATATTGAAGAAAATTTGGACTCAAGCATTCTGGTTATGGTAATGCTTCTTGACCTTTCCTCGGCATTCAATAAGGTCTCTCACACTATTTTGCCTGAGAAACTTGAAAGGATCAGTATTCAGAGACCAAGACTGTTATGGTTGAAATTCTTCATCAGTGAACGCTCCTAGACTGTTTTTCTTCCACCTTTTACTTCTGCTTCAAAACTGTTAGAGTGTGGAGTGCCTCAGGTCTTGGCTATTAGCCCCACCCTTTTTAATATATATCTGGAGCCACTAGCAAAACTACCCGAGTCTTGGTGAGTGAGAGTTGTATCCTATGTGGATGACACCCAACTCCTCCTGGCCTTTTAGTAAAAATTGTCCAAAACCTTGGGCTCCTTCAAACTCTGTCATTTGTTTACTGGATGAATGCAAGCTGCTTAAAGCTTAACTTAGACAAGACTGAGATATTTTTCTTTGGCATTTAGACCTCCCCTGAACTTAGCTTATGGTAGCCTTCGAAAAAGGGTCCCTCCCCTTCCGACACCTGTGGTAAGAAATCTCGGGTGAAATTTGACTCCGACTTTACCTTTGAGCCCCAAATCAAGGCATTATTTGCCACCTGCTTCTTCACTCTTAGGTCCTTAAGAAGGATGTTGCATCTTATCCCCATGGAGTTTCGCAAGACGATAGTTCATGCCTTGATCAGCTCCAGGCTTGACTAGGCAAACAGCTTGTACCTGAGGTTGTCAGTTTTTCTGATTCAGCATCTTCAATTCATTCAGAACACTGCTGCTCGGCTAATTCTCAAGATTCCACCCCAGGCAGCAGTGTCAGAACATTTACGTCATCTTCATTGGCTTCCAGTGAATACAAGGATCCAGTTTAAGGCACTCATCTTCCCCTTCAGGGTTTACTCCCACTTAGGCCCTCTCTATCTCAGGTGCCGTGTTAAGCCCAACATCCAGGAGAGACCCTTGAAATCAAACAAACTTAAACTCTTCCAACTCCCCCACATTCACATGGCCAGAAAAGGAGGTAGATCATTTGCTTACCTGGCCTTATATTTCTGTCTGGTATCTCCACACTGGCACAAAGGTCCTACCACCCAGCGTTCTCCTTGATCTCCCAAGTAAAATGATACCTCACATGTGTGGGTGGGCCAAGGGACTGTGACTTGTAAGGGCGAAAAACATAGGGATTGAGGGGATAGCACAGCGAGCTTAAGCGCTATTGTGTTTTATATATGCGTTTTTAGGCTAACTCTGCATTAGACACCCACACAAATGAGGTATCAATTTATTGGGTGACCAAGGAGAACACTGGGTAGTAGGACATTTGTGCCGGCCCGGTGATGTAACACAGTAATGTAAGGAAAATGTGTTTTTTTTAGCTAAATTTGAGGTTTTCAGGGGATTCTGGGTAGGAAAGCATTTTGGGATCCACGCACACCATACCTCCATGGACTGGTTGTTTTGTGATAGGTAATTTTGAAGTCTCCACAATACATTTTGGGCCCTTTCCTGGCGCGGATACTTGGCCCACCCACACAAGTAAGGTACCATTTTTATCGGGAGACCTGGAGGAACACTGGGTGATAGGAAATTTGTGGCAGCCCAGTGATCCCACAACTTTTCCACACAGAAATGTGTGAAAATTGAGATTTGGGGGATCCACGCAAGCCATACCTTCCTGGACCCCCCTGGCTGTCTAGTTTTCAGAAATGTCTGGGTTAGGTAGGTTTCCCTAGATGGCCGCCGAGCCCGGGACCAAAAACCTAGGTGACTCCCTTGCAAAACCAGGTTGTTTTGTGATAGATAATTTTACTGTCTCCACAAAACGTTTTGGGCCCTTTCCTGCCGCAGGTACTTGGCCCACCCACACAAGTGAGGTACCATTTTTATCGGGAGACTTGGAGAAATGCTGGGTGGTAGGACATTTGTTGTTTCTTTCTGAATCTGGAAAATTATGGCACAGTAATGCAAGTAGTCATATTTTGAGATTTGCAGGACATTGTGGGTAAGATAACTTGTTGAGAACCACGGGAGAGTTATCACTGTGTACTCCCCTGGGTGTTTAGTTTACGAAAACATCTAGAGTTGGTAGATGTTTCCTAGAGGGTATGTACACCTTGGCAGAGAAAGACAGAAAAGACAATTATTACTGCACAACCATCTATTCCTCAAGCACACAAACATACTGGTTGGATTTGGCACGAGGGTGAGTGATGGTTCAGTATATAACATTTTATTAACAAGAGATTTCACAAAAATGAAATGCACTGTTAATAATTGAAAGGACAAAAAACGGAACCAGTGACTCACAGCTTGGGAGCTGTAAAGCTGCGCCAAGGCCCCAATCGCTTTGCAGGCCATTCACACACCTTTTGATCGTGATACACACAAGACCATTCACACCGCCAGCCACGTAACCAACACATTACTACATTCACAAAAAGGGACAATGTACACCCTGCCAGAGAAAGACAGAAAAGACAAACAATACTGCACAACCATCTATTCCTCAAGTACACAAACATACTAGTTGCATTTGGCACGAGGGTGAGTGATGCTTCAATAAATAAAATGTTATGAACAAGAGATTTCACAAAAATTAAATGCACTGTTAATAATTGAAAGGACAAAAAACGGAACCAATGACTCACAGCTCATGAGCTGTAAAGCCAAGACAAGGCACCAACCTCAGGCCATTCATATACCTTATACGTGTGACACACACAAAACCATTCACACCACCAGCCGCAGACCCAGCACATAACAGCACTCACATCAACAGACAGTGCCATTCAAGGGCCCATCACTTTCACATGCCCACATGCCTGACACAGCAACCACACCGACTTGTGGATTTTGCAGACTGGCGTTTGGCTACCAGTGTGTATAGTGACCAACAGCTAGTCACTACTTATACACCGCCAGCCAAACACCAGTCCACATTCACCACCAGCCAAGCACCAGTCCACACATACGGCCAGCCAAGCACCAGTCCATGCACACTGCCAGCCAAGCGCCAGTCCACACACACAGCCAGCCAATCGCCAGTCCATGCACACCACCAGCCGAGCACCAGTCCACACACACTGCCAGCCAAGCACCAGTCTACACACACCACCAGCCAAGCACCAGTCCACACTCCCCGCCAGCCAAGAGCCAGCCCACCACACTGCCAGCCAAGCGCCAGTCCACGTACACCACCAGCCAAGCGTCCATCCACACACACTGCCATCCAAGCGCCAGTCCATGCATGCCACCAGCCAAGCGCCAGTCCACACACACCACTAGCAAAGCGCCAGTCAACACACACCGCTAGCAAAGTGCCAGTCCACACACACCGCCATCACATTTTGTTTTTTTTATACAAAATAGAAAACACAAACAAATTGTAAGTAGGTACAAAACTGCAAACACAAAAGCTGAAACTAAATACATCACACTAATGCCAACCTTGAAACTGAACAAAAAATATAAAAACAATAGAGACCAGGCAGTTCACTTTAATGCTCATGGATGCTCCCAAAAATTATTTTGCGTGTGGTACATTCTAAAACAAGCAGGCACACACAGTGCAGGGTTAGAAGGACATTCGAGGCAGTACATACGAATCTCCTTCCACGTACCTCTTCGCCAACAGACTCTACATCTCCTACTGGGAAAGTCTTTTGTGGGTATGGGAGGAATGTGATGAGGAAAGTGGTGATCTTTCAATCTAGCCACATCCTCCGCCACTCCAACTCTAAGAACACTTGCCTGTCCCACTGTAACAAGGCTGCCTATCACAGACTCCTGAAACTTAACAAAAATCATCTTTGACTCAAGAGAACAATTCTTAAATACAACAAAAGCATTAGAGGTTGCTAAGCTGAAAAGATCGATAGCCAACTTCTTATACCAAATGTAAGCCTTACGAAGAGCAGTGTAAGGTTCCAACCTCTGATCTACTCTATCAACACCACCCATGTGCCTATTATAGTCTAAAATGCACACAGGTTTGCGCACTTCAGCAACCTGACCCCAAACAGTCACAGGTGATGTACTTTTATCATGGATGGTAGTCAGCATGTAGACATCTCTCCTATCAGCAAACTTCACAGCTAGAGGTTCCTCACTACACAACACACTGTCCCCGCTAAATCTTTTGAAAAACAAGTTATTTTGGAAAACCTTTATGGTTAGAGCGGGTATGCTGCAAGCAACAGTGTCCACTTTGGCCAATTTCCTCAACAACTGCACATCAGTTTAGTTATCTACATATAAATGGTGACCTTTGTTAAAAAGTCCTCTACCAAGTTCCCACACAGTTTTCTCACTCATTCCGAAAGTGGACGGACAACCAGGGCTTTCAATCCTGGAATCCCTTCCGGTGTACACCCTGAAATTAGAGACATATCCAGTCCTAATGTCACACAGCATATACATCTTAATTCCATAGCGTGCCCTCTTGCTAGGAATGTACTGCCTAAAAAACCAAGTTGCCCTTGAACAAGACCAAAGACTCATCCATAGATATTTCTTTCCCCGGAGCATATATCTCAGAAAATTGAGCTACAAAGTGATCAATGACAGGTCGAATCGTAAAAAGACATCCACAATCAGGGTGATCTTGTGGCAGCACTAAACCATTATTGACAAAATGTAGCATCCGAAGCAGAAGCAAATACCGATCCCGACTAATGATTGCTGGAAATATAGCCATTGCCATCAAGGGACTAGTTGACCAATGTGAAGACAATGATGGTGTCCTTAGCAAGCCCATCAAAAAAGTTAAACCCAAGAACTTCTTCAAGTCATCTGGATTTGTGGGAGTCCACCGGACAGCTCTAGAGTGGGGCCCAGGTCTGGCACTGTTGTCCCTCAAATACTGTTCAGCATGCAAATTAGTCTGCTCAATAATCTCCACCAAAATACATCGTCCATAAACAACTAAAAGAAATGTGTAGGCAAAAAGTTTTCAGTATCCACTCTACACCCTGGGACACCAGTAAAGTCAGGCAATGCCGGCTGCACCATGCCTGGGGCAACCCAGAAGTCAGCTCTTTCAATGGGAAGGCTTGCAGCCCCAGGTTGCAGTCCAGAGGCCTCTTGCTGCACTATCGGCACATCAATGTACTCCTCTAAAAGAGACACTTCATCTGCACTAAGAGTGGCTTCATCATCTGATGATTCTTCTCGGACAGAAAATTCACTGCCAGAATCTTCCACTCCCTTCTCTGCCTCAGATGCAGAGTCAGTCTCATAATCATGTTCAGAGGAAGACTCGAAAAGCATACCAACAGCCTGCTGAGCAGTAAACCTGCGGCTAGCCATAATCCTTACTAAGAAAGGTAACTTCTCAAACAAGTCAACAACAACCAACACTGTGCTAAATAAGTAATAAAGTGTGGCTTTATCACAAAGATCTATATACTCAAAAACTATACGACTCACTTGCCAGAGACAGCTACACTCACCAGCACCTACTCTGCATAGACACAGCAAAAAACAACGATATCCCACTAGAAAGAAAAATCAAAATAAATTACTCACAAGACAGCAAAACACACATTGGGCACAAATGCAAAAAGATTTTCACACTCAATAAAACAGAAGCGAAACATACTGCTATTATTACACCATTTACAAAAACACATTTATGCAGGGAAATGAAACTAATTTAGAGTAAATAGTACAAAAACAGTTTTCTTACCAAACACATGCAACTACACAAACTGCAGAACCACCAGTGATGAAACCACAACCTGGAATATCAGTCAAAAGATCAAAAGCCTTGAACTAGAATAAAAAGGAGAAATAAAACATTACAATCGCAATTGACAAGAAATAAAACAATTAACATTATAACACGCTATGTCACTACCCAAATGGCCAATCTGCCACTGAGGGGGACAGAAAAACAACCAAAAGTAAATTTTAACCAATGCCCCATCCCACAGGGGCAACCCTCACCCAAGGGGCAATCCCCAAACATAAATATATACATATCCCTAGTACTAGTGGGTTTTCTACCCCCCTGGGGCAGATGGGCCTTCAAATAGGGCCGATCCACCCGGGGGAGGGGAGGGCAGAAAATGGCCCCAAGTATAAAAAAAAAGTTGAGGGGCGAGCCCTTGGACAAGGATCGCTCCTCAACTTTTGTTTTACACTTGGGGCCAAAACATGCACAAACATTATAAATCCCTGGTTCTAGTGGGTTTTCTACCCTCCCGGGGCAGATGGGCCTTTAAAAGGGCCAATCCACCCCCGGGGTGGCAGAAAACAGCCACAAGTATAAAAGAAAATTGGGGGAGCGATCCTTGCCCAAGGGATCACTCGTGCGCTCTTAATCAATATCCTTGGGTCTAGTGGGGTTTTCTGGCTCAAAAACCAGGCCAATCTATCCCCGGGGGAGGGGGGCAGAAAATGGCTGACAGAAAATCACCCACTTTGGGAGTGACCCTTGCCCAAGGGGTCACTTCCATTTACAAAAAAACAAACTCACTGGTTCTAGTAGGTTGTCTGCACCCCCCGGGGAGGTAGGGGGCAGAATACATCCACAAGTATAAAAAAAGAAATTGGGGGGCGATTCTTGCCCAAGGGATCGCCCGTGCACTCTTAATCAATATCCCTGGGTCTAATGGGGCTTTCTGGCCCAAAAACAGGCCAATCTGTCCCGGGGGGGGGGGGGCAGAAAATGGCTAACAGAAAATCACCCACTTTTGGAGTGACCCTTGACTAAGGGGTCGCTTCCATTTACAAAAAAAAATCACTGTTTCTAGTAGGTTTTCTGCACCCCCACAGGGGGTGGGGGGGGAGAAAACATCCACAAGTATAAAAAAAGAAATTGGGGGCGATTAATGCCCAAGGGATTGCCACCATGCACTTTTAATCAGAATCCCTGGTTCTAGTGGGGTTTTTAAAAAAAAGGCCCATCTGTCCCCCGGGCAGGGGTGGAAAACAACGGACAGAAAATGGCCCTCTTTGGAAGCAACCCTTGCCTAAGGGGCTGCTTCCATTTCCTTGTTATTTTGATGCTTTGTGGCCCTGGTTCACATTCCATTTCATCCCCTCTTTTGCAAGCATAGCCTATTCTTCCTCTCTGTTCCTGCTCCTATTTCCATCTACCTTTTTTCCATGTGTCTCATTACGGTAGGAAATCACTGCTACCACTTCAAACTCTGACTCTCTGCCATCAAGCAGTCCTTCCCCTTCCCTTGCTCTCACTCCATTCCTAAATTGTTTCTGCATTGGCTTTCGTCACTTATTGTCCTTGGTTGTTCATTTCATGAAAATTCATTCTAGTATGTGTTACCTCCAGTCCAAATGCCTCCATGCTGTCTGTGTTGACCCTTCCTGCTCCCCAAAATAATTTAAATAATTGATGGACCCTGTACCTTCATCCCCGGGCCACACAGGAAATTTCAATTAATCTCTGGTGCTGTTGTGGTGTACTGACGTTTTCAAATGCAATGAGATATACCTGTAAGGCTCCTTCATGGAACATGGAACATGGCATGAGTATAATGATGATAGAGCTGCTATGCTGATGTCTTTCAACATTGACTATGGCACAGATTCCTCCTCAATTCAGGAGAAGGACAACCAGGTCTGTCATAGGAAATAGATACATGTGTAGGCATTGCTTTTACCAATGCCTACTGCCCCCATTCTATATCTGATACTGATATATTTTTATAGTGCTTGAATGCCCGAGGGTGTCTTGGCACTTGCGTCTGCTTGGTATGGACAAGAGGAGTGCTTAAAATAACATATTGTAGGGGAAATGAAAAAAGCCATGTTTTGAGATGTTTTCTAAAACAGGACAAGTTTGACTGAAATTTGAGATGCCCCAGCAGATTGTTTCAGAGTTGACAGGTGGTGTAAACAAAGCTTCTACCATCCCATGTCATTTTGTTGATGTTAGGAACATTGACTGGTCTGGAGGAAGCAGAGTGCAAAGATCCTCTCTGCATGTACCAGGAGAATTTAATCTTCAGGTACTCACGGCCTATACCATGCAAAGATTTATTTGCCAAGCAGAGTGCCTTAAAAGCCAATCTTTTTTGCCTGGGAGCCAGTGGAGCCTCACTAATGCCTCTGAGACAGACTTGAAGTTGGGGATTTTCTTGAGGAGGCAGGCCACTGCATTCTGCAGTAACTGAAGCTTCGTAAGTGACCATTGTTGAATGCCCACATATAGGGCATTAAAATAATCCAGCCCGGGCAGAACCAGTGCAGTGACAACTGATTTCTCTAAGTCAAATGGAATAAAGGTAGGATTGTCCTCTGAGTTTTCAGCAGAAACAAACAAGATGAAGTAAGTTTATTATTAATTTGGTCGATAAAAGATAGTCTGGAGTCAACAATCACTCCCAGATTCCTGACTTTAGACACTGGAGTAGGGGAAGGCCAAGAGTCTGCGGCCACCAAAATTGCTTCCAGAAGGAAGTGTCCTTGCCACAAAGAAGAACCTCGGTTTTATCCGAGTTCACCTTGAGGCTGTTGTTGCTAATCCAATTAACAACTGTGCCCATACAGCCATTAAAACGGTGCATGGCCTCAGTTACATCACTGGAGATTGACAATGCAATTTGCGTATCATCCACATATACTACTGACAAAAAGCCAATTGCACGGATTAGTCTGGGCAAGGGAGCTACATAAATTTGGAAGAAGGTAGGGCTCAGTGATGACCCCGTAGGGACAGCACACAGTAAAGAAAAAGGCTTTGATACGAAATCCCCCAGAGAGACCAATTGTTCTCTGTTGGAGAGTAATGGTATTTAGTAGAATAGTAAGTGGAATAGCTACCGCCGCTGCTATGCCATGTAGAATTTTTGGCGGGCAGCGATCGGACAGAACTCCTTACTTTGTATGTTCAATAAGTGCTATTACTCCTTCAGTGGTAAGAGGAGGAAAATTACAGAATTTGATTTTATTGTGGTCTGTCCAGTCCACAACAGGAACCATAGCTGTAACAGTACAGCTAGAGTCCAATTTTCCATGTATTTCCTCTATATTATTTTTTAAAAGTCCGCTAACTTGTCGCATAGCGATTTCCTGGGGGACAATTTACTACTGGTGTTAGGGCTTGTAAGCAACTGGACTGTTTTAAAAAGTCCTCTTGTGGAGTTTTTGACTAAGTTAATTTTGTTTACGAGAAGTGATTGTTTTTTTCAGCAATTATCACATTATTGTAGTCTTAAATGTATTGATTATATCTCTTACTTTCCTCAGTGCAGTCGTTTCTTCTCCACTCTTTCTCTGTCTATGACATTTCTGTTTTAGTGCCCTTAGTTTAGGGGACAACCAGGGTGCTGTGGGCCTTCTTCTATAGCTTTTAATCATTTTGAGAGGAGCCAGCTTGGTGACTGCCACATTTGTCCATTCTGAATAATTACTTGATGCTACATTTCTGTCGCTCGTAAGTAGAGGCTGAGTCGGATATAAGATGTCGATCAGTTCCATTTTATTGATTTTGTTCCAGGCTCAAACCTTCTTGACTTGCACAGTTTTTTTGATTATGGGAATTAAGGGTGAGATTTTTAAACTAAAGTCGACAGCCTCATCATCTGACCGGATGATTGGTGATGTAGCGTCTACCTGTAAATCTAGGTTATCCGAAAAAATACCATCTAGCATATGCCCCGCTTCATGGTTGGATGTATTTACCAACTGTTTAAGATTAAAGCAACATAGAATGTCAATTAGTTGTTCTGGTTCTTTGCTATTAGAGTCTTCCAAATGGAAACTAAAATCACCTAATATGGTGAAATTTGAGTGCTGCATACATGACTCCAAGAAATCACCTAGTGCATCTAAAAAATTAACTTTCGGGCCCGGAGGCCTGTAGATCAATAATCCATTACATCTGAAGTTATTAGTTAGTTAACATCTAAGGGAATTCTATATATGAGTATTCCCACACTCTTAACTACCAATTAGGCAAAGATCTCTATTATAGAGATGCAAAAGTACTTTAGTATTACATTGTTTGCTTTCTGAAATGGTGAATTACTGGAGAAACATGCTCTATGGAAAGCCACAGATGGTAATACCAATTGCAGAATTGCTGCATTTCCTCTAACACTGATTTTGGTGGAAGCTTCCATTTCTATATAAACTGGATTTAGTAGGGAACTCTGAAATAGGCTCAAAATAGAGACATTATGCTGAGGGAACCACAAACCTAACCTTTATATAACAGTGTTTCTAGTGACTCAAGTGGCTATGCCTCCTGGGTCAGGCAGGCATGGCATAAGAATAAGGCAGAACAATGAGACAAACTCTCTACATGCCAGTCATTCAATAACAATTCTATAAGAAGCACATGTGAAGGTTGTGAAAGATACCAGAATTCATCCTCAAGACACACTGTGGTTTCCTACTCTGTGTTGCAAAGTCCATGCACAGGCTTTGGGATTCCACATTCTGACTCTCATTATGTAGTTAGTGGCAGAAATGCAAGACACAGTGTACCATTGTTATCTAGCCAGTAAGAGCTATAGACTTCTCTGCAAGACCAGTCTCACCCCAAGATGGTGGTGTAGGACAGAGTTTTGGACAGGTATCATGGTTCTGCAGAGATCAGGGAAAAGCAGGATGTTCAAGGGTGCGGGTTGATTGAAGATTCAGAAAATTATGGAGTTTCAGTTAATAAATATTTGAGAAGAAATTCATATTTTGATTCTGTATTATGAAACACTCTGGCAATTTGTACCAATTACTGCAGGACCTTTAACCTAGTAGAAGGATGGACAGTACTATGGAATATCAAAGGCAAAATACTGACAGTGCAGACTATTGTTACGATAACAAGAGGAAAAAATATTGAAGAGGTAAGTGTGTAGAGGAAGGTAAGGATTTACTATTCTTAACTCTACATCTGTGTACCTTGAAAATATATATATTGCCAACGTCCGTATATGTGGAATTACGTGCAAACTTTTCAATATTTTGTCCCTCAATTTTCTTGTCACAATATTCTGTCCCATCAATATTCTGCTTGTGATATTCATGACCTACACCAAAAGGATGCAACTACATAATCTCACAATGTGCAGTAACAGGAAAAAAATATTGACTGTGATCATATCCATACTGAGAATAATTGTAGCCTCATAAATGTCAATCATATTATTATGAACAATAACATGTTCAGCTTTGTGCCAAATTACAAAAGGACTCTGCCAAATGTGATTATACACCTGTGCTATGGCTTAAAAAACACACACTGACAGTAAGCCCTTCTCAGGCGGGAAGAGTGCTAATTAGCTAATTATGCTATTTAGGTAATGGTACACATACTGCAAGTAGCGTCATTACTGATACCGACCATGAGCAAAGTTAGAGGGTTTGGATTCATGTCTAAGTACAAAAGCACTTGTGTGGGGAGCATGAAATGTGTTCAGTAGCGTTTGGCAGAATTAGATATACACTGGCAGGCAGAACCACCTCATAAAGAAGAGGAGCGCAGGGCAGAGAATGAGCTAACTAGTGTTCCTCATTATGCAGAAGTGGTGCTCAGTGAGTATCTTGCTTGTTCACATATCTCCATCCAAGAAGAGATGAGAGATGCACATAAAGATCCAAGGAACAATGTTGCAACCTTTTTAGGTCTCCTCACAGACAACTGTGGTTGTCTGTTTGTGACTTCCAATACACATACACATACATACAGATATTCAGTAGAGAAGAATGGATTTTTCCATTGGCTACTGAAATTTGTTATAAGTTGCCATTGGTTGGGGGGGCAGTCCTTAAAGACAGGGCTTATGTGGAAGG
The DNA here is from genome assembly GCA_963921515.1 of Calotriton arnoldi. Classification (NCBI taxonomy): domain Eukaryota; kingdom Metazoa; phylum Chordata; class Amphibia; order Caudata; family Salamandridae; genus Calotriton; species Calotriton arnoldi. The sequence continues at coordinate 746,696 of CAWUFW010008215.1, forward strand.
TACATAGGCCTTGAAGTAGTCCCCTGTGCTAACAACTTTTTGTTCTATTACCCATCTCTCTCTCTCAATTTTTAGTCCCAATCCTCCACCACCCAACCATCCCAAATGCTGGCACTAGGCTGCACCCTCTCATACAGAGCATTTAGTGAATACTTGTTATCCCCCTGCCCTACCCTTCTGTGGAAGCAGAGCCCCTGGAGAACACTTTTCATGCCACCCTGCCCCTCTTCACACTGCCAGCGGGCAACTTCCATGTAAGCACATTGCATAAGAAGCATTTTTCAATCCCTGATTCACAACCTACTGCTGCTGGGCTGGAACTGTGGTAGTAATTGTAAACTTTCTTGAGGATAAATGGAGCAATCTGTAAGAGTTGCTTGTTGGTGCTATTACAGGGCAGCCTGTATTGGACCCAATGATTCTAGATATCAGATTTCAAATGAATTGGAAATACAATTGTTTCTGCTGACAATCAGATTGCTAGGCTATGGGGGAGAGGGGTCGAAGGTATATGAAATCTGTAACTGAGCTTCCGCAATACACAATCTAATCAAAAACTTTGAATTTGCTTAAGGTTGGAATCCTTGGTTTTCCTCAGAAAAAATGCACATGGCAAGTGTGCAAGAAGTATCCAAGCCAAAATACAGTTATGGAAAAACAAGTTTAAATGTTTGTGAAAGAAAAGAGTTTCATGAAAGAAAGATTAACAATAATATGAATATAAGATATGAAAATAAAGAGTTAGAAAGAAAATTTAAAAAGCACAAATTAGAAAGCAATAGCACAAGTCATCCATCGTCAGGCAATAGGAGCAAGGAATCATCCATGCATCAGACCCAAACCTTGTCACCTCCTCCTGTTAACTTTCAAGTGAACATGGCTACAAACAAGTGGTGGTTGATCACGCTGAAGATTTTCACCATAGTGCATAGAAACATTTGTTGATGAAAACATATTTCAGCGGGTTGAACCTGAAAAGTCTGTCTGATGAGGGACCTACAAGTTCGAATATGAGGATTGAGCATTCCTGCTGTACCCTCAAACGTCTTGCCAAAATGCTTGTTTGAACAATAGTTAATCTTAGCCACCCAAGAAAGTACATTTTGAAGAAGAGTTTGAAACTTGCTCCCACTCCTCTGAAAATATTTCACAACATCTGAAGTTGATGAGAAATTCTAAAAAAAAAGCAATTATACCTTCAGGACTGACCCATCAGGCTGCAGTTCACTTTTAAAAATTTCCACAGGCCTCCACAACCCTAATTTTAGCTTCAATAAAAAGATCAGTACCCTCTTGACCGCTCAACTTCTTGCCTTGCTTATCTTACTTTCGACCAACTACTGGTTCAATCACCTTTATGCTGTATTCCATTGTTTTCTTTTGCCTTATGTTCTATTACTTACAAAGCTTCTTCCTTATAAGGTTAAATGAGAAGGTCCCTTTGCTTTTAATGACCCCATTGCAAACATGGGTCATTAATGTTCCATGGGTCTGGACAGCCTAGGGCACCGGGCGCTGACTTGGGGTGGGGGCGTCATTTTGCAAGTATATTATAATTTTAGAAGCACCTGCTGCCCTGTTACTGGCCTCTAGCAATTTACAGGCATCAATTGAAATGTCAAGATAACTCTGGTGATTAATCGTCTTCCTGGAAAGAGACCGGAGGTTTGTCTAGTGGAAGTTTTGACTCATCCTAAGGTAGCACAGAGGGTTAAAATGCCTGCTGCTAAGAACGTGAACTATGAAGATATCAAAGTGCATATAATGTAAATAGGTCAGAAGGTTACTGTTTCTGTAAGATAGCTCCTTTTGTAACTTGTCCTTTATAAGGCAAAATCTTAATATAGAACATTGAGCTATTAACTGCCATCAAAGAGCTGCATGCAAACTGCAAGGTATATGTTAGAGCTATATGTTTTTTTGCCCAGTCTTTCATCATCCTAATCTCGTGAAAAGGGTACATTTGGGTAGAAAACAATTCATATTATTAAAGAGAACCCCTAACAATGACGTTACAGCTTTAAATTCTGAATTTGTGCTTTTCCAGAATAAGGACTCTTAAACTATATTGCCTACCAGTACCGATGATATGTCACTCCTAAACTACACCTTGTAGTCCTGTCTGATGTAACATTTGCTATACACTGATTTACACACACATGATTGATTGTCTCTTTGTAATGTGTGTGTGATGTAAAGTGCTCTGACACCTTACACTGGTATGAGTGGTGCTATAAAACTAAATGAATCTGAGAGACAGTGGTTATGGAGACTTGAGGGGCACTGTTAAAGGGTGCTAGTGAGGGAATCCGTGGCAGAGGTGGTCATTGGGGGGCGCCAACAGACATTGTCGCACAGGGCGCCACCAGTGTTAAAGCCGGCCCTGGGTTTCTTTGACATGATTCAGCGTGCTCATGATGCTGCTCTTCTGTTCACCCTAGAACCAATGGTCCTGCTCACATTGTTTACTCCCCTATTGTTGAACAAACAGCTAAACTGAAAAAGGGGGTGCAAAGGCACATGCAGTGTGTGAAAGAAGTGTTAATACATCAGGTGATCCATCTGTGCCTCCGTATTCAGAGCCTATTTAATCTGACCTTCTCATAATGAGGCTTGATTTCTTGCTCATGTAGCATCTTAAACTTATATTTGATAGGCGGGACGCATTGAGGGCCTGCTAAATGCTGGCCATAAGGTGCCCGCTCATTCGCTCCCGTGGCCCATTCACAATCAGCCCCACCAGCTTAATTTTATCACTCCCTCTTTGTCGGACCAAGTTCCAAAGCAGGCAGAGGGTGTTGAAGGCTCTTTGTCACACTTGGAGAGACTCCCCAATGAATCAAAGGATACACACAGATTGAATAACGGTAGCGCCAACAATGAGCTTGGAGAACTCCTGCAAAGCCTGGGAGGTCAACTGACCCTCAACACACCCCTTATTTCAATCCTAGACTTATCTTGCGTCTTCCACCGGAAGCATGCTCTATGTTCTAATACTAGCCAATGTCCCAAAATGTGGGTGCGCATGCGAAAGAGGATGTGAGACAACTGAGCCAGAGACTAATGAGGTTTCATGTGCACTGTTGATATTGGGTAGTTCTAGAAGGCTGGTGACCTCCTTGTACTAGTCCATTAGAGACACCATTCTTTCTGACTTAAAAGAGCTTAAAGAGAAATATGACAGTGACTTCTGTGTAGAACTAATGGATCAGGAATTGTCAATGCAGCTGGTCCACACCACTAAGGTGTCTAGAAACACAAAATTCAGGATGATCTAGTTTAATAAATTAAATGTATTTAATTAAATTAAATAAATGCACATTAGCCTACAATGTTTGCCTAGCAACCAGGTGTTTCCTACAATTGTCCTAGTTGTGGGGAATGTGGGGTGTCTTTCACGTGATTTTGGCATGTCCTCCACTTCAGTGGTTCTGGAATGAGGTATCTGACATAAAGGCAGATTTATCAAGTAGTTGTGTCGCCCTTACGTCACGCAAGGGTGACACAACTACTAAGTTAGCTTTATCAAGCCACGAAAGCCCACCATGCATGGCCCTGCGTGGTTGATAAATCTAGAGTAACGCGACCCAGCACAAATCTCTGTGTTGCATTACATTGCCCCAGTAAGGCGTTCCATGGGTAGAGCGTGTGTTTTCCCACACATCCACCCATGGATTTTGGTGCATTCCCAGATTTACCAACTGGTGGACCCGGGAATGCATCAAAATGCTACGCCTCCCCAGGCGAGGTGAAATGAGGAGAAATATCTTTACTTCTCCTAGTATTTTCCTTTTTTTCATGTGTGCTGCATCTGCAGCACACATAGAAAGAGGAAAATGCCTCAGAGGATTGTTTTTGTGCAGGAAAGTGCTCCATTCCTGCACAAAAACAATCCTGTCTGTAATGCAGGCACCCTTGCACCACGGCACAAGGGTGCCTGCATTGGCGCTAGGCAGCAGTTTGTGCGCCACGGCATGGAAAGGACAGGAATGCTCCGTTTAATGTTAAATATCTAGCATTCCTGCTATTTCTCGTTCCCACAGGGCAGCCAGATGGCTTCTAGGTTTGATAAATGAGGCCCCAAATTTCCACCTTGACTGGCAAGCGCAAATTATGCATACCTAAGATATCTCTATTAGGATTGATGCTTTAAAACAAAACTGGAAAATCTGTTTGCATATTTATCGACTTGGCAATGTTTTTCGCTAACAATCTGTAGCAATGAACTAGTGGCCCCACGAGTATCTGTTGTAGTTCTATGTAGGTCTGATCTTGTTAAACGGGCACCAGGATAAATGAAGTATCTAGATTGCACGGGGAGGCAGTTATGAAATAGACGACCGTGTACTGGGATGCCTTATTATTTGAACTAGCTCCAAATCGGGGACGCTACATTGATGATTGTCTCTTAATCTGGTCAGGATCACAACATGAACTGGACGCATTTTGCACACATCTCAATTCTAACAACATGAACATGCGATTCACAAGTTACTCCAGCACCTCCAGTATCACCTTCCTGGGCGTTGAAATCTACATCAAGTCAGACACATTACACAGCCGTTTACACAGAAAAGAGACATCATGCAACTCTATCTTACACGCTGAAAGTTCCCACCCCTCCCATCAAATTCAGGCAATCCCCTATGGGGAATTCGTCAGAGCAAGGAGGAATTGCAGTGATGAAGTAGAATTTCAGAAATGTCTGACCAATATGAAACACAGATTTAAAGCCAGAGGCTACAGTGCCCGGACAATCTGTACAGCTGAAAAGAGAATCAATCTAATACAAAGGCAGGAAACACTCAAAAACCAGAAGAAAATCACAGAACAGGACCAACCTGTTAGACTCGTCACCGATTTCAGTGACATGGGCCTAGCAATGAAAAAAAGCCTTATTAAACACTGGGACATTCTACTGGCAGACACCACCCTCAGAGAGGTCATCACCCCCAAACCCTAAATTACCTACAGACGTGGCAAAACACTAAAAACAAGACTTAGCCCTAGCGTACCATGTCCCCGTACTGGCCGCACGTGGCTTACCAACCACACCCTGGGGTTTTTCAAATGCGGGTGCTGCGGGGTTTGCAGAATAGCCCAGAATAGAGTCAAGAACTTTACAGCAGTGAATGGGCAACAGTACCAAATCAAGTGTAATATCAACTGCAACACTAAATTTGTGATATACATTCTCGAGTGTGCCTGCAAATGCTGGTACATCAGGAGTACAATCAGACCACTGAAAGATCGCATTGGAGAGCACCTCAGAGCGCTACTACACCAGGACACAAGATACCCCATGGCCGTACATGCGGCCACCTGCCCCAACCAAGGAGCCACAAAACGTTTCTCCTTCTTCGGATTTGATGTAGCAATGGTCAGCGCCAGAGGTGGCAACAGAGAACTGAGGCTCAGGCGTCTGGAAGCAACATGGATCATGCGTCTACGGACAGTACAACACGGACTTAACACGGACAATGAGCTCCATTACTTCCTGGGTGAATGATCACCCACACATGAACTGCGTTTGATAACTTACAGCGTACTTATTTTACAGTAATTTCACGTTTCTGTTTGTTTCCTGGTACTGATACGCCATCCAGTGAGTGGGAGATTCCCATCAACTTGCCCGTAGGCATGTCACTGTCAATTTAACATGTATCTTTAATGTTTTATTTCTCCTAGACCCAGTGTGTCACCTAAGGTGGTGTCCCTACCACCCTGCTCCGCTAACCAATGGTTGCATAACTGATGTGTTTTGTCCTTAATATTGGGTCTTTCATTCTATGCCTACTTTAGCCACACTGTCCACTGGCTCCTTCCATGCAATCTACGCTCTTTTACCCACTTTTACTCCAGGGCACACCTCCCTTGGGCCATTCCCAGTGCCCTCATTCCTCCTATACTTACTTTACATCTTCACTTTTTCACGGCCTTTTTCTCTCCTTTTTCCTTCACCCTTTTTCCTGCCCGATCGTACTCATATTGGCTATCAATTTCTTATCCTCTTATCTTAATTCTAGGCATCATTAGTTTCGTCCCTCTAACACTGTTTTAATTTTTTATTTTTTGTTTACAATTCATCTCCTCTACGAAGAGGTCATGGTTCCGCTCGACACGCACCCACGCATGCGTGTTTCGTAACCTATTAGAATACCGGTGCGCGGTCTAGTCTTTCATTACCGCGCCGGTATTTCTAGCGGATACATTCTTTTCCGCCACCTTCCACATCCGGTTCAGGTCACGGCTACAGGTTCCCGCGGCCTTCCTTGCTCTACTCACAGGTAATTGGCATCTTAGTTGGCCACCCCAAACGGGCACACCGGGCTCATAAGCCCCTCCGTTTTCTCTATCATCCCCTAATCCAAATATTTGTATTTTTCTTGCCTCCTCCGTGGCTCCCTGCAGGCGCACCCGCATTTCTACACGCCCATCTTCCCGGATGGTCATCGACAGCCTAATTACAGGGTGAGTTCCTCCCCACGCCGCCCTCCTCTCCTCCCACCTCATTGATTTAGCCTTACTTACTAGTCTCACGTTATCTTTCAGCGCTGTACCTTGCTGCCATACACGGCATTATTAGTATTACGATTTCAGGCACAGGATACTGGACGGCCTTCCTTTTAACACACAGGTTAGTGCCCTCATTCGTCTCCCATTTTTAAACCACTTTTGACATACGATGGGTTCTCAAGTTAGTCCCCTCTCTTCATTTCTCACCAGGGCCCCCTTTTGACTTGCCACATACTTATTGTGGACTCGTGGCTCTGCACCTGCCCTGACTATTTTCTGGAACACACCAGACTCGCTTACATTCTTCAGTCCTCCCCTGACCCTGGGACGATTTTGATGTTCACATCGCTTTTCGAGACCTTGCTTTCTCGTGTGGAACACTCCACTAAGGTACCTGTCCCTTTTGTTTCAATGGGGTCCTCTCATTAGATCTCTTCCCCGATCCGTTCACTTATTGGACGGATCATTTTCTCTTTCCTCATATTGTTCGTCACTCAACTTCTGACCCCCGGTCCCGTGCACTGCGACGTTTTTTGATTTGTCAAATTCTTAATTTTTTCTGTATATTCCATGTTAATTGGATCTCTTATTATTTGACCATTATTGATCCCTACAGTTATTTTCTTTATGATTTTCTTTACGTCTCAGTGTATGTTTGATAGTAATTCTTTTTTGTTATTGTTTTCTGTTGACTAACAACAGTCTCTATCACGCACAAACACTTGAAACCCACTATGTCACTTATTACCTTGTGCCCCGCACATTTCGATTGTCACTTCATCTTTAACTATGTTTTTCCTGCGAACTTAATCATGTAGATCACTTCATGAGAGCGGCACTTTCACGAGAGTCACTGGTTTCATTGTGCACCTTTTAAACCAATGTTATTCAAGTTATTTTCAAGGTCTATTCCCCTTCCCAAACGTCCCCTTAAAATAACTTTATCATTTGTATAGCCCACCTTCTTTTGTTTCTTTCTTTCTCTCATTTTAATTTTTGTATCCTTCCCAGCCATGAAGAGTCACAGGAATTATACTTGAGACGAAACACGTGTCGGCTGGTTGCTTTGTTTCTATAATTTTGTTTTCTCTTAATAAATATCACTTAACTCTATCCAGACATTAACAACTGTGATTTATCTGAACGAGACTCTCATACTACTGGTATACCCCTAATACGTGTGCCCAGGATTGTGTTTACTAGCTCCAAATCAAACAATAAACCACTGTGCATGTACTGATGTAAAGTCTTTCTTTTGATCATTAGAATATTCATGTGGCTGTCCTCTACGTCTTTCACCACACCTGAAAACTGGGTAATTTCATATTAATAATACTTGGTTGTTTTGTTATGCAAATTGAAAGACTAAAAGATTTTCAGCACTACCTGAGCCTGAACCAATTGACTCACTGGAGGTTTTTACAAGTCATAGGATCGTTTTTGTATTTTTTGTATAGTTTCACTTTGTTCAGTGTTATTTGTTACCTTTTATGAAATCAATGAAAAAAAATCTAACAAAAATGGAAGAATGTGCTATTAATAAGCAACTGATCAATGCGTAAGATAGACTCATGACCATATCAGCACTATCCCTAGATACTGTCCAAGATTTGAGAAACAAATTAAGTAGAAGAAGGCCCCATAAGGCTACAAAGAGTGTTGTGCTAGCAAACAGTGAGATGCAACGGCATCCTGTGCTATGGAACCTCTATGAAAGAAACAACTGCTAGAAATGCAAATGTAATAGTAAGGGTCTCATTACCAAATAGTAAGGGTCTCATTACCGGCTCCCAGAAGTTCTGACGGGCCGGGTAACAGAATTACAGGGTCTGTCAGGAATTATAAAGGCTGTGTATATACCACTGGTCTGTCATGGTTACCACAAAGGCCCCAGAGCAGCAGGAAACTCTCAAGTAGTGTGGGAAGAAATGAGGAATTACGGGGAATCAGACCTGGAATTACAGATTTCCCAGTTATTCCTCATTTCTCAGGAGTTCCTCAAAGGTCATCGCAGATTCACAGTTAATTCAGCACCTCAGGCATAACAGGATAGCTGATATCATTAACTGCATAATTATCAACCCTACAAAGGAGCATTCACAAAGAGGCCATAAATGTGAGCACAGGATTGACACACAATCTTCTATAAGGTGAACTCAGCTGTTTTGTAAATCCCAGGTCAGGCCCCCAACCCTTCAGGGTTCTTTCATTCAGCCCAAAGCCTATGAATTTTTGTGAGATATTAGAGTATCGTGAGCCCCTTATCACATTCTGCAGGGGGCCCGGGCCCCATCATTTTGCCAATGCCACTGACCAAGATGTACTAACTAAATTGTCCAAGAACACCTGCAATAGGAATTTAAATCTCTCATTGCTGCTGACTTTCTTACTTTATGGAGAAAAAATACATTTTCTGTAAACTACCCAAGCCCTACACTAAAAGTTTTGCACTATTTTTATATCAAACTCCGTGTGAGTTTTTGCTATTGGTCAAAATATCAATTTTTGTGGCAGATAGTAAAGACTGCGTAAAAATTGCTACAGTTTTAGACTAAAGTGCATATAATTATAGAAAGACTTAACAACTCAATTCAGATCCAGTGTGGTGGCAGATGCTGCAGCATAAATCATTTAACAACATAAGAATACTGCATGGCTTTATGAAAAAGTGGCAACCTGCATCAACATCTTTTGTGGCCGTTTACTTTATTTGACAGATATAAAAAAAAAGGTAATATGTAAAATAATGCATTTATATAATGTTAACTTTGGCCTCAATACAACAATTGTCAGTACGTGTGAGACTTCATTGTCTTTTTGAACCTTTTAATCACAAAACGTTTCATTTAGCCCAGGAAAAACCTTTAAAATCTTTATAAATGGTGCCAACAGTACACATTTGCCATGCAGTGGCTAGAAATAGGCAATAAGAAGGTCCCTTGGCTTGAATGGGTACGCATTTCAGTCAGTCAAGGCAATGCAAGCAGGTTATACTTTAATGCACCTTGCACCACATAGCTTGAGCTGAGCCTGATGACCCCAACAAGGTTGAGGCAGTACTGGCCACATCCACCTTTAAAATGATTCAAGTGTTTGACTAACCTGAAGAACACAATCACAGAGCAGTGGATAAACATGACTTTCTTTCTGGGTGTTCTGCTTACCGTGTTGTGTGTATGCGCAGACACACATGCACATGTGCACACACACGGACACACACACACCTATATCTCAATTCACAAAGGCATTTTCAGCCGTAAACATTAGTTTACACCCAACAATGGCTTTATTTACACCTACTTGGTATCCACAGAATGACAAATAGCAGCATTTATACCTGCATAATGCTATTCCATGACTGGGTCCATCGACAAAGACGTGTACCCCATGCAAAGGATGGGGAATAGGGGATTAAGGCATTGTTTGCCTTGTAAATTTATGGAACGTCGACACACTCATGAGTTTTAAGTAAATACAAACATCTGTCTGACCCTATGCTACCTTGGAATTAGTGAGAGATTTGTACTGCAACGGTCTACAGTAAAACAACTTCCATGCTGGTAAGGAGAATGTAATACTCATAAATTTCATAGATGTGTTAGGGAAAGGATTTCTCCACAGGAAAAAAAAATATTCCCCCAAGGAGAAAGAAAGGAAAAACACAAAAAAAGCTCTAACTTCCTCAGTGCAGACTTGTATGGCATATATAACATCATCCAAAAAAGTCACATTGCATTCCCAATAGAGATCTTGGGAAGCCGTGATTGGTGCAGATTTCCAGGTGTACTACTGGGAGTGATTATGATTAGCAAAAAACGTAGCAATTCTGCAGACTGCAGGAGTACTTCTATGTGTGCAAATTTACTACGTTCTTTGTGAATTATGCCCAGTGTCTCTGTGCGTGGGTGCAGGAGGCCCTGCTTTTTAGGTCGAGCCTAGCGTTGCAGCGCATGCGCTGCTCGCTTTGCGAGGCATGCAGTATTCAGTATAGCGTGGAAGCTTTGTGGAAGCTCTGCCCACTCTCTGCCCATCTTTTTCATTAGGTTGTGTCTTAAATGCTGCCTTCCGATTGGTTGTAGCCTTGTTAGTCCCTCCTTATGACGGCCATGTCGTCATTTGTGTCCTTCTATGGCTACTGGCCCCTTTACTGCACAGACTACTTTCTTCCCATGCCCCCCCTCCCGCAGTCCGATGCCATCTAGACCGCCCCCCCGTTCGTGCCTTGTCGCCCGCCCGCGCTCCCGTTTGCAATGCAATAGGTCTTGCGTAAATGCGAGTCCTATTGCATTGCAAATGCTTGTTTTTACAACACTTTCACTCATTTCCCAGATCCTGGATGTGAGAGTGACTCCGGGTAAATAAGCAAAGACAAACAAGCGGTACGCAGCACTAGTCACGTGATGTTGCCTCATTACTAACGTTCATTCCTCTAAACAGTATAACCCAGTACCATGGTTTCTTCATAGGTTAATCGCTCGAGCAAGAGTCAGTTCCTCTGGGCTCGCTTTCATGAAGTACTGCCCACTGACTAAAGGTGCAGCGAGTATTCGCTAAATACAGTATCAAGGGCACCTGTTGATGCCATGCCTCGTAGCCAAGGAACAACTGACAAATGTTTTCTTAACCAATCCTAGACCCCTGTACCATTTCTGAAGCCTCAAAACCAATGGGCACGTGACAAAAACTCCAATAGCATGATAATAATTTAGCTAACCTATCCTAGGTCAACATACATTTCCATCGTTAATGGAAGGGTTGTTTCTGCCTATCTGATTGGCTTTGAGCAATTGAGTGCCTAGCTCTAGTACTTCAGTAATTTACTAGACATAAGACCTTCCTTAAAGGAGTGAGAACAGGCAGAAGATTTCATTTTCAAGTCACGGGCAGTCTAGTGTACAGGTAGTCACCCTTGGTGCCTCAGGTGGCCTCGCTCAGCCACTCACATTCCTTCTTGTGTTGAACTCAGCCGGAGGTAGGCGCCCTAAGCTTTGAAGTCTTACCCCTTTAACCGCCCACACTTTAGAATGTAGTCTGCAGACTGCAGCAGTGCTCTCTTAGCTCCGGATCTCAGGCTGTGGGGACATGCTGAGCTGTATACACTGATTGGAAGCGCTTGGAATTCCATCTATCCTCGCTGCACCACTCCTGGCTTTTGAAGAAACAACCCCAACACCCCTTCAGTTGAGCGGTCCACTGGGAAATCTTTGCATTTACCAACCGATTTCCCTTTTTGAAACAGAAACACCGTCTACGGTTTATCTTTTGCTTCCAGCTCATCCAGACAATATATTTTAACATTACAGCGAATTCAGCTTCTGGAAACGTGCCCAGGCTCCACTGATTCCAGCTGTTTGTGATTTACCTAAAGCCAGCCTTCGCCGATCGCCCTGCTCTTTATTTGCACACTGACATAAACATATGCTCTCTGTTTTGGGTATCTGGGAATCGCGGCTTATCTGCCACTTTAATTGAGGCGTCCATCTGTCAGGTGGGTGTGGTGAGCGGGCGCAACTGGTTCCCAAATCTGGACACAACCCGCTCACCACCTGTTGCAGTTCAAGATGAGAGGCACCGGCGAGAACGCGGATGGTTTCGACGGAGCAGCCTCGAGCACGTCAATGATCATGGGGGCCAGCAGCCCTTACCAGTCCACCACAGAGCCCGTCATGCAGCAGCACGGACTGGGGGGTATCCGGTGTGACTCTGACTACCTTCGCTCCCATCTCGGCATCCTCAAAGTAATCTAAGTGGTCAGTCATTTTCGGCCTTGAGCTACCAGGATGCGATCCTCTCTGCTTAACATCCCCCCAGGTGGTATGCGATCTTCTGCTTAGTAAACAACCGTATAAACTGGCACCTCTGCACACAATTAGGCGGGGTATCTGTGGGGATGCGGACTAAGAGGAAGTAACGTGGGGCGATCGAAGGTTAAACAAACTATCTATGTTATAGTCCCATTTACAGAGTTATGGATGTATTGCGCCCTGGTGGTTCGAAATTCGTCATTTATTTTAAAAAAACAAGCATTTGCAATGCAATAGGTCGCGCATTTACGCGAGTTTGAGCTATTGGCATTGTAAATGACAAAGCCTTTTATTTATGTTTTGGTTTTTTGCAAAAGAGAGACCTATTGCATTGCAAATGCTTGTTTCTTTAGTTGACATGTATGATTTAGTATGTGTGTGTGTTTGTAGAGCAGCGAACATACATGTGAGTTTATGCAGATCCGTGTGTGCATCCTTAAGTCTGGCTTGACAGCACAGCTGTCACTAGACCTTTTGCGATCAACCTCAAAAAGAGCTTTCAGGAGTAGTACAGAGATATGAGTTGCCTGCACCCACATGTTGGTGGACAGTAGCACATGTTTTTATTGGTCAGAAATTGTATGCTTTCATAGAAAAAAGTGCTTCCAATCTAGACAGCTGTGAATATTTTGTCAGATGGCATAAGCAAGCAGAAGTATGTCATCTTAGAGAACTCTCACTAACATGCATAACATATCAAGCTTACAATGGGATTAAGCTTGAACAATCAGGGTCACTGTTAAAGTGTCTTAGATAAGTAGCTGATGTATGGTGCTTGATTTTCACTGGCAGCAAGCAGCACAGATCTCATTCTCTTTCTATAATTAACTTTAGACTTCAGAATGCAGTTGTGTGTTTGAGAGCAGTGTGGGATGCCCAGTGCTACAGTAATCCACATGTATTTTTAAGTCTGCCTTACCAAAGCAGTTTTCGCCAGATCTTATGTGATCAACCAAAAAGACCTTTCAGAGTATATATATATATATATATATATGTAATATATAATATTCTTCATTCAAATACGAGTTGTACTCATGAAAGTGCAGTGCAAACAGTTAAAAACATACAATAAGAATTTAAAATGCTAAAAACAAATACATAAAAAGCATCCAATGATTAAAAATTTCACCCCCCATTAAACGTATATAAAGCCCCAAATCCCGGATTTAAAACCAAGCTGCAGATCTATAAAGTGTTCATTGTGCGACGGGGTCTAACAGCTGCTTTTGAAAAGGCACCCAAATGAATTATCTCCTCCTCATCCACCAAATTATAAAGCATATTCAGTGCATCCCTCAAATTCTTAACACATTGTTTCCTTCAAAAGGGAATCAGAGTACTACTGAGAGAGGGGCTTAGACTCCACCCACATGTTGTCTTACCGGAGTATCGGATTTGATTCGGCCAAAGTTGTGCGCTTCCACAAAAAATAGTGTTTGTAGTGCACTGTTTGGCTTATGGCAAAGCTTATACTCCATACAACAGGACTGAGTTGGTTATGTTGACAAGCCAGGATAACAACCGTTGGCCTAATGGGCCCTCAGGCCAAAGTTATGCCAAATGCCATAGGTCAGGTCTGTTTATTATGAAAAGTTATGACAAAGGCTGTAGGTCTGGCTTATTTATTGTGAAATGTAAATGTTAAAGCCAATACACCTCTAATCGTGGATTGCTATCACACTATGGTGAAAGCTGTTGACGGGTATCTGTTTACATGTAATCTCACAGGTTTTCATAGTAGGCAAAGGCTTGATTATGAGTCCGGTGGTCCACGGACTGCCAGACTCACAGGGGCTTGGCAGTGGTGGCCTTCCAACCGCCCTATTACAATTAGGGCGGTCCATGCAAAGCAGGAACTGTCTTTGGCGTTCCCATTGCGGTGCCCATTCTCTGAGGTACCGCCATGGGAATGTCAAATAAAAGCCCGCCAGACACAAGTAACACTTGTAATCTCGAGGGCGGCCCGACCACGGGGTTTGGCGGTGTGGCCGCAGGGCGTACCCGGCGCCGCAACGCCAGGCCCTGCTGCCACACCGCCAAACTGTAATCAGGCCCCAAGTGTTTTGCTGTTGATCGCCAAAACACTTGCTCACAAACCCTGGGAGTAGAAGATATTCACATTGAAGATTCTTGTTAGGCCCTCTTGAGAGGGGTTGTATATTGTTTTGCCAACTGTAATTCTGTACATATTTGTAGTTTTATAGGTGTATTTATGGTGGTTGTCAGTTTATGCGCACTTCAGTAGATCTGTGTTGGTTATAGTGTCAAGCCAACAGTAAATACAATAGGCCTTATTGGTTCACTGGGAAAGGTTATGGCAGATTCATTTAGAGTGATATTTATAATGAAAGGTTATGAAAAAGCAGGTAGGCCTGACTTAATTATTGTGAAAATGATGTGTTAAAGGCAACAGGCTTTTAAGGGTGGTTTGTTAATACACTCTGCTAAAACCAGTAGGCAGGTATTTTGTAGGGGGGTGCCAAATTAATTTAATTCGCTTTCATATAATTAAGTGGAAATGTTTGGAATCTGTCAGCAATGTATTTTAGTGTGAAATGCATCATTGTGTGCATTTTGATGCAACAACATATATCTTGCAAAAAATAGCATGAAAAACACAAGTGCTATGAACAACATTCACATGCTTTCTGATAGTCCTTGTTACTCCTGCACTATGATTTTTCCACAAACAGTGTAATTGTGCAATGTGTGTAATAAGCATAACACTCAGGGGCATATTTACAAGCCCCTATTGCCACCACAACGTCACTTTCAGTGAAGGCGATAGGGAAATCGCCTTATTTACAAGGCAGGGTTAAGTCATTTAACGTGGTTTAACGCTGCCTTGTAAATAAGGCACCCTTTCACGCTGTATTTAGCGTGAAAGGGGAGGGTAATGGGTGTTGCGGTGGGCGTTCGACCGCAACACCCATTGATTTTGACGCTGCCTCCCTATTTACAAGGACAGTGTAAATAGGAGGCAGCTCCAAAATTAAGACCAGGCAAAACCTGGTCTTAAACATGCGAAACGAGGTGAAATGCTTTATTTCTCTTCATTTTTGCTGTTTCCATGTGTGCTGCGTTGTGCAGCACACATAGAAACAGCAAATTGCCTATGATTGTTTATGTGCAGGAAGGTGCCCCTTCCTCCACATAAACAATCGTTTAAAAAAAATGCCATTTTGCAACTTCTATGTGTACTGCATTAAGCAGCACACATAGAAGTTGCGAAATGCCATTTAAAGATTGTTTATGTGCAGGAAGTGGGACCTCCCTACACATGAACAATCTTCCCCTCAACACAGGCACCCTTGCACTTTGGTGCAAGGGTGCCTGCGTTGGCGTTAGGCAGCTAAAGTTAGCGCCAGCGCAGGGGGAAACGCAGGTCTGCACCATATTTTAGTAAATATGGTGCAGCCCTACGTTTCTAAAGTGATGAAGTGTGTTGTTAGCCTTCTTGGCTTAACGACACGTTCACCACTTTATTGTCAATATGCCCCTACATTCCTAAAATTAAACGAATCACAATGGCGTCTTTAAAATGTTGGCGAGGGTTTTGGTGACCTACCCAAAAAATAACATGGGGACAGAAAATTTGCACTATGGTAATCGCTATTAGGTTCTATTAGTGCGGATTTGTATATAGTTTTGACAACTGTAAGTTTGTACATATTTGTAATTTTATTACAGTGTACCTGATGGATGCCTACTAGGAAAGCTTATTACTAAAACAGTAGTTCTGTGTTGATTATGATGACAAGCCAATAAAGGAAGACTGGCATATTGATTGTGGAAAGCATAAATTAAGGTTATTAGGTATTTAAGGGTGGCTTTTTATTGCTCTGTATTAAAACTTACAGATAGGTATTTTTTTCATGACATCTTCCAGATTATCTATGTAGAAAAGGACTTTGATGTTGGCTACCCCAATGAGAAACTGAGAAGATTTCAACTGTAATACTTCTTGCATTCATTCATATATATATATATATTCACTGAAAAAAACCATAGGTTTCAGGGACGTTATAGTTAGTTGGACATTTCACTCGTACAAAACCAGAGAAATTCGGCCGTTATAGTTAGTTCAGCTAACTATAATTCACGCCCCCGCAATGCACTGCTGATGACGTCACATATTACATAACTCATCACATGGTCAGTGACATCACTGATGACATCATCCAGTGACTGTGTGTTTCTGTAAAGTTTAAATATGTTTTATATATATATATATATACGCCAAGGTGTATTGAAGAATGAGTGGGTGGATAAGTGTCTGAATGGATGATTTAGTAGGTGCATGACTGACTGTATAAGTGAGTGATTAAATGTGTCTTACTGAATGCATGGGTTAGTGACTAAACTGTGTGAATGTCTATCAGTCTGTCAGTTGGTGTGTAAGCGGCTGCATGGGTTGTTGAGTAGCTACATGAGTGTCTATATGGGTTATTGATTGGTTGTCTGAGTATCTGTATGGGTGCCTGAGTGTCTGTGTGGGTGGGTGGGGGATGTGTGACTCTGTGCATAGATGTGTGAGTGGGTGATTCACTGGGTGTATGGGTTCAAGAGTGCATCTGTGAAGGGCTGTATGGGTGGGTGAGTGTGTGTATGGGTGTGTTGGTGAGTGAATGGATGTCTCAGTGGTACATGTGGTAACTACATATGTAAAAGGCAGTATATGTGAGTGTTGGAGTATATAAATGACTATATGTGAGAGTGAATGATTGTGAGAGTGGCTGTATGGATGAGTGTGTGCTTGTATCAGTGATTGTATAAGAGAGTAAGTATGTGTTGGTATCTGTATGAATAAGTGAGGTGGTGTGTGTATAACTGTATAGGTGAGTAAATGGGAGTGTGATTGATTCTTTGCATGACTGACTAGGTGTGTGAGTAACTCCATGGGTGAGTGGCGGTGTGTGAGTATCTGTATAGGTGTATGAGTGCATATATCAGTGGCTATATTGATGAGTGACTGTATGTATGAGTGACTGTATGGGTGAGTGGATGTGTGTAGACCTAGGAATCAGTGAGTGGTATGTAGTAACTGGTATTGGTGTGTCTATAATTTCGAGAATGGTAGTCTGTATTTTAGAGGGTGTGTGTCAAAGGTTATATTAGGGTGTGAGGAGGTGCATCAGATGATCACATGGATGATGTCATCAGTGATGTCATCAGTCATGTAATTTGAGATGTCATCAGTGATGTCATCAGTGATGTCACTGACCATGTCATTAGTGATGTAATATGTGACGTCATTAGCAGTGCATTGCGGGGGCGCGAGTTATAGTTAGCTGAACTACCTATAACGGCCGAATTTCTCTAGTTTTGTACGAGTGAAATGTCCAACTAACTATAACGTCCCTGAAACCTATGGTTTTTTCAGCGAATTTCTAAGGTTTTTTAAATGCTAATTTCTAACTATAAAGTCCCTGAAACCTATGGTTTTTTCAGTAAATTTCAAATGTTTTTTAAATGCTAATTTCAAATTATAATGTCCAAAAAATACTTTTTCAAAATTTTTAAAGTTTTATAAAAAATAATCTGATATTTCTCTTTTCTAAAATATGGTTTTATGTTTTTTTTTTTTAAACTGGATTCGCGTACCGATTGTGTACCAGTCATGGTGGGTGCGCGAATCCAAGAATTTTGTCGTCATATTGGTTGTCGTGTTCTTGGCCCTGCGTAACGTCACGTACGTATTTCCAGGGGTCGCGCCGGGTGCGCGAATCCATCGCAAATCTTAAAATTTTAAAAGTATATGTATATAACTTTATTATATATATTATACCAAGAGATTACTTAATATAACTCTAAATATCA
Organism: Calotriton arnoldi; assembly: GCA_963921515.1. Lineage (NCBI taxonomy): Eukaryota > Metazoa > Chordata > Amphibia > Caudata > Salamandridae > Calotriton > Calotriton arnoldi. Next base: position 764,836 of record CAWUFW010008215.1, read on the forward strand.
TATATCTGTAATTGTAATAAATATATATTATTCTTAAATATATTTTTGGGAATTTGCGTCGGGTACGCGCCGGTTGCGCGCCAGTTGTGCGAATCCCATGTGACTTCAAAAGAAAGCATTTTATTGGTAAGAAGCTTTTGATTCTAGAAGTTGAAGGACCCCACCCATTTTTTTTCATTCTTTCAAGAGCATCTCAGAGGACACACCTGTTGTCTTTTGCTACACTTCTTTCAATCTTTTGGTGTTTTTTGTTGCATCAAAAAATGGCAGCTGGAAATCCATCACAGCAGCTTCCACCAGAAGATGAAGAAGATTTGGAGGAACCTGTGAAAGTGCGGTATGAAATCATCGTATGGGCATTTTTCTCCATACCACCTGGGGAGAAAAAGGTCAATGCCCGTAAGGTGACGTGCACCATTTGCGAAAAGGTCCTCTCACGAGGATCAGAAAAAAAATATTCTTGTGGAACGTCATCAAAACCATGCACCCTCGGTGTCTCGCAAGAGAACAACCGAGACGTGATCTACAGAAGCAGGTAAGTGAGGACAACACTGCTGGACCCAGCACCTCATCTGCTGGCACAACTCCTCCAACCAACATCTTCCCGGACTTTGCTAAAGTTGAGCAGCGATGTTTAAAACGCAAGAAGACATTATGTGTTGTGAGCAATCTGCGAATGCTATCGTGGTTGCCATTAAGAATCAAAAGTGGGTTTTTTTTTTTCGTTTAAGCAATGACTATTAATTGCATAATTTTTTTAATGTTTTTCTTGTTGGTTCTGTTTTTTTTAAAAAGAGTTAAAAAACACAAAAAAATATAAAACAAAAAGAAGAAAAAAATGGTTCTTTTCAGAACCCCTATTTGGTTAAAAAGACAAATTTGTAAGTGTTGTATGAATTGTGCAAAGTTGAATGTATGGATAAGTATATGTTTAGTGTATGTGTGATTGAAGAAGTGCATGTGTACTACCTGAATGATTGTATGAATCTATGTGTAATGCTTCAGTGATTGTAAGAGTGCATAAGTAATGTGTAGGTGCATCAAAGAGTGTATCAGTAGTGCTTGTGCGATTGCATAACTACATACATAGTGCCTGGATGCTTTTATAAGTGCATGGGTAATGTCTGCGTGATTATAGTCTGCCTGACTGATTGAAGGAGTGCATGGGTAATGTCTGGGTAATTGTACAACTGCAGGGGTAATGTCTGGGTGATTGGAAGAGTGCATGGGTACTGCCTGAATAATTCAAGGAGTGCGTGGGTAATGGCTGGGTGATTGCATGAATTCTTGGGTAATGCATGGGTGATTGGAGGAGTACAGAGATAGTGTCTGCGTGATTAGAGGAGTGGATAAGTAGTGCCTGGATAATTTTATAAGTGCATGGGTAGTGGCTGAGTGATTGGAGGAGTGCATGGATAGTGCCAGGATGACTGGAGGAGTGCAAGGGTAGTGCCTGGGTTATTGCATGAGTGCAAGGGTAGAGCCTGGGTGATTGCATGACTGCCGGGGTAGTGCTTGAGTGATTGAAGGAGTGCATGGGTAATGCCTGTGTGATTGTATGAGTGCAGGGGTAATGTCTGGGTGATTGAAGGAGTGTATGGGTAATGCCTGGGTGCATGGAAGAGTGCATGGGTAGTGCGTGGGTGCATGTAGGACTGTCTGGGTAGTTCCTGGGTGATTGGAAGAGTGCATGAGTAGTAGCAGGGTGATTGCATGAGTGCAGGAGTAGTGCGTGGATGATTGGAAGACGGCATGGGTAGTGGCTGAGTAATTGGAGGAGTGCATGGGTACTACCTGGGTGACTGAAGGAGTGCAAGGGTAGTACCTGTGTGATTGCATAAGTGCAACAGTAATGTTTGGGTGATTGAAGGAGTGCATGGGTAACGCCTGGGTGCATGGAGGAGTGCATGGGTAATGTTAGGATGATTGTATGAGTACAGGGGTAATATCTGGGTGTTTGGAGGAGTGCCTGGGTAATGCCTGGGTGCATGGAAGAGTGCATGGATGGTGCCTGGGTGCATGTAGGACTACATGGGTAGTTCTTGGTGATTGGAGGAGTGCATGAGTAGTGCTTCAGTGATTGCATGAGTGCTGCAGAAGTGCTTGAGTGCATGTATGAGTGCATGGGTAACGCCTGGGTGCATGGAGGAGTGCATGGGTAATGTTAAGTTGATTGTATGAGTGCAGGGGTAATATCTGGGTGATTGGAGGAGTGTATGGGTAATGCCTGTGTGCATGGAAGAGTGCATGGATGGTACCTGTGTGCATGTAGGGCTACATGTGTTGTTCTTGGGTGATTGGAGGAGTACATGAGTAGTGCTTGGGTGATTGCATGAGTGCCGCGGAAGTGCTTGAGTGCATGTATGAGTGCATGGGTAATGCCTGGGTTATTGCATAAGTGCAGGGGTAATGTCTGGGTGATTGAAGGAGTGCATGGGCACTACCTGAGTGATTGAAGGAGTGCATGGGTAATGCCTAGGTGATTGCATGTATGCAGGGGTAATATCTGGGTTAATGGAGGAGTGCATTGGTAGTGCCTGAGTGATTACACAAGTGCATAGGTAGTGCCTTGGTGATTTTATAAGTGCATGGGTAGTGGCTGAGTGATTGGAGGAGTGCATGGATAGTGCCAGGATGACTGGAGGAGTGCAAGGGTAGTGCCAGGGTTATTGCATGAGTGCAAGGGTAGTGCCTGGGTGATTGCATGAGTGAAGGGGTAGTGCTTGAGTGATTGAAGGAGTGCATGGGTAATGCTTGTGTGATTGTATGAGTGCAGGGGTAATGTCTGGGTGATTGAAGGAGTGTATGGGTAATGCCTGGGTGCATGGAAGAGTGCATGGGTAGTGCGTGGGTGCATGTAGGACTGTCTGGGTAGTTCCTGGGTGATTGTAGGAGTGCATGAGTAGTGCATGGATGATTGGAAGACTGCATGGGTAGTGGCTGAGTGATTGGAGGAGTGCATGGGTACTACCTGGGTGACTGAAGGAGTGCAAGGGTAGTACCTGTGTGATTTCATAAGTGCAACAATAATGTTTGGGTGATTGAAGGAGTGCATGGGTAATGCCTGGGTGCATGGAGGAGTGCATGGGTAATGTTAGGATGATTGTATGAGTGCAGGGGTAATATCTGGGTGATTGAAGTAATACATGGGTAATGCCTGGGTGCATGGAAGAGTGCATGGGTAGTGCCTGGGTGCATGTAGGACTGCATGGGTAGTTCCTGGGTGATTGGAGGAGTGCATGAGTAGTACCTGGGTGATTGCATGAGTGCAGGAGTAGTGCCTGGATGATTGGAAGACTGCATGGATTATACCTGGGTGCATGGAAGAGTGCATGGGTAGTGCCTGGGTGCATGTAGGACTGCATGGGTAGTTCCTGGGTGATTGCATGAGTGCTGCAGAAGTGCCTAAGTGCATGTATGGCTGCATGGGTAGTGCCTGAGTTATTGCATGAGTGCATGGGTAGTGCCTGGGTGATTGCATGAATGCAGGGGTAATGTCTGGATGAATGGAGGAGTGCATGGGTAATGCCTGGGTGCATGGAAGAGTGCATTGGTAGTGCCTGGGTGCATGTAGGACTGCATGGGTAGTTCCTGGGTGATTGGAGGTGTGCATGAGTAGTACCTGAGTGATTCCATGAGTGCATAGGTAGAGCCTGGGTGATTGCATGACTGCATGGGTAGTGCCTGAGTGATTGCATGAGTGCATGGGTAATGCCTGTGTGATTGTATGAATGCAGGGGTAATATCTGGGTGAATGGAGGAGTGCATGGGTAGTGCCTGAGTGATTAGACAAGTGCATAGGTAGTGCATTGGTGATTTTATAAGTGCATGGGTAGTGGCTGGGATGATTGGAGGAGTTTATGGATAGTGCCTGGATGAGTGGAGGAGTGCAAGGGTAGTGCCTGGGTGATTCCATGAGTGCATAGATAGAGCCTGGGTGTTTGCATGACTGCATGGGTAGTGCCTGAGTGATTGAAGGAGTGTATGGGTAATGCCTGTGTGATTGCCTGGATGCAGGGGTAATATATGGGTGAATGGAGGAGTGCATGGGTAGTGCCTGAGTGATTGCATGAGTGCATGGGTAGTGCCTAGGTGCATGTAGCTCTTCATGGGTAGTTCCTGGGTGATTGCATGAGTGCTGCAGAAGTGCCTTAGTGCATGTATTACTGCATGGGCACTGCCTGAGTGTTTGAACGAGTACATGGGTAATGCCTGGGTGATTGCATGAATGCATAGATAGAGCCTGGGTGTTTGCATGACTGCATGGGTAGTGCCTGAGTGATTGAAGGAGTGTATGGGTAATGCCTGTGTGATTGCTTGAATGCAGGGGTAATATCTGGGTGAATGGAGGAGTGCATGGGTAGTGCCTGAGTGATTGCATGAGTGCATGGGTAGTGCCTAGGTGCATGTAGCTCTTCATGGGTAGTTCCTGGGTGATTGCATGAGTGCTGCAGAAGTGCCTTAGTGCATGTATTACTGCATGGGCACTGCCTGAGTGTTTGAACGAGTACATGGGTAATGCCTGGGTGATTGCATGAATGCAGGGGTAATGTCTGGGTGAATGGAGGAGTGCATAGGTAGTGCCTGAGTGATTAGACAAGTGCATAGGTAGTGCATTGGTGATTTTATAAGTGCATGGGTAGTGGCTGTGTGGTTGGAGGAGTGTATGGATAGTGCCTGGATGAGTGGAGGAGTACAAGGGTAGTGCCTGGGTGATTCCATGAGTGCATAGGTAGTGCCTGGGTCATTGCATCAGTGCATGGGTAGTGCCTGAGTGATTGCATGAGTGCATGGGTAGTGCCTGGGTGCATGTAGGACTGCATGGGTAGTTCCTGGGTGATTGCATGAGTGCTGCAGAAGTGCCTTAGTGCATGTATAACTGCATGGGCACTGCCTGAGTGATTGAACGAGTGCATGGGTAATACCTGGGTGATTGCATGAATGCAGGGGTAATATCTAGGTGAATGGAGGAGTGCATGGGTAGTGCCTGAGTGATTAGACGAGTGCATAGGTAGTGCATTCGTGATTTTATAAGTGCATAGGTAGTGCCTGGGTGATTGCATCAGTGCAGGGGTAATGTTTAGGGGATTGGAGAAGTGTATAGGTACTACCTGGGTGATTGGGAGAGTGTACAGATAATGTCTAGCTGATTGCATGAGTGTACATATAGTACCTGGGTGATTGGAAAAGTTCATAGGTAGTGTCTGGGTGATCTTATAACTGTATGGATACAGGCTAGGTGATAGGAGAAATGCAAGGATAGTGCATGGGTGATGGCAGGAGTGTGGGAATAGTGCCAAATTGTATAGATCACTGCATGGGTAGTGTTTGAAAAAATGGTTGAGTGCAATTAAAGTGACTATAAACATTACTTCATATTATTATAATTATTACATTTTTTCATCTTAGCTTGTTTATTAAAGTAGATACCAAACTCAGAGAAACTATTTACAGTAGTTTTATTGTAAACTGAATTTAAAATCTTTTGTAGCTTTAGTATTACTTTCTGTAAAAAAGAAGAAGAAAAATTGTTACTGAAGATAATATTATAGTTTTAAGAACACAACATAATTTTAGAATTACATAACATATTCAGTTTCTCTTTTTTGCTGTTCTCAGATTCAACTGAATTTCACCATACACAGTGATTGCAATGTAGATCATCATATAACAGCAGGGAAAAAAATACAATCAATGAGATTATAAAAAAAATAAAAAAATCTGTGTTGAATATATTTACAACAAGTTCAACTATCTGTTTACCTATCTACAGTTTCTAAATTACATTCTTGAAGTACAATAAATCATGTATTTCTCTGAAGTACATTTCTGAAATATACATTCTGATTTACATTGTGTATAATATAAAGATCAAATATATAAGAGCAGCACGTCCGGGGCGTATGATATCGCTCCGTGTCCCTCTTCCAAATCTTGGCTAAGCTTCCGCCCCATTCAGGAATCTGAGATAATCACTCTGATCTCCACTTCCAAACCCTCATCTCATGTCCTAGACCCCATTCCTCCCCTACTGACCAAAAAGCTGAAACGCTCCCTAGCACCGCTTTGGTGCACGATCATAAACAACTCCATGAAAAATGGAGTCGTTCCAGACTGCCTTAAAATGGGACAAGTCACACCCTTGCTGAAAAAACCCGGCCTTGACATAACGGATTTGAATAACTTCAGACCTGTATCGAACCTTCCCCTTCTGTCCAAAATCCTAGAAAGATGCGTACTCCAACAACTAACCCAACACCTGGACAACATCAACCTCCTGGACTGCCATCAATCTGGATTCAGAAAAGGCTGTAGCACAGAAACCGCGATCCTCAACATCATCGACGATATCCACAAATCACTAGACTCCGACCAATGCTGCCTCCTCATCCTCCTAGACCTATCGGCAGCATTTGATACGGTAGACCACAAACTCCTCATTAGAGCTCTCCAAGAAAGAGCCGGTCTTGGTGAGGTGGTCCTCCAATGGTTTTCTTCCTTCCTACACAACCGCACTCAAAAATCAAAATCAAAAACTTTGCGTCTGACCTCCACCCAGTCAACAAGGGAGTCCCTCAAGGCTCAGTGCTCTCCCGCAACTCTTTAACATCTACATGGAGCCTCTCACCAAACTACTCAAAACAGCCAACATCCGCTTCCATCTGTACGCTGACGATACCCAGATATACTTGGAAACCACCTCCTTCAGAGACATTCAAAGACTCAATGACGTACTGAGAGATGTCCAACACTGGCTGTCATGTAATCACCTTAAACTAAACCCCGACAAAACCGAGACACTCCTCATCTCGAATAAAGAGGAGAACCCCAAATTGCTGAATGGCTAAAGGCCATCGATGCACTCAACGGGAATCTCACCCTGGCCGACTCTGTCAAATCACTAGGTATCACGCTAGACCCGAAACTGAACATGACCAGACACATCAAGAATTCGGCCAAGAGTGCTTTCCTCAACCTAAAACTACTGAACAAAATAAAACCTTTCATTCCGCCCAGTGATCTTAAACAGGCCACTCAAACACTGGTGCTATCAAGACTGGACTATGGGAACGCAGTCATCGCAGGAATAGCAAAATCACATCTGGCTCCCTTCAAAACAACTCTGAATGCGGCAGCCAGAATGGTCACCGGAATCAAGAAATTCGACCATATTTCTCCTGCACTCAGAGAACTTAAGTGGCTCCCAGTCGAAATGCGGATTAGCTTCAGAACAGCCTGCCTCACTCATAAAGCCCTACATACCGGCAAACCCGAATATTTGGTGGCCAAACTCAAAAAAGCCGGTCAGGTCAGGAACCTCAGAAGCTCAAACTCCCTCCTACTCATCCCGCCAAAAACTCGAAAACAAAAAACTGCGGCACGATCCTTCGCCGGTAGCGCGCCTAAAATCTGGAACTCTATTCCCCCGCACATCAGAACCATTCCCTCTTTTGTAAAATTCAAAAGCCAACTCAAAATCCTGTTCCTCGACCGCTCCCTAGGGAATCAATAGGATCTATCGGAGCGGGAAACAGACACCTCGCACTACTCGATCTCCTTGTTCTCAAGACTACGAAGCTCCCACACAGCGTCCTGCAATGTTAATGTGTTCTATCTTTTGTTTTGTTTGTTGTGAATCTCTACATTGTATCTGCTGTAAAGCGATCCAATACCCTCGGGTCAGGCAAGCGCTATATAAAACTTCTTAAATAAAAATAAATAAAATAAATATATAAACTATTTCTTTCAAACACAGTTTTGCAAATGCAATAACAATTAGAACTAACAATAATCCAAAGAGTAATTCTTCACATCTTCCCAATAGGCCGAATAATGTTTCCAAATCAATTTGCATTGAAAATATCCAAAATAAACTCCTTAATTTGTGTTTACATCTTCCCAATAGGCCGAATTATGTTTTCAAAACTTTTGCATCAAAAATATCAGATATGAATCTGGTAATTCGAAAGGCAACCTACATTTGAATTCCAAATGGACATCATTGCAATGTGTCCATCCTTTATTGCACTTTAAATAAACAGTATAGTGTCCAGATGTTGTAGTAGGTCCATCATGGAAAATAATAGCCACAGCTTTAAAAGTTCTTCCTGAAATTGATAGTTGACTTGCAACAAAATTTTTAATTTTGGTTTCCAATTGTTTCCATTTGCTCTACAACGTTGTAGCATTAAAATTACATATTTTCCAAATCTTTCTAAATATAACGCTGACAACATTTCTGATTTACAATGAGAGCATTTCATATCTTGATTAGCTGATTTTACTAATTTATTAACAGACACTGATTTGCAATCTGGTATTGCCAAATATATGAATCGTTCAGTGTCTATTTCAGTGGTAGAAGAAAATGAGCACTCTTCACATATATGATCCCATCTGTAACTTAGTCCAAACAAATTTTCAATTTCTATTCCTTCATCTTCCAATACTGCAAACATAAACATAAGGAATTCTTGTGCATCTTCTTGTATATTGAGTGTAAATTGCGAAGAACCAGTACATATATCCAAAAGATGCCGAATGCCAGAAGTAGTATGGATTTTAGTTCTATCAGTTACCAACTTTTGAAAAAGATAATGTAATAAAGAACAGAATCTTTTTTCTCAATTTTCCATAATTTCATGATGAAGATCTTCTAGATAAAAGACAACATTCACAATTACATTAGCATAGCAGTTGATACCTGAACTATTTTCTAACTGGTATCCTACAATATCATCAACAGTGTCCATTTTCATTTTCTTTGCAGCTTCATTATTTTCTTCAATTGTTTTCTTTTTTGAATTTCACTAGAATGTTTGTCATGTTTCCGTTTTGGACATACTACACGTTTCTCATATATGGGATATTCACCTAAGTTAGGAGCATAAAGTCTTCTTAACCGATTATACTCTCTTACACAATTTGCATCAGCACTAATCTTTTTGTCATCAAAATCTATCAAATACAAACCAGACAATGTTCTTACTCGAGACAAGGCAACGTATGCCATGCCCTCTTTGAACACTGTACTTCCAATATTTACCAAAGCATTGTCTACACTTAAACCTTGAGATTTATGTATGGTCACTACATATGCTAAAGAAAGAGGAAACTGTTTTCTACGAACATACAAGTCTTTTACAAGCAAAAAACGAACAGCACAGCGTCCAATCTGTTTTACTTCTTCAATCTGATCAAATTTAATCTTCAAAAATTCAATTCCATCTCTGTTCTGATAATTAGCAAAATCAACAACTTTTCCCATTGCTCCATTTACTAAACCTTTTTCTACATCCAAATTATGCCGTAAAATTACCCGACAGTTTTCACATACATATAAAGTCTTTTCTAAACCTGCAGTCTTAGACACCGACTTTTCCAAAGAATCCAATTTTGACTGTAATTTCTCTGAGAGAAGAATAGTAACTCCTTCGTGTTCCATATTATCAATGGCTTCCATTTTCACTATTGGTTGTTTTTCCAGTTTCAAAAGTTCTTGATTGAATGTAGAACACTCTTGCAGTGTTGGCATTAGGCAAACTATAGACTTCTTTTCGCCAATTTTTTTGTATATTATTTCAGGTGTAATGTTTTCATTTGGAAACAAGTTCGTTAGTAGCCGACTTTGTAAAGCTTCTTTTCCATGTTTTATTAAAACACCAATTCTTATATCTTGAAGAATGTTTCCATAATGTTCATCACTTGCTTGTCGCATATTCTTAATAAGTTCTTCATATTCAAAATGAGACCAAATGTTTACATTTCCAATACTTCCCAAAGATTTCCTAGTGTCTTCAAGGACAAGTGTTTTAAAAACTGGTTGTCCTTTCACAGGAGTAAGTTGTAGCAGATCACTGAATACAATTACATGTTTTCCTCCAAATAAAACATAATCTGTTTTTAAAATCTGTTGCATTCTTAAATGTACAAAGGCAAGCATTAAGTTTGAGACCATGCTCACCTCATCAATGATCAGAAGTTTTATTTTCTTTAGTACTTTTGAGACTTCATAACAAGCTTCTCCAGATAGTTTGTGATATTCCAACTTATTTTCATGTTCAACTGGTAGCATGAGTAATTGATGTAATGTAATCCCTTTAATGTTGTGTGCTGCTAACCCAGTTGGAGCGGTTACAACACAAGATAAATGTGATTCAGTGGTTTTCTGTAGATAACTGGTGAAAACCTTAATTAAGAAACTTTTTCCTGTTCCCGCTTGACCACTGATATTCATTCGAAGAGGTTTAAATGATGTGCAGTTGCATTCTTTTTTTCATGCAGTAAACCATGCTGTATCTGTTGTGTCACTTGCTGATATATTTCTTTTTGTTCAAAATTTAGTTGTTCTTCCAAGTTTCCCAACTCAATAATATCCTGATGTGCTTGTTGCATTGCCGTTTCTACTTCATTCATAGCTATTGCTGCTTCATTTTCAAGAATTGGTTGTCCTAGTGGATCTTGACTTAGAGGAGCAGAACTTTGACTATCTTGAGAACTGTCTCTAGCTATTTCAGCTGCAATAGTAGTATCTTGTTCAATCTCTTCATTTAACATTTGTAGATAATTTGGAAAAATTGTGCATTGAATGCTATCTTTACATGCATTAAAAGAATCTTCGTAGCAGTCAAAATCTCCAAGTAATTCCATTTCACTACGCCAAGGCTTGAAAAGTTGCAGAAGTGCTAAATAGAAAAATTCCTTTTTATCTGGAGTTTCGCAACTGAGTTTCCTGTGGTTAATAAGATTTCCTTTGGCATGTTTTACCAGACACCTTTCACATCCAATTACTGCATATTTTTCTTCATTTATATTTTCTACAACATTTCTCTTAAAGCTGTAATGTTGCAGAACTTCATAGAGAGATATGTTTTCCAGATGTGGACTTCTTTCAGGATAGTATGTATCCAACATATTCGTTTTAACAATATCTGTACTTTCTGGTTCATTCAATGCTAAGTATTCAATTTCTTGTACAGATTTCAATACTCGATTTCGTGTTGCAGCAAGACCTAGACTTACCCAAATGATTCCTCTTGACTTTGAATATAAACTTGCAGAGCTCAACCGATCCGAAAATTCGTAGGATCCAATCTCTCTATGGGAATGCATCTTCAAACTAAAGCTGTACAATTTGTTACTAAGGGTCTTCTCTTGTGAAATTTCTTTCCACATTTCTTTCATCTCCGTCTTTTCAGATTTGGTTATATATGATGTAACATAGCAAGCAACAGCAATCAAATTATCTGCAACATACTGGATATCCATATTTGCATTCCACATTGTCAAAATCACTGGATTGTAGTCATTAATATACTTTGAATCTTCAGTTCTTTTTATGTTGTATGTTTTCTTCGGAGATTTTCGAGTTATAGTATGCCTTACTGCTGACATAAAATTGTTAACTCTTCCTTTTGAAATTACTGGACGTGGGAATCCAAAACGACATTTTGTATAAAATCTTCCCTTTGACTTGCATTTCCGTCGACAATATTTTCCACATCGATGACTTTGAAACCGTAAAACTTGCTGTCTCAAGTTGTTTTCTCCTCCTTCTTTTGGAATGGCACAGGTAACATATTCTTCAATGAAAGACAAAACTCTTTCATCAGTATCAGTTCCAAATTTAGGTGCATCCTTGATCCATAATAACATGTGTATATGAGGAGCACCTCTGGCTTGGTACTCCTTTCTCCAAAAGAAATCAATAACTTCTCCAAGAGGTGGATTATTTTTATTACAGATAAAAGACATCATAGCTTGAAACCTATGATTAAAATATCTGCACACATTTACAGGCTCCAAGGAACACAGTTCTCCAGCTGTCTTCAATTCAATGTTTTTTACATTGGAGTCTGCTTGTCGTAGAAATTCAAGTAAATCGTCCCATGCGTATTCAGCACAGCTAAGTGCAACAAATTACGTAGGGGTTCCTAAGTTCCTTAACATACATTTAAGTTCTCCATGACGACTATACCAATACTCATTAGTACCACGTTGACACGCCATCAAATTAATTTACTGAGATTCTAAAAGATCGTCTCTTTGTTGAACTTTGTCCAAACATTCCTTTGCAGAAAGATGTGTATGATGAACTCCTGTTTTCAATATGTGGTTCACTGCATATGAAAGGCCAGACAAGTCACTTTCAACAGAAGATGAAATAAATATGGAATACACTGTCGAAATCTTGGATCTTCTGAGTACAATCTTGTTGTACGCAGGGCCGGACTGGCTACCGGGCATTTCTAAGTAAACAATGGAAAATCAAATGGTTTTAAAGTATACTTTAAAACCATTTGTTTTGCATTGTTTATTTAGAAGCACATGCAGGTCCCCAACTACAAATTCAGCCCCCAACGCAGTGAAATCAGCCCCCAGCTTGGCAGCACACCAAAACGCCCGGTAGCCAGTCCGACCCTGGTTGTACGATATTCTGAAGCTGGAATCTGCACTGGTCGTTCATCATATCGTCCATCTTTTCCAGTGGGGAAGAGCTGTGGAAAACAACGAGCTTCCAAACTTTTTCCCATACACTCATGGGAGTTCCCTTCGCTTTTTTCATTTGGAATAATTCAATAGTGTTTCCTAATCACTTCTTTTGAATGTAGAGGATGTATACTATAATGTTCATAAATTTCTTCACTCCTGGAGTTGTCCACTTTTCCTATTTGGCCAGTTGAAATTTCTCTTTTATCTTCTAAAGATATTTCTTGTTCTTCCACATATACATTTTTATAATAAATATTGTTTTGTACAAGATATAATGTAGCCTTTTGAAGTTTGGTGACATCTACTAACTCTTGCCATATTTTCCGACTCTTTGTTGGTAGACCATTAACTAGATTAACTACAGGTTCACTTTCCTCTCTGTCTACACCAACAGTTTCAATATTTTTCTTAAAATCTAAAAGTAAATAAACAACTCTTCCTTTTAAACCTCTTTGTAAATCTGCTGGAGGCAGCTTACCTGTTTTAGGCTCCATACGAACTATAGCCTGAAACGGGTGCACAGATTGAATAAGAATGGACTCATACGTAATAAAATCTACCAGTTCCAGAGAAATAGCTACCAACTCTAGGTTGTTATGTACAGCTCTAGCTGGCATTTTGTTCTCTTCTAATTTGTTAAACAATATTTACAAATACGTTAATCACTACCCAACTCAAAATGACCTTCCACCAACAAATAAGCACCAAATTGCTCCCAGTTATCATTGTTTTCCTTTTCACTTTTTAAATACACATCAACATTCCTAGTTTGACTTCTATAGTGAGTACGTCGCCGGCGGGAGCGATCTGCCCGCCATCCACACAGCAAAGACCCCCCACCATATTATGATGGCTGGGTGGTCCGTGGCGGACGGAAAGACCGTCCGCCGCTTTTCCGCCGGTCGACTCGTCGACCGGCGGAACACAAGGATAATATGGTGGCGGTGTCTTATGATGAATGCGGAGGGCAGCCTTTCCATGGCGGCGTTGCCGCCATGGAAAGGCATACAGTGTTTGCATTTGGGGGCCCGTTGCGGGCCCCCACGGTGTTGAGGGGGTGGGGGGTGCACATGGGGGGTACCTATGGTACCCCCCTGCATTTGTATGCACAAGGTGGCAGGCACCGCAAGGTGCCTGTCACGTTGTGCATGGAAATGCACGACGTGTATTTACAGCATTGTGGCGGGTGGTGCTGTGAGCACTGCCCGCCACAATGCTGTGAATAGGGCTTGCCACCGCCACGGTGGCGGTGGCATCCTAATATCATGTGCGGGACCGCCACACCCCTTGTGGACGGTCCCGCATTCCGTAACAGTGGCGGGCGGACATAGTTTGGTTTTTCACAAGAAAGTACTTTAAACTTTGTCATTTCTTCTGCAAACTTCTCAGTAGTACTATCTTCCACCTCTTCTTCAACACCTACACTTATCAAACTCTCACTTTCTCTACACTTCTGTTCAGGACCAAAGAAACAAAACTGTATATCAACAGAAACTTTTTTTTACATCAAATACTGAACCATGCAAAAGAGCAGTGTTTATTTTACTTAAAGATAATGCAGGACTTTTTACATAGTACAATCTTCTTACTAACTTCTGCATTTCTGAGTGATGTACTGCTAACATTCTTAAATGATGAAAAGTACTTCGACACACTTTTCTAGAAAGACAAGCCAGAGAATGACCCTGCAAGCCACTATATTTTCTCACTTTACAAGGATCTCGTCCTTGCAATATCTTAATCTTCTGTTTAACACTTTTATTACCATAATCCCGTAAGAAATTTCAGTAATATATCAATAGATTCCTGTCGTACACTACAAATACTACTACAATCACACTTATACACTGGAGCTTGTCCACGTCTCCCTTGAACTTCTTCAGCTATTACTTCTTCCACATTTCTAGGAACCATCTTTTCTTTTTCAATTGGACAACCGTTTTTAACCTCATAGCAACAACCTCTGGTATCAACTGCATGAACTAATGTATTTTGTTGTACTAGGAGTGTGCTTCCATTCAACAGAAATATTTTTGCAAAAGTTAGTTCTATTAACCAGTCTTTTCCTTTTACTTTTCTCCTTCATAAAGTGCATTGTTTTATTCAATGTTTTCATTCTCTTCAATACTAATATAAACAATTTTCTTTTCAATTCAAAAGCCTTTTCGACTATACTTTCAATCTGTTCTATCTTCATGTAAAATGCTGATCTTGTTTTTTTTTTGTTGCAATCTTTCAATAAATTTTGTAGTACTCTACTTTTATACATTCTCTTCCTAATGTCTTTATATTCTTTCATCCTTTTTTCAACATAGATTGTTTTCCTATAACCTGATTTTGCATTAATTTGTCTTTTTTTGTTTTCTGCTGATTGCTTGTAGTACTTTTCTTTCTCTTTTCTCCATTCTGAAAATCGATTACATTTTTTAAAAGACTTTTAACAAATTCTTTCGTTCTCTTACCAGAAGACTTTTTCTTCAACGTCACATGTTGTACTTCAACTAATTTCTCCTTTTCTCTCTCCTTTAAATAGTTTTGTTTTCTTTGTTGTCTTTTCTTTGCAACTTTTCTTGATATACTGAATATTTCTTAATAATTATGAAGAATATCTAAAAAAAAAAGTAAAGTTTATTATCTTTCTAAAAATTATTTAATATTATTAAAATAAGTATATACAAATATTGTCATCTTTAAATAAAGAAATACATTGAGTAGTACCTAGGTGAATAGATGAGTGCAACTGTAGGACCTGGGTGATTCTACAACTGCAAGAGTAGTACATAACTAGTGCCTGGGTGATTGCATGACTGAAGGGGTAACACCTGGAGGATTACTGTAGTACATAGCAAATGAGTGGGTGATTTTATAACTGCATGTGTACTGCTTGGGTGATTGCAGGAGTACTGAGGGAATGCCTGAGTGATTGGAGGAGTGGAAAGATAGTGCCTGGGTGATTTTATAAGTACATGTGTACTGGCTGAGTGATTACATAAGTACAAGGGTAGTGCATGCGTGATTGAAGGAGTGCAAGGGTAGTGCATGAGAGATTATATAAGTTAATGGGCAGTGGCTGGGTGATTTAATGACTGCAGGGGTAATGCCTGGATGATAAATCATTGAGTAGTGCCTAGGTGAATAGATGACTGTTACAGTAGGACCTGGGTGATTCTACGACTGCAAGGGTAGTGCCCGGGTTATTACATGAATGCATACGTACAGCCTGCATGTTTGCATGACTGCAGGGGTAGTACATAACTAGTGCCTGGGTTATTGCATGACTGCAGGGGTAATATTTGGGGGATTACTAGAGTACATAGGAAGTGAGTGGGTGATTTTATAAGTTCATGACTATTGCCTGAGTGATTACAGAAGTACTAAGGTAGTGCCTGACTAATTACAAGACTGCAAATGTAGTGCCTGAATGATTTTATAAGTGTATGAGTACTGGCTGAATGATTACATAAGTACAAGAGTAGTGCGTGCGTGATTGAAAGAGTGCAAGGATAGTGTCTGGGTGATTAAAGTACTGTATACCTAATGCATTGGTGATTGCATGAGTACAGGAGTAACATCTAGGGGATTAAAGGAGTACATAAGTAACGCCTGGATGACTGCATGACTACAGGAGTAATATCTGGTGATTTACATGACTACATAGAAAGTCACTGGGTGATTTTATAAGTGCATGGGTTCTTCTTGGGTGATTACAGGTCTACTGAGGTAGTGCCTGAGTGAATAAATAAGTGCAAAGGTAGTGCTTGGGTGATTTCATAATACCATAACTACTGGCTGAGTGATTACATAAGTACAAGGGTAGTGCCTCCATGATTGAAGGAGTGCAACAGTAGTGCCTGTGTGATTATATAAGAGCTTGAGTAGTGACTACATGATTCAAAGACTGCATGGGTAATACCTTGGTGCTTGCATGAGTGCAGCAGTAATGCCTGAGTGATTACAGCAATGCATATGTAGTGCCTGGATCATTTGAAGACTGCATGGGAAGTACTTGAGTGTTTTTATAACTGCATGAGTGTTGGGCCTAGCCAAATATAAAGCAGCAGACTATTGCATGACTCAACTATAAGTCTCTCCATAGTGTTAAAAGCATGCATACATATGTCTCTACCTTTTCAAATCATCATGATATCTAAAAGAAATATATATGCAATATTTCTGGAATATAGTGAAACCTAGAAACTTAGACATGTAATAGATCTGCCTGACTGATTGCATAACTCCATGGGTAGTGCTTGGGTGATTGTATAAGTGCAAGGGTAGTCACTGGGTAACTGCAGGAGAAGATGGATAGTGACTGGCTAATTGCATGAGTGCACACATAGAGTTTGAGTGCATGGATGAGTGTATAAATAGCACCTGAAGGCATAGACGAGTCACTGAGTACTGCCTAGACGAATAGAGGTAATGTCTGGGTGATTAGAGCAGTACATAGGTAATGTCTGGGTGATTGCATGAGTTAAGGGATACTATCTGGGGGATTATAAGAGTACATAGGAAGTGCCTCAGTGATTTTATAAGTGCATCGATACTGCCTAGGTGATTAGAGTAGCATTGTGGTAGTGCCTCAGTAATAGAAGGAGTTTTATATATCTATCATCTTCAGACGCATAACACATACCATAATATATGTGCAAGTAGTCACAACACCATCCACAGCTCAAAACTTCACAGACTACACTTCAATTTTCAAACAGACACTGAAAATTATGCGGTATATATGAAATATAATTTTCCACACATCATACAAATTACTCTAATAAATAACACCTCTACAAACATCTCAAACCTCACTTTCGGGCTGCTCCTTTACCATTCTACAACTACTTATAATGTTTCACCAACCCAAATACAAAGCATGAACCCTTCACATGTCTTTACTAAAAGTCTCACCATATTCCTAAAAGCATACATAAATATGTCTGTAGCATAACACTATCCAAACCTTAAAAATTCACAGAACAAACTTCCATTTTCAAGCAAACACCAAACATTATGTGGCATATTTCAACTGTACCTTTCTAGAAACTTAACAAAAGAAGCCTAATCACTAATACCTTATGTCAACATCTTTTAAACAACACTATTATGCTGCATCTTAACCATTCCACTACTACTCTTAGTCTTCAGCCTACCACATAAAAAGCAACAACACCTCTTTGTTATACATCATGCATCTTCAAATGTATAAGACATATGAAAATACATATACAAGTAGAGACATACTAAAGACAGAAGTCCATGCACACCTTAAAACATGACAGACTGCACGTCCAATTTGAAAACAACACCTAAAATTATGCGGTATACTACAAATGTACATATCCACACACTGTAACAAACTACCATAATCACTAATCCTTTTTCCAATATACACATATTAGTATACAAAGTCTATTTCAAACAACATTTAATTACAATAAAACAAACTACAATACACATCTCTACATTTAATAATTTATTTCAAACATTACAGTTCTTGAATAATTTTAAGATTAAAAATAAAGCTATTACATTATACACCTCACAAATGTATAACTCACCTTCCAAATTGATTTGTAGAATTTTAAATATCACAAACTCAGAAAAGATGTTCTTATGCACGCAATCAATGTAATGCACCACTCTCAGCAAGGTAAAACCAGTAATGGCAAACTTTCCCTCTCTTTCTCCACACAAATACATGTAAGTAACAAATCACATTGCTTCCTACATTATTTCAAATTATAAAACACATTTCTATTGGTTAGACATATTAACCCTTACCAACTGACTTCTAAAAGTGCCCAAACTGCTTCTAGAATTATTTGGAGTCGCGACTCCACCGTGCACCAACGCGATGGAGCCGCGAATCCATACGGGAGTTCAAAAATGTATTACAAATAAAAATACCACTATTTTTTAAGAACACATCACTTCTAAACATAGTACTGACTTGGGAAATTTTACTTTAATAACATATCACTTATATATAAATTACAATTCCATATTTTAAAACCACAGATAACATTCAACCCTTCCCCCATTCTGCTTAATGCCAGTTTCCATAGTAACAGTTCATGGAACATTCAACTGAACTAACAGGTCACAAGTTCACCATATTTTCAAGTTCGGCACACAATGTTGCAAATGCAAACAGCAGGTGTGGTTGACATTTGCAAAATATGACCTTATCCTATCTACTGTACCTTTCAAACATTTTTTACAGACCAATAACAAACATGCTTTTTAAAGAAAGTAACATGCAACCTATTTTTCAGTGTACAATGTTCTTAAACAGCCAATTAATTCTCCACTTTTTAAAAAACAGCATCTTGTCCACCATTTTAGATATATCTCATTCTACCAACTGACTACCTCAGCTACAGACATCTTTTCATTACTTCCAGACATCCCTTCAAGAGGCTTACGGTATGGATTGTTGGGCACAGCTATGTTTTCTGGTGCAATAGGTATGCTGAACGCAGAGGTATTGTCAAAGACCTAGCTTTGCAAAATGTGGATATTAAATGGATTGCACAGAGAGGATTAAAGTGGCACCAATTGATGCCTTTGGTTAAAACCTTTTGCATCTCCAACCCCTGACCTCATGATTGTGCACTGTGGTGGCAATGACCTAGGCTCATTGACTGGGGTAGGACTGGAAATGCTCATGAAGGATACCTTTGCACAATTGATGTTGCTTTTCCCCCAAACTGTCTTTGTATACTCTAATATATGCCAAAGACAGAAATGGAAGTGGTCAACTCAATTCTGTCCACAGATTGAAAAAGCTAGGAAGAATGTCAATAAAGCTGTTTCTGCTTACCTTAGAGACCATAGAATGGGCTCCATCTATAACAACAATCTACGTTTTGATATGGATGACATCTACAGAAGTGATGGAGTACACTTCACAGATCATGGGAACAGGGTCTTTCTCAACAACCTAAAGCTCTGCATCCGTACTTAGATGTAGCTACAACAAACTCTTAATGTCATATCATATCATATATAACTTTATTCGGTGCCATGACAGACATCCATAAAAGTGTTTTCACAGATAAAAACAATAAACATTGAGTTAATTTCGCTACATTAAAAACAAGGTTACAAACAATATCATCATAAGAACAAGATATTAAAAAAGGCAACTAATTAATTTCATTGAGGTACATATCAAAACATTAGGACAAATTGCTAAAAGACCATTACTCCCCAGAATTCCATTATACATTTATACAAATATAATCCTAAAATGATTAAAGTGCATTAGTACAGTTTTCCTCGTATTCCCCTCCAGATTGTATTGTTCCCAATTACCGTAGTGACCATGGATTATTGATGTATATTCCCATTATTATATTCTATATAGTACCTATTGTCATCTTCTTTCTCGCGTAAAAAACTGGCCATAGAAAAGATGATATACTGCAGCAGATCTCTAGAGTTGGCAACGACTGCAAGTACAAATACACAGGACGGCATTGTTTAAAACTTAAATGCCTTATAAATGGAAAAATATACCGCTTCCTATATTTAGAGTAAAATTTGCACAAAAGAACCACGCGCATATTGTTCTGACGTAGCCTGCCATCACACGGACAATTTACCAGATCTGTTGACCAATCATTCATTGTGGGGAAGGTACATAATCTGTGAAACATATCCAATCTTAGGCGTGTAAGCACAAACCTGTGCCGTGAGTTTAAAACAGTTGTAAGGTAAGGCTGCATATTAAAAGTGGTAATATCATTTGATTGTGTAAAACGGAAGATTTCGGGAGTTCGATGGTCAGACTAAGCTTTTCCAAATGAGCCACCACCTCTGTTTTCAGTGTCTTTCTGCTAATGGTAACTAATGTCTCCGGATTATCAAAATATTCTAGGTGGGCCATGTCACCAAGGAACCACTGGACATTCGTCAATCATGGAATAGACTTACATGCACTTAATTTCAGACAGTCGGTGATTATCGCTCGATTGAGATCTGTGTAGTCTGCAGTCCATATATTGTGCCACAGCAGAATTGGTTCTAGCTTAATTAAATTAGTAAGAAAGGGGGCACCGATTTCAGAGTGGAGTACATAAGCTGAGGTGCTTTTAGGAGTTGCTAAAATATATCTAAAAAAATAATTTCCTGTTACTTGCATCACAGGACATCTCTTGTACCCCCATATGCCTGCCCCGTAAAGTGCTATACTACTACATTTGGTTTTGTATATTTTCATCAACAGTTCTGGGGGGTTCGTACCAAACCTACTTGCAAAGCCTCTAACGGCCCAACAGGCCCTACTAAACAGGGTATTTCTATTCTCAATTGCGTTGTTCCATGACCCGTCTTTGTCAAATAGGACTCCAAGGTAAGAGAAAGTGTTGGTAAAACTGATCTTTGTTCTATTTATCACTACGTTTCTACATTTCCTGTTGTTTCTTCCACACTTCATAATGAAGGTTCTTGATTGATTGACTTGGAGTCCCAGATTACTCATATATTTGACAAAGTTAGTAAGGAGTGACTGTAGGGCCAATGGGGTACGTGCCATTAAAACTGCGTCGTCGGCGTAGAGGAGGGCCGGGACAGGGCGAGTGCCTATTTGTGGAAGATCTTTATTAGTAGCCACAAGTTCCTCCCCCACACTGTTTATATAAAGTGAGAACAGGAAGGGGGCCAAGACACACCCCTGTCTCACCCCTCTCTCCACGTCGAAGGCCCTAGTACATTCTCCTCCAGCCCCGTACCTTACCTTGGCTCTGCACCCTCTTAATGAAAACAAGGGCTCTTTTTGGAGCCACCCTATAACACAATAGTAAATCTTATTCCTATTTAAACATACATACTTTTTTTTACATTTTTCAGTATTTGCGAATCTGCAAAAGCATGAATTCAATGTACTACAACACAACACACTTTTCAAGTTTAACTATTAATTTTTAATTTTATGTTTTTAACAACTCAATCAATAGTAATCTTGTCATTAACTTCAATCACAGTTCCTCTTCAAAACAACTTCAAAAATACAACACTTCCTTCTAAATTATATACCACTGAATTATTTTTTTGAGTCGCAACTCCAAAATAGAAAAAAATAAAACGCCCTACTTCCATTATTCGGTATTCGTCCCGGGGACCCCATCCCCCAGGGCCTGCCAATTGTTTTATAAAAACAAAATATGGAGGGGGCCGCGTGGCCCCCCCTCCTAAGGCCACTATTGGCACCCGGAACTCCATCCCCGGGGCATGGCCAGCCTGCATTTTGTTTCGGGAGGGGGGCCGTGTGGCCCCCCTCCTAAGGCCAATTATGGCCCCGGGGACCCCATCCCCGGGACCGGCCTTCCTATGTTTTTTTTATAGAATTTTCCCTGGAGGGAGTCCGCGTGAGCCCCCTGCCTGGGCCACATCTCCTGGGGCCGGCCCTCAATGTTGGGGACCTTGGGGGAGCCCCAATTCCCCCACGGTCCCTGCCGGCTTCCCACCTCCTGCGGGAGACGGAATTGCTTTTGGGCAAGGGGAGCTGCTAACATGCAGCTCCCCTTGCCCAAAACCAATTCTGCTTTGCTTCATTGAAGCGAGAGCAGGTTTCCTGCTCTCGCTTCAACGAAGCAAAGCAGTGTTTGCTATGACAGGACGGGAGCCGTGCCCCTGCCTGGTCATAGCAAACAGCAATGTCCCGGGGGGTGAGGACCCCGGGACATTGCAGGAGCCGGCCCTAGGGGGTGGCGGTCCCCAGGGCCATCGAGGGCTCCAGGAGGGGGGCCGCGCGGCCCCCCTCCCAACATTTGCACAGCCCCAGGGATGTGGTGGTCCCCGGGGCTTGAGGGGCCCGCGAGGCCCCCCCACACAAAAATAATCAAAGCCCCGGGGAGGTGGCGGACTGAAGGAGATCTAGGGCAGTATCTCTGATTCCTAAGTTCTGCATACTGTCAACCAGAATCTCATGGTTGACCGTATCGAATGCCGTGGAGAGGTCCAGCAGGATCAGGGCCGTCGTCCCCCCATTATCCAGCTTTTCACGGATTTCTTCCGTGGCTATTATCAAGGTGGATTCTGTATTCCAGTTTTTCCTGAACCCATGCTGTGTATCGTCTAGAAGAGCGTTTTCCAATTCTAAGTACTATGAAAGTTGTACATTCATCACCTTCTCTGTCACTTTGGCGGCGAAAGGGAGTCTTGATATAGGGCGATAGTTATTAGGATCCAGTGCATTCAGGATGTCCTTTTTTAGCAGAGGCTGGACAGATGCCAGTTTCCACTGTGAAGGGAAGAATCCCTCAGCAAACATCTTGTTAAATATTTGCCCCATGATTTGTGCCACTTGAGCAGGGATCAAGTGCATTACTTTAGGAGGACAAAGGTCTTGCGGGGCACCCGATTTGATTGATGGAATTAACTTAGTGAGTTGTTCTATCGAAGGGGGCTTAAAAGTGGAAAAACTGGCTTGAACTGATGCGTTAGTTGGAGGTTGCCCATCCAGTTGGGTGGCAGTTCTACCTACATTAAGTTTACTGAAGATGTTTGCAACCTTTTCTTGAAAAAAATTGGCCATTTTGTCACAGAAATTTTGATCTATTACTGTAGTGGTGTGGCTGGCAGGTACCACTAATTTTCTTATAACCGAGAAGAGGGTTTTGTTGGCGTCACAGGCTAATTTTATCTGTTCAGCGTAGTAGGAAGTTTTTGCCGCAAGGATACGTTTTTTATGTTCAGCAAGTTTGTTTTTATAGATAATTTTCTCCTCATCTTCGTATCTTTTTCTCCATTTTTGTTCTTGACTGCTGCAGTCCTGCCTAGATGTCTTAAGGGATTTGTTGTACCATGGCTGGGAGACTTTCTTTGCTAAAGTTCTTTGTTTAACCTGTGCTACCATGTCTAAGGCCGTTTTTAGCCAAAGTTAAAAAATTTCTACGCACTGTTCCCGATTTTCTTCTAGATGCCATGGTGCTGAGGTCAGGACATCTTTTAATTAATTTGGCTGTATCATATGCCATGCTCTGCTGGGGGTTTGATGGAGAGTAGCCCTATGCCTGATTGTTTTCTTAATCTTTATCTGCCAATTGACTGCCCAGTGGTCTGACCATGTGAGGGGGAGAGATAAGGGATTACAGAGCCACTGCTGGAACTGCAGTTCACAAGAAAGTTGGTTTGTATTTTGTTCGATTGTCAACTCAGCTACAGGGCCACTGGGACTCGAAGGGAGCAGGACAATCTAATATGTGGAGGAATAAAAATAGTTACACCAACAATTCTTTATGTCTGTCCTGACTTGAGTAGATGGCGCATCCATCTTAACAGACTGCATTCTTCAGTACATGATCTCTTGTGGTTTCTTGGAATATATCCATAGGGCATGTGGGGTGCCACATGCATCATTGTCTTTATCGTTTACTTGATTTAAACACATCAGTTTCTGTAACCTGGTCTTTCACATAAACAATGACAACACTAAAGTCCTAATTATGTGTAAGGTACTATGTACTTCAATGATCAGTAAAAATACCACAGGGTACGTTATTTATTGAGTGCGATAAATAGCCACTATTAGGAGTTGTTGGGGGATAACTTTCTAATTTTGGTGTTTAATGCACCAAAATTCACATGATATGGTAAATACTGTATAGTTTTCCACCATTAAATTTCTACAGGTTTGACCTATCAAAATGTAATGAAGGTTAAGTTATTTAGCGCATCCGATAATTATCAGGTGTGTTAAATACCTAACAACTCATAATTCCAACCCATGAGTAAACAAGGGTTTACCCACAGGTTGGAATTAACCGCCCAACTCGTAATCAGACCCCAAATTACATCTTGATCCCCAAGAGGGTACAGCAGGCCATCAGAACAACAACTGCCCAACACACCAGTCTAAGAATTGGTTGCTACCAACATTTTCTGTGTCTAAATATTGGGGATACAAGATCATTTTGTGGAACCCACTAGACCCTACTCTCCTTTCCCGCTTGATTTGCTGGTATCCATGGTGAACAGACATAAACCCTCCTTCTTTCCCTAAGAATGTAAGCCACTTAGGAATCAACTTTGTCAAGGTGTCTTCACACCTGAACTGAATCCAATGCCAAACTTTATTTTTACCCTTGCCGTCTTCTCAGAGTGATCCACTAGCTGTGGATATGTACTCATCATATCACAGGAGTTGATAAAGTAATCTGAAAAGTCTACATATGCTTCAAATTAATTTATTGTAGTGGCAGACGAAGCTTCCACAACTGACCACTGTTGTCAGTAGCTGACTCCAGTTCATTGTCCAAAATATGGAACTAGATAAAATTGCATGGTTAAAAAGGAACACTACAAACACGAAGAGCTGCAGCTGGTGAGGAACCCATGATGAGCCAAAGGGATACATATATTCAAAATGTCGGGCAGGGAGCCAAGAATAGTGATCAGGCAAATTTGACAATTTCCTCTGGAGATCCTGAAGCTGGAATCAAGTTCTGAATCAGAAGACAAGCCTCAGGCATTACAAGAGCACTGGGATATGGATTCCTTGTGTGGAGGTAGTGGTGGATCAAGTGAGGCCACCTGAGAGGTTACAGGAGTGCTGCAACAGTGCTGAAGATGGCATGAGCTGGTTGAAGATGGTGAGCATCCTTTTTGTCAAGCAGCGTGAGTGAGAGTGACAGTGCTGGAAATCGGTCACATACACCAAAGGGTGGAGGTCTCCCAATGGTTGACAACATCAACTTGACCAGAGACAACATGGCTCATGACCACCCAGGCAAACCTGCTGACTGGGGCTTGATCTGGCTGGGGAAATGTCCTGGGGAATGGTGGTGCTTATCATCAGGCTTTAGTGCCAAATGAATGTGGTGCATAGTAGAGTTATGTTACATTAATTTAATTTATAACGTGCATGAATCACCCTGAGAGGGGTATCTTGACACAAACAGGTTGTGGATAACGAACTTGTAAAGTTACAAATTAGAACAGTTTTAAATAATTTGCTATATTTGGCGTGGTCAGTGCACATGTGAACATGCAACGGCAGCTCATTCCAGTAGGAAGGGGTGAGGTAGGAAAAAGACTTGCCCCAGTTTGAGACTTTCTGACCCGGGGATTAGTAAGTAAAGCCTTGTCACTGGATCATAAAGTTCTGACTGGACAATTATGCGCCAGTTCAGCAGCTAAATAGCTAGGACCATTCCCCCTCAGAGATTTGTGGGTAAGGCACACATTTTAAAAAATAATATTTTTTTTGAACTGGCAGCCAATAAAGTGAGCATAGAAGAGAAGAGGAAGCAGCCTCAGCCGGCTAGTAACAGATGAGGCGGGTCGCTGTGTTCTGAGCAAAATGCAACTTGAAGAGCAATGTTTCTTTAGGCGAAGCAAACCAGGCTTTGCTGTAATCCATGCAGCTAATAACAAGATACTGCACCAAAGTTTTCCTCGCAGAGAGTGAGTGAAAGGGAAGGACTCTCCTCAAAAGGCACATCATATGAAAGCAGGTGCCTATAATAGACAGAACCTGTTCTACCATATTAAGAGATTGATCTAGGCGGACACCCAAGTCCTTAACTACCTGATTAGGAGTCAGAGCCATGCCTAGTTCAGTGGCCACCAATCAGGGGCCCAAATCTGCTGGGCCTTACTGAACAACATAATCTCTGTTTTGCCAGAGTTCAACTGCAGACAGTTCTCTGACATTCAGGCTGCAATAGCTATCATTCCATCTGAGAAGCTGTCTTTTGCATTGTCAAGGTCTTTGTCATAGGAGATTATTAGCTGAGTAACATCAGCATAGGACAGTATTTCAATGCAAAGGCTTTGACAATCTTGGCGAGAGGAGCAACATATATTAAAAAGCGTAGAGCTAAGACAAGAGCCCTGGGGCACCCACTTTCCAGCAACATGGTACAAGATTTCTATGTGCACAAAGTGATAGTTTGGGTTCTGTTGGTTAAGAAGTCCCTGAACCATTGCAATGCTGTCCCATGTATACTAAACTCTTGTAACCTTCGCAGCAGCCTGGAATGGGACACGGTATTGAATGCTGCTGACAAGTCCAGAAGCATGAGCATAGATGGTAGATTCGCTTCTAGACATCCCTCCAACAGCTTACCCAGCAAGGGAAGTCGCGAAATAGGCCGATAGTTGGAAAGATTGGTAGAAGCCATATTGGCCTTCTTCTGTATCAGCATTACTGTCCTGCTTTCCAGGCAACAGGCATGTTCCCGGTAGTAGCTGAAAGATTAAATAAGGAGCAAATTACTGGGGCTAGCTAATTGGAGAGAGCAGCACAGATCCACGGAGGGCAGATATCCAGAGAGGAGCCTGATTTGGCTGATGCAACGGTTTTCTGGATTGACTCAGTTGAAAAGGCTTGGAATTTTCCAAAGCTAGTGCCACCATAAGAGGAAGGAAGAGTGAGGTTTAGCTCCTCACATGCCTGATCAGAATGGCAGGGGAAATGTTGATAGATGATTTTGAGATATCCTCAAAATATTTAGCTAATGAATCGCATAATGCTTGACACGCATGAGAATCTTGAGAACATGCGCGTGGCTTAGTAAAAGCAATTACAATGATTTGCAATGGATTTACAATGGCACATAAATCATAGCAGAGGGTGAAGCAGGATTACTTTCCCCCCAACAGCACAGAGGCAGATGGAGCTGTTGATGGGGAAAGTTTTAATATAAGCAATCTGGCAAGAGAGCAGAAGATGGAGTAGAAATCCACTTCAGCTATGGAGAACGTCAATAAAAACGGAGCCCAGGATGCCCCAAATTTGACTCTTATTTGTAATTGCTGATTAGTTCATGTAGGGAAATGTCCCTTTTTGCGTGGTCACCCCCAATTTGTGCTAGTTTTTATTGCTGGTTTTTGGACTGCCCACTGGGACACTGCTGTTCAGTTCCCAGTGTATGAGCTCGGACCCCTAAAAATATGTTGTATTGGTATACTCCTAATTGGCATGTTTACCCTATCCAAAACGTCCCTAGTATGTGGTATAAGGTGCACACAAGGCCTGCAAGTTAAATGTTCCTAGTGCACTGCAGCACATAGTGAGCCACCACTAAAGTGACACAGCAAAATATGACTGCAGGCCTAACACCAGAAACCTGGCTGTGCAAGTTTAAACTGCAAATTTGACCTTTCAAAATAAACCCTTTTGACAGGCCTAAACCTTCAATGTAAATTTTAATATGTCACCCCGAAGTTGGCATTAAATGTCCATAAGACAAGGTGCCCAATATTTAAAAGTAGGACATGTAAAAATGTACTGTTAAACATGCCTTTACAGTGACAATGCCCTAAAAGTTATTTTCACTTTAGCAAGGATAGCTGTTACATAGAAAGACAGTGGGATACATTACTAAAGTTATATCCACCAAGGAACCAGATGAAAAGTTTATTCTTGAATTTTTTACAATATTTATTACAAATCCAACACATCAGTAAAATCGGATTTGTATATTTTATAAAAGGTAGTTTTTAAAAGTCACCTTTAACCTGCCTAAAAGCTCTTGCAGCCCATCTGCCCGAGTTTCTAACTGTTACACTGAAGCTGAATAGCCCCTTGATGAGGTGGGAATTGGCTGAGACATAGGTCTTGGGTGAAGGGAGAAGTGCAGTCTCCTGATAGAATGGCATATCTTTAAAGGATGACTACCCTGTCACTGCAGATACAGCACACACCTGGCCCTGCCTCCCTTTTGTCTAAATAGCCAACCAGATGCCAAACTCAGTGGGAGAGGAGCTGCCCCCAGCACCAGCTTAGAGTGACACAGGAGATGGTTTGCTTAGTTCCCTGGCCACAGCTATAGGGTGAGCACAGGAGCTCTGCACAGGGGATGAGAGTTTCTACCATGTTGGGTTTGGAAAGAAGAGAGGGGCACTCTCATATTGTTTGCAGTAGAGCACACAGGAACTGCTGCAAAAGGAGTAGGGATACCACTGGGAACTTTTCCTTATGATTAGAGAAGGGCTAGGAGTCATCCCCACCCACAGGCTAGTGTCAGGCATACATGTGGCACCCCTGTTGCCTTTTTCAGAACGCTATGGACCTGTGGACGACAGAGAAAGGACTGCATCTGCTGTTGTGACCTGTGTGGAGACCTGAGAGACTGGGCCTGCTCCCACTTTTACCCAAGACAAATAAATAGACTCCAAGGGTCAGTTGGCTATCTTCGTGTTAAGCTACAGGTACACAAAAGCTGAGAGAAGACCACTTTTCTGAAAGAGCTCAACTGACCACTTTCAATTGGACCATCCCTGGACCCAGCTGGTGGCTTTTGTTGGAGTGAAGTCTGATCCCCAAGTGCTGTTCCTGAGGCTAGTGTTTGGGAGTATGTATCCTACCCAAACTGCAAAATCTGGGACTTAGACACTTTTTTGAAAACTTTGTGCCTAAAGGAGTGAGGGAGATCAGGAACGCCATCGAAGCCTCAGCCATCAACATCAAATCACCTGTCTGCCTCAACTTGCTGGTTTGCTCCGCTGAAGGAAGTCTAAGTTGCTGAAAATTATTGTCTGAACTTAGAGGGCTTCACTGGGATCATTGCAAAGCAGAATCCGATTAATGTTGAGGCTTTCCTGGGCATGGACTTCAGTCTTTGCCATTTTGGAGCTTTCCTGCCTTCGTTGACAACCACAATGGGAAATGCACTTTAGCAACCCACTGTTTTTGAGCCCCATTTCGGATCCAGCCTGCCCTGCCGACAACTCGTCGATGACAATTATTTCTCCCAAAAAATGTATACGTTTGAAGGCAACTCTTCCAACCTGGTATTCATCATATCCAACCCGCATTTAATCACAGTCAACCTTAAACCTTACCCTTGTCCTGATCTAGCACAAGCAGTTCCCTGCACTTGGCACTTTGCGCTTTTTGGCACAATTTTTTCAAAACTTAAAAAATTCATATTTCTGACTCCCTTATTGACTTTTTGTCCTTTTGGTGTCTTTTATTCATTAAAATATTCTCTAGTTTTATAAATTAGAGTCAGATTTGTATTGTGTTTTGTTTTTGACTTGTTAACTGTTTGGTACTTCTAAATGCTTTACACATTTTCTTAAGTTAAGCCTGTCTGCTATGTACCATAGCTACAAGGGGTCGAGCTCAGGTTTAAATTACTGAAATCTTTGCTGGACCTAACAAGAATAGTGCAATTTTTGCTTGTGGTGAAATAGCATCCACCCAACTAATAATCCACTTTCTCACAGTTCATATGCATTTATGCTCATTGCTGTATTATAACAATGTGTGCTTTACATATTTTTAGTTTTTGGTAGTGCGCTTTTAGCTCTTACATTAATATATGCAGAAAGTCATAATGGATCTAAAGTGAACATGTGAGTGAATTTCCATGATTTCTTCTCACCTTGTATCATGCACCACAAAGGTATTTTGGCTTACAGACGGCAGGGCAGTTCTCCATGTAACTAGAACAAGATCAATAAAGATGACAAACCTGGCCACATTGACACCATCTAAGCTAATTCTGCAGTCATATGCTTTTAACTGAAAAATATCAATGAAGTTCAGGTATGCAACCACAAATATCTACAGATTTAACAATTTAGAACAAATGCAAATATTGTGTTCTTTTGTTTCAAGTTTATAGCCACACAAGCAACATTACCCATAGTTCTTGAGGTGAGGATTCCGAGGTTTCCCAAACTGAATTAGAGGAATGGAGAATAACCTGAATATCAGATGTTTTCTTTTCTTTAGAACCTCTAAGTTGGAAACAAGATAGGGTTGTTTATAACTTTAATAGGAATTAAAAAACGAGGTCACTATGTTTGTAATTCAATGAGGTTTTAAGATCCTCAGTGCCGGAGTTCTGCCTCAGAGTTTATTTTTACCAGCTGTTACCCTTTGGTTCCGGGTTGGCTGGAGTTAAGCATAAACTGATGCATCCCATTTCACTTAATAGCAAATATAGCATATTTTACCACTCTCTCTCTAGCTACTAGCAAACTGGTAATTGATCTCAGTATAACTTGCACCTCTATGATGCACTACTTATGACCTCACACACTACCTCACTGATGGAATCTGGAATCTTCTGTGGCTATGGCGGAGGAGCGTTGATCCACTGCTTTTAAGAAGTGTGAAGAAGAGAAATATAAAATGATAATAACTTTAAGTTATTATCATTTTATGCTTCGTGACTTGTCCTGCTGCTTTGCGGGCGGGCGAGTGGGCGGGGCTGCTCTGCTCATGGAGCAGGGCAGGGGAGGTGTGGTTTGGCTACTCCTAAGTGTTCAATGACTGTTTGGTCAACCCTCTCGGGCCACCCAAACCAGTCATGCGCACTTCCCTGTTCTCCATGCAGGCTGAATTACAGCCTGCATGGAGAACATGCCCACACCTCCAGCCCCTGGCTGAGTGCCATGTCACGGTGCTCAGACTAATCACAACTCTGCATTGCAGCATTGTGATTGGCTTAGGGGAGGGAGCCTGGCTGCCTGCTTCCTGTTCCTGTAGTCGGAGACAGGAGAGCAGGAGCAGCGATGCGGCACCGGCCTCAAGGTAAGTCTGTTTTTTTTTATTTCGCCACCTCCCACGTAACACCACCCGTGCAACGCCCCATACCCCCCTCACGACCCCCATGCCTGCCCCCCCCCACCCGTGAGCAATGCCGATCGCAGCTGCTGGTTAATTTCAGTGATTTTTAAAACTATAGTTTTTTTTTATGAGAAGGCCTACGTATAACTCACTCTGCTTTAACAGTTTTTTTTCTCCCAGTAACCACTAACCCATGCCCTGGTGAGGTGGTGTGTGGACGAGGGACAAGGAAATCCACTCGTATGCATTTACTCTTATTCCTCTGTAAGAAACATGCCACAACAACTGGGTGCCAGTAAAGAAGGTGCCTTTATTATTGTCACCTGCAATGCAGACCTCTTTTGCAGATCTTTTTTTACAGATCTTTTTTTCCAGTGTACAAGGTGCCTTTAATTGCTAATATTGGTATTATTGCCAGCAAAGCGAACCCGATGCGTTTCAGCTCGCCCAAGCCTTGTTCACAGACGGGTGCCGTCTTGCTAGGATGGCTTTTAGTACACGTGATTTGTCAAACAGTGAACAGTAGTGAAAGTCTTTCTTCCAATGTGAACGTAACATAATATTACTGATATTTGTAACTTCATTGTATTCGTATATACATATCATAATTGTCAATATATTAGGCAAGTACGGACTACAAATTTAAAATCAAACATTACATTCTCAGTCACAATACTAAAAATTAACCTGTAGTCAACTCAGATTTTTGTATCCTTGCAATGGTCAATACGCACAGCAAAACTGTGGTGCAAAACAAGAGCCATATTGCTAGAGTCCTCAGCTAAGGCACCAGTTATGAAACCACGCGCCAGTGGGCTAAAATAATGTATATTCAGTCAATTGTTCATACAACAAACATGAACAATTTTTATTTACTTCCACTAATCATCATAGGCTAATATATATCATTGACATAATTTGGTCAATACATCTCATGAAACCTTGCTATGAGAAAGTGCATCAAACCACTTCTATTATAATTCCAGTTGTTCAATTATACCACGCCAACCTCAAGTGGGCAAAATTCATTTGAATATAATAAAGACCAACTTAGCAATGTGACCACGAAGAAAAAATATATACAAAAAAGTAAGATAATAACCGTCACAAGATTTCTCCGTAGTGTTCTGACCAATATCAGATATCTCAAGTGGTTTAATGGCTACCCATATATGCCAGGTATTGGTATATCAAACAGAAACATCCAGATGAATCACAATGGTCCAGATAAGTGAGCTAAAAACATAAAAAAGAACAAAACTAAAATCATAGGATGGCACGCAACAGACTAATGTAAATCATTGTACGTAATTGAAATATACATTTCAATTGGTAAATGTACTATTAATTCTTTGCTACGGTAACAAGTATTTAATGTGATGATACCTTTTTACTGAGATCCTGTATATGGCCCCCCTCTATTTAATGTTTAGGAATCCTATCTATGTAAAAAAAAAGCTTAAAATTGTCAAATCTCTCTGATATGAGGTTTTAAAATGTCTCACTACAGGTTATTGAGGATCCTTTTTTTTAAGAGCCCGAATGTGCTCTAACATGCCTAACATTTTGTTGCCTGAAATATAGTGCTGCCAACATATTTCTTCCTACATGGGCATTCAATACAATAAATTGTACAAACAGATCTACAAGTTAAGAATTTTTAAATTTTGTAGGAACTGTGTAATGTTGTAAACTGTGTTGTGTCATGGCTATATTTACAAGCTTTACAATTTTTGCAGAAATAAAGCCCTTCAATTGCATATCTAACCAGGTCTCTCATTTCTCATTAGTGTAGGGACCTCAGAATGTGCCAATTCTTGGCAAAAATTATTTTTACAGCTGCAGCTTGTTTGCTAAAGATAGTCACAATTCTGATGGTACTAGGTTCATTTCTTATACAGGTATTAGACTTTTAAGGTTTGTATAGGATTTCTTCTCCTGTTACTGTATTAATTCTTTGTACTGCAGTTTTCAAAACCTTAGCAGGATAGCTTCTCATTCTAAACGCGCCAAGCATCTCATCTTTAGCCTTATTGAAGTTCTGTTTGGTGCTACAAATCCCTTTTAACCTAACAAGTTCAACATAGGGAATACTCCATTTCATATGAGGGGGGGTGGTTTGGGTTATCTGAGCATGGAGGATGCTATTTCCAGCAGTTGTCTTTCTATGTAGGGAGGTTGTCAGACAGTCATCTTGGATTGATAATTTAGGGTCCGATTAGGATGGCGGGTGGACTTACGTCCGCCTGCCACCCTATCGGAAATGGGACCGACCGACTAGTCGTCGGGTGGTCCCACCATAGGGATTACGATGCGACCACCTGCAAGGCGGTCGGACAGTGTATTCTTTGCATTGTGGTGGGTGCTGCTGGCTGCAGCACCCGCCGCAATGCAAAGAATGCACCCTGTACATATCCCTGCACTACGTGGCAGGCACCATAGGGTGCCTGCCACATGGTGCAGGGATATGTAGGAGGGCACCATAGGTGCCCCCAAAAAACAAGACTGAGGCCCAGGGGGGATAGGGGGGCCCGCTACAGGCCTCCAATGTCCCTTTCTGCCTGCCTTTTCATGGCGGGTTCACCGCCATGAAAGGACCGGCAGAAAGGAACATCATAATGCCTACGGCAATGCCTGGCAGGCACCGCCACCATTGGAGGCATTACTACGCCTCCGCCGCACCGGCGGGATCAAGGAGCCCGTCGGATGCATGGCAGTCGGTCTTGCTGACCGCCAACAAACCAACCTCCATCCTAATGTGGCAGACAGGAAACTTGCTTAGGACAGCGGTGAGACCACCAGAAACAGCCCATCTGTGGCGGTCTCACCGCCATCGTAATCAGCCCCTTAAAGTCCAAAAGTGGATATTGGTGGTACTATCTGTAGCTGTGAGAATAGATCTAATGTATTCTGGTTCAGCATTCTAATAAAATCTTCAATTTTTTCCACACTTGCTTTCCCGATCCAAAATAAATCAGCAAAATATTGCAGTCACAAGACTACATCCTCTATTTACTATTCCGCATTGCCAGCGACAATAATAAAGGTACCTTCTACACTGGCACTCGTGGTGTGTTAAATTGGCGGTCAGAGTTTCCACAGGAAAGTCATTTTTTGTTTACTTAATAACTTTGGTGCCGTTCGGTCAATCTGCAAAATTTCCCAAAAAAGGTTCATGCGGCTTTGGTAGTTAATGGGAAGTTTTCTACCAATCCATTAAGGGAGGCAAAATAAAAGGGGGTGCCAAAAGTGTGATTTCCCATTTTAATTCCCATATGACTTTTTGCTTTTTCATGAAGTGAATTACTCTAAATATGGCATAAAGGTAAAACTTGAGTCAAGGAAGTACTTTTACATATTTTGGTGTAAATCTATTTAGTAGTTTTTGAGAAATTTATGTTTAATAAGGTGCTTGAGGTGGGCATGAAGAGGTTGCATTTTAGAAATGTTGTTATGTATTTGTGGATGGTAAGACTCCACAGATCCAGCAATTCATAATACACCCAAATCCTATTGGCCAATGGAGCATTTTTCTCCCTTTGGCCATTGCAGTACCGCAGATGCAAAGTCGGATCTGCATTGCTGGAATTATCTGACTGGCTTCTTACAACTATTACAGGACACAGGACTCATTTTGAAAAAAAAAGCCATAAAGGGAGGCAGGGCATGTATACCTTGAACCCCAGGCCAAGGTGTTTATGTTTTTTATGGGAATTGCTGATTATCCTAGACCCCCAGTGAGATCCCTAGTATCGGGTATCTAGAATTATAGCCTGAAAAATGTTCAAACTTTGCCTACCCGGGTGAGCGTCATGTACTGGAGGATCCTGCTGCACTGAGCCAAAGGTGTAGTGTATTGAACTTCCATCCACCCAGTAGACCGCTACTAGGGCGAGCATTGTGGACTAAAGAGTGCAGCTGTGCCAGGCTGAAGGCAGGAGTGAGAAAGATCAGTTTGATATATAAATTGAAAGTTTTGTATTTACCTTCAGAACAACTAAGACACGAAGCTATGAGTTGGCTTCATGACTAAGAAGACTGGCCATCTTGCAGCAACGGAAACGGTAGCAGTAGTTAAAAGATATTTTCTGTGTCTAACATTATCTACAGATTTTAAGCAATGTGTACAGGCTTGATGTGCCCAAGTTAAGAGTTCACACATGAAGCTTATTGGTCATTTAAGACCATAACCTCTTCCTCCTAGAGCA
Organism: Calotriton arnoldi; assembly: GCA_963921515.1. Classification (NCBI taxonomy): domain Eukaryota; kingdom Metazoa; phylum Chordata; class Amphibia; order Caudata; family Salamandridae; genus Calotriton; species Calotriton arnoldi. The sequence continues at coordinate 800,068 of CAWUFW010008215.1, forward strand.
TGGCACACCGTATCCAGGATCTTTATTACAATTATTACTCAAGAGTAAAAATTGTAGTTTGCTTCTTTCAATTTTATTATTTGACTAAAATAGGACATTTTGTGATGTTGTATGGTTTTGCCTCTTTTAAACAGTAAGTACATTATAGCATTTGCTTGCATGGTGTAACATAAGTTGGGATAACAGAGGGTCTTAGTTCATCTCAAAGGTCTAGTATGCATTATGTAACGAGTAGGAGATAGAAGTTTGCCAGTCTACTAGTTGTCATACTGAAACAGTTGAACAGGCAGAACAATTGAAAGAGTGTATTGAACAATATTTGAAGTATCAAACTATCAAACGTTATTGCAAGAAGTGGATTGGATTAAGAAGTTATCATTAGCAGAATCTTAAGCAAAAATAACACTGACCTTTTTGCCACAGGGAAGTCACCATTTTTCTGTATGTATAGATGTCATCCTAGAGTATTGCTATTAGATCTACATTAATCTTCATCAGTTTCTTCAGTAGAGGAACATTTAACAACACTACAGAGGATCCAAAAGTCAGAGTAAGCCTCTTTAGAAAAAGCCAAAGCAAGTTGTAAGCGTTAGTCGGATAAAGTTGGATATTCAGAAAGAATTTGCATTTGAAAAAAGCATCCGAGTTACAGTCCAAGGGCCATATGTATGAAGCTGTTTTGCGATCGCAAACACTGCGAATCGCAAAAAAACGGTGTTTGCGATCGCAAAACAGAGAATCCCTATGTATAACAGCTTACCAGTGCGCAAAAATGCTAATCGCAAAATTAGCGATTAGCAATTTTGCGAGGCATAGATTCTGCGAATAATTCTGCGAATAATTCTGCGAGTTTGCAATCTGCGACACGTCAATTACGAAAATCGCAATTAACGTGTTCGCAAATGGCGATTCCGCAAAATGAGATGCATGAAAAAATCGCAATTTGCGAATTTGCGAAATTTGCAATTTTGCACATCGCAATTACCACCAAGTATGAGCAGGTGGTAACCAGGTGCAACCTATTTAAAGAGGCCCACAATGCCACAGGGGTGATCCACAATGGCTGGGCTGTACTTGATAGCCAGGAGGCTGCATATCAGAGTTGCTGCACAGAGAAGGAGACGCCAGGAAAGGATCTTCAGAGCGCGCATCACCCTGTTCCAGCGGACTGTGGAGGAGATCCGTGTGAACTACAGGCTGGATGAAGACAGCATCCTGGACCTAATAGAGGAACTCAAACCCATACTAGAACACCCCACACGCAGGACACACACCATCCCCACCCATGTACAGGTTTTGTGCTCACTGCACCTACTGGCATCTGGGAGTTTTCAGGGGTGATAGCCACAGCAGGAGGGGTCTCGCAGAGTGCACTTTTGCACTTCTTCTGCGCTTTCCTTGATGCAATGGTGCAGAGGATGCATCACCACATCCAATTCCCCAGGACACAACAGGCACTAGATCAGACCAAGCAGGAGTTCTATCAGATAGCCCAATTCCCACACATTATTGGCTGCATAGATGGGACCCATGTCGCTATTTCCCCCCCTCACAGAATGAGTATGTGTTCAGGAATCGCAAGTCCTATCATTCCCTGAACATACAGGTAGTGTGCAATGCCAAACATATAATCACTGATATAGTTGCGAAATACCCAGGCAGCAACCACGACTCATTCATGTTTCGCCACAGTGGAATCCACCGATGACTCACAGATGGGGAGTTTGGTGAGGGCTACCTGCTAGGTAAATGCATTGCTTACAGGGACACACCAGTAAAGCACAGAAGTGGCAGGGCAGTGTTTAACCTGATTCTTGTCTCCCTGCAGGTGACAGTGCGTATGCTTTACGTGACTACATCCTGACTCCGTACCTGAGTCCAGCCACTGCTGGGGAGCGGAGGTACAACAGTGCCCACAGACCCACCCGCTGTGCCATTGAGAGGACATTCGGGATCCTCAAGAGCCGTTTCCGCTGCCTACATAAGAGTGGAGGTGCGCTACAGTACAGCCCAGCGACATGTTGCAAAATCGTGGTCGCGTGTGCCATGCTACACAACATCGCCACCAGGAAAGGCACCCCAGTGGAGCTTACAGATTCAGACTCATCAGATGAGGAGGGTCCAGCTCCACGACGCAGACCAGCCGGAGGGGTTGGTGCGGCGTCTGGCCGCCAGAGGCGAGATGAGACCACACAGAACTATTTCTAGGTGAGTAATGATGACACAATGCTAAAGATTGGTGCAAAACTGTGTTTTAATTTCCTTCAGTGCAGGAAAATATCCGTCACACAGCCTGGGGGGCACACTATGTGAGTCCAAATTGCTTGCACATGTTCAACACACAGTGCAAATCTTTTTCCCAAACATGAGTCAAGATGCAATGGGTTTCCTCACCCAATGCCATGTGCCACTCATGGCACTTCAGCGTCTGCGTGCATGGCTTGTCGCCCCTCGCTCAGGGTGCCCACTGCCCTCCCCTGAGGCATCGGCTGGTCTCCCCTGACGCGCACTGCGACGTCTGTCCTGTGGGATGGGTGGAGTGATGCTGCTCCTGCTGGATTGCTCCTCATCCTCCAGTGAGCTGAGGGGTCCTGTGCCACCTGTGGCTGCTGCACCCAGCTGGTCCACGGCATGTGTGACCTGCACCAGGCCCTTGGCTACATCCTGGCAGCAGTGTGCCATCTCATGCTGCATGCTGACACAGCGACGTCCCAGCTCTGATGTGGCAGTGGACAGGTACCGCCTTTGTGTACATGTCCAGGCGGGTGTGGAGGCGCTGTCTCTCCCTGCGCCTGGCTGCCCGGTCTCTCCGTATCTCTGAGCACAGTGCTTCCAGTGCACCAGTCATGCCCTTGAAGCCCTCCCTCATTTGGGTCATGTTGTTGTTGTGCGCTGTGAACTGGCGCTGTATTGATTTTATTGCCTTTGCTTGCAGGCGCTGTACCTGTAGCATGTTGCCCTCAAGCCCTGCAAACACCGTGCCTTCGCCTACGGCAGCTGTGCTGGTGGACGGACGTGCCCTGCGCCTGGATGAACTTCATGGACTAGGACGGACAGGGGACTGTGCTGTGTGCCGTGCAGCATGCTGGCCCTGGACTTGCTGCTCTTCTCCACTTGTGTCCAGTGGATCTGCCTCCAGTGGTGGTAGTGGTGGTACTATGATGCGCCGCCTGCGTGTCACAGGGATTACTGGGCTGCCTTCCTCCTGCTCCTCTTGCCCTGACTGTTCTTCGGTGTGGGATGCATCCTCTCCTCCTGCCATTGATTCCTGTGTTCCTGGTGGTGCTGTGAATGTAAATGCACACATTAATTGGGTGTCCTGCCTCGCATTGGTAATGCAATAAATGTTTCAGTTTCGAGTTACATGGGTCCTATCTGTATGTTTTTTGCCTTTCCTGATTTACTCATTCTGTTTGTTCCTTGCTGGTTGTCACTGCTCCACTGTTTGGTGCATGTGACTACATCTCCCATGATGCATTGCTGGGTGTGCTTGTGTGCATGCACTGGAGTTGCATTCATGTTTGGTGCCTGGGTCTTTCCTGGGTGTGTGAGTGATGTGGTGATGTATCAGGGGAGTATTAGCATGCTTCTTACCTTGTCTGGTGTTTTGGGGTTCGGAGCTGTCCAGGTCAGCCACGCCACTGACACTCTCCGGCTGCAGGGTGCCCTCCACCAACTCCTCCAAAGGCGTAGAATCAGTAGCAGTGGACGTCCCACCACCGGTCTTCCTTGCCTCAGCCAGCCTTGTAGCCACCTTTTCTTTGGATCTTTTGCGCATATCATACCACCTTTTCCTGAGGTCCTCTACGGTGCGGTGGGTCACGCCGATGGCATTCACCTTCTCTTGTATGTCTGCCCAGATTTTCCTTTTGCGTGCCTCTGGCACACGTAGTGATTGCTTGCCAAACAGGAGATCATGGCTCACCACCATTTCTTGTATGAGCACCTCCTGCTCCCTTTCACTGAACTTATGTTTCCTTTTCCTGGCATTCTCCTCCTGCTGCTTCTCCTTCTCCTGTGTGTCCATGTCTCCTTCACTCAGATGCAGCGCACAAGTGTCTCTGCTCTCCTCCCAGCCTCTCACTCAGCTTCTGGCAATCAGGTGCAGCATGGGTAGTCCCACTTCCTGGTTGTGATGTCATCATGCTGCACCTGAATTGCCGATTTGCTAATTTGCGATTCTTTATTTGCGATTCCTTAATTGCGAATTCGCAATTAAAGGGATCGCAAAATAGGTATTCGCATTTTCTGCGAATTTTTGAGACTCGCTAAATATTTGCGATCTTTTCTTTACATCGGGTTTTGCGATTCTCAAAATGCGATTCGCTATGAATCGCAATTTGAGAATCGCAAATTCCGATTTTGATACATATGGCCCCAAGTTTGTTAGTCCATTTCCATTAAACAAATAGTAAATCATGTTAATGTGTATTTAAAATAGCTATAGTCTATGAACATTTGTTCCATGTTTCATGGATCATAGGAAAACCTGTAAGGACACGATTATCTCCAAATCCTTCTTCTATTCAGGTGCACATGAAATACATACGATCTTAAATGTGCACATTGCAAGAAGACAACTGAAATATTTAGAGGGTTGGAAGGGGTACATCCTGGAGATGGGATTATGGGAGCAAGTCTCTAATCTGCATCCCTCATGCTTACTATAAGAATTCTACAGAAATCATCCAGATAATCCGAGCATTACATCACTGAGGTGTCATTCATTGGGTAGGGCTATTGTCATGAACGCGGCCTGTGCTCTCCAGAGTATACCAGACATGAGTGAAGAAGTGCTCCTTAGTGGAGCTTGAGTCTTCCACTGTAGAGGAAGCTGTCAGCTCATGCAGAGTATTGGCACCACTTGGTGTGAGTCTTTGCTGTTGCAACACTTGCACTATGTGAAACCTTCAAGTGGATTCAAGACAATCTGCATGTCCCAGAATGCGACGGCACTCTCATGAGACGTGCAATAGTGGAAGCTCTCTTAGAACCATAGAGTTGAAGTTCCTCGTGTTTTGGAGCATTTCTTGCTAGGCAATCAAGATATTTAATTGCTTCAGTGGAAACCTTGTTGCCAGGAGATTGGAACTCATCTTGCTTTCATCTGGCATTATCAAAGACTTGTTGGATTTAGAGAACTATTTTGGGTAATATTTGAGATCAAGGAAGTTTGACTTTGATTCTCACATTAGTACTGAAGTCATTCATCCAAGGATTATGTACACTATTGCTCGTGTTCACAGGAGGAGTTAGAGAATTCTCCATTTGCACCAACATTGCTTATTAATATTTTGAATCACATTGGCATTATGTTATTGCCAGTGGTGGGGAAGTGACTGTGTACTGTTAGGAGCAAAAGCTCAACACTATTATTCATTCATTATATTACAGCTAATGAATTATAAACATCTACAATCATTCAGACTACAAACTTGATTTGCAATTCAATGCAATTAGTTATCTTTAGTAGAACATGTACTGTGGCTCAGATTAGTTTGCTCATATATAAGGAAGGGTTATTTTATATTCAAGCTCTAGAATTTCAGAGTTTTCCCCGATCATAGTGAGTGGGTTATAAAGGAGATGTCACAAGATATATTTTGTCATAGTAGAAATAGTAAGCAGCAATGGACAAAATACTAACACAGTTCTTATTGAAAACATCAACATTGTAGCAGCAGTGCAGGATGAGCCTATCTGGAAGAACAGGAAAAGTGAAAACATCCAGTGCCTCTAGTTCTCTCACTTCTGTCCCATTCCCCTTTCTCCAGGTATACTGCTGGGCAGCATAGATATCCTTTGCATTGTCTAAAAATAGATTTAACTGCATAACCAGAGAATCTAGTAGGTTATGGTTAGGACTGCAAACTTTGAACAACAGCCACACAAACCAAAATGCAATGCTTATGACCTCACAATATTTATACCAATAACATCACATAAAAGCACAATCATCTAATCATGTTCGGGTGAGACACACACAGGAGGCCGAAAGCTTTGCTCCTTACCTGGAGTGTGAATCTGCCCACGTGCTCAACCAGAAAGGAAAATCATGGTCCTCTCTCACATTGTTTTGTTCCCTTTTTCATTTTCTTATCCCACCCCAAGATGGGCAAAACCTTCATTGATGTGATGTTTTCCACTATAAAAGGAGCGCCATTATGAAGTTCAGGTTTGTCGCAATTGTTCTTGTATCATTGCTCACTCCTTAACTCTGTGGATTCTTCACTATTGCCGTGCTCTGCTACTTGCTGTCCTTCGCCTGTTGCTTGGTCTGACCAGCTAGAGGGTTTTTCTGACTCTTGTTTTTCTCCTTCTGGCTGGTTTATTTTCTGGAGCAGTGTTGAAAATCATGTCCAAACCTGGCAGCTGGCACTGTCTCTGGAGATAAGAGGCCATTTCTGCAACATAAGAAGACACCGGAAGCTTTGCCCAGAAGAGCTGCACTTGACAGACACTAAAACCACAAGTGCTGCTGTTTCATTTATTTAGTGGTTCCTTTTGCAGTTCCTCTCGTACATCTCTTTCACTCTAAATGTTCTCACCATTACACTATTCTGTTTGTACTACCCATTGAACACAACATTGATAGCCCATCATAAATGTTCTCACCACTGCATATTCTTTTTGTATTAACTGATGAACAAAACAATGACTATATATTATTCCTTACCCTTCCCTGGGATATAAACTACCTCAGTGTCACGCACAAGGGGTAGGATTACAGTTCCTTTATTTCCATCACAAATCCCATATTACACCTTACCCACCTCCTACGGGCAATACTATTACCATAAGCCTTACACTCCTAAACTTCATGCTATTGGGAGATCCTGTTACTGACATTCCACCTAATCCAGAAAACATATACTTAAGGAACATATAGCACAGACCAAGACATGGCATCATGTCCAAAACCTCTGTCCCTGCTGTCCATCAAGTCAAGGGAATGACACACTTCATAAAACATAAAAAGTATTGTCATACTGGCCTCCAAGAAATCCCAACACAGTGCTCATCCAAGAGACCCACATGTCTCCGAAGGAATAGAGCAAACTTAAAAGTGACTGGGCGTAGAGAGGAGTTAGTACCAGCAGTACGGAATACGAATGACTTCATTAACAGGACCATACTCAATCATTGTTTTGAAAGCATTGCTGAGTGGGGATTCTGATTCACAAATCTCTGCAACAAACTGTTCAATAAACTTGGAAAGATACACAAGGATGATATGTTTTCACCAAAATCTATATATTATCCTAATGCTACTAAAGCACTGTTCTTTGCTACTACCTCCAGGATTCTTACTGAAATTGGCTCAGTGAAGACGGTCATCAGAGGAGGCTAGAACATAGCACTAGATCTCATTGTGGATAGTAATGGTCCCATAGACAAACACAAGGCCAAAAATAGTGTCAACCTCTGAGACATTATGGAAGACCATAACAAGACAGACTCTTGGCATTGGACCCATCCTAAAGACAAGGAATTCAACTTTTATATCCTGTGTCCACCTTATCAAATCCAGGATAAATTAGTTCCCCACATACACTTTGATTTTTCTTTCAATGACGAATTGCTCCATATTTGAGGGAGCGATATCGGATCATTCTCTGATCTGACTAGACATCAACCTTGGGCCCATTACTCCATTGTACAAAAGGTCATAAATTAACACAGCCAAATACAGATTACTGGTGGGGAACATTCAACTAAGAGATCATGGGCATTCATACTTAGGAGTAGATTTACAAAAAATGTTTGCTGGGTTAGCATCACAAAAGTGATGCTGACCAGCACAAAATATTTTTTTCCCTAATTTACTTTCCAGAGCAAAACTTGTTTTGTGCTGGAAAGTACCCTGAAAGTAACGCAAAGCAGCGTGAAGCACTGCTTTGCGTTACTTAGCACCAAGGGAGCATCACATGGGTGGTACATGGGCATTCCCATACTACCACCCATTCCTTAGACAGGGTTTAGCACCAAAAGTTAATGGCATTAGAAAGTAGGCAGTAAGAGGAGAAATGTTTTTATTTTTCCTTTCTTTTCCAACTTTGCATGCATGCTGCACTGTGCAGCGCAGATACAAAGTAGGAAAAGCTTTAACGTGTGTCCAAGCAAAGTATTCCGTATCCTTTCAGTACATAACCTATGCTAGACTCAGGGACACACCCTTGCACTGTGGCACAAAGGTGTGTGCCTGACACACAGTAGCTGAAATCTGCGCCGGAGCTAGGAAGAGAGGAGGAGAGAGCCATATCTCTGTAGGTATAGTGCTCTCCTGCTTCCTCCTTATCACACAGCACAGCACAGCACTTTTGGCTGCTGAACTGCATTCTGTGCCTTTATTGAGAATCTGGGCCTAAGACATAAACAAAGGCATAGTTACTTCATCACAAACCTTTTAGGCTGCAGGGAAGGTGACAATGAGAGATACTATGAGTAGAGACAGAGAAGAGCAGCAAAGAATAAATCTAAAGGCCTACCAACATCTTTAGAGCGAGATATCAAGGAACTCACAGCAAGATATATGGCACATCCATCTGTAGAACTGAGGCAAAACCTAAAGTGGGAAAAAATTGATCTTAACACTGTTTACAGAAAAGGCAGAATATGCTCTATCACTTACCTACAGTGGTGGCACTATGAGCAGGGTGCTTACTTATCTCACAACTTTGACAAAGGGAGGTCCAGACTCCCATACCTGCACTAAAAGACGATATGTAAAATCTAAATACATACCCTAAGGAAATAGTAAATAACTTTTCTATTACTGGGACCTATACAGTGGCGGCTCGCAGAGGGAGTGCTGTGGGGCGGTGGGGTGGGGCGGGGGAGGGGAGGGACAGGGTGGGGGCGTAGTGGAGTCAGACATACGACGGCCAGGAGTAAAGTAAGTAAATAAATAAATAAAACTATTTAACTCGAGCTCACTGCATCGCCAACTCGTCGATGCAGCGAGCGCAAGGTAAATAGTTTTATTTATTTGATTGGTAGTAGTGGTTCCCAAATACATGAGAAATGACCGCACAGTCAAGGAATGGAACAAAAGTAATATCTGCTAGTGTAATACAGTGTGAATACAATCATATTTTTGACATCGTAGTTGATTTCGGGTGCTACCTTGACTCAAAGCACCTACTACCAAAAAGATGCTAAAAGCACAGAGGACAGCCAATGTGCATACAAAACCCAACAAATGAGCCCTACTGTACACCCTTTGTGTTTGTAACCCACTTTAGTACTGGCCTGGGTAAGTATAACAGATTTTCTGTTTCCAATAACAGATAAGAGTATTTCAACAAATCATATCCGTTAAACCATCAAATCGATACAGAGTCCATATAAAATCCACAAATGTCAAATCTTTTGGCTTTATTGTTTTTATTCTTGCACTTCATATATCCAGCGTGAAATCTGTCTGCCAACACGTGTTTCGTTTACCCATAGACTTTTTCAAGGCAATTGTTGTAAGAAACTATCGTAATATAAAATCTGGTTCTTGTCATAAATCTTCTTCCAATATAAACGTCCACAAACACAACGTGAAGCAATCAGTATACTGCTCCTGTATTGTGATCTGCAGTGCTATAAAACGAGGTGGACACCTTGATAAGTTCCACTATCGTGAAGTCCGCCGAGCGTCCTCAACGCAAATGCCTCGCTGTCACACTACAGCGAGGCATTTGCGTTGGAGGACGCTTTCGGCGGACTTCACGATAGTGGAACTTATCAAGGTGTCCACCTTCATTTTTATAGCACTGCAGATTCGCAATACAGGGAGGAGTATACTGATTGCTTCACGTTGTGTTTGTGGACGTTTACATATTGGAAGAGAAGATTTATGACGAGAACCAGATTTTATATTACGATAGTTTCTTACAACAACCGCCTTGAAAAAGTCTATGGGTAGACGAAACACGTGTTGGCAGACAGATTTCACGCTGGATATATGAAGTGCAAGAATAAAAACAACAAAGCCAAAAGATTTGACATTTGCGGATTTTATATGGACTCTGTATGCGGTTTGATGGTTTTAACGGATATGATTTGTTGAGAATACTCTTATCTGTTATTGGAAACAGAGAATCTGTTATACTTACCCAGTACTAAAGTGGGTTACAAACACAAAAGGGTGTGCACAGTAGGGCTCATTTGTTGAGTTTTATTTATTTATTTACTTACTTTACTCCTGGCCGTCGTATGTCCGACTCCACTACCCCCCCACCCTGCCCCTCCCCTGCCCCACCGCCCCGCAGCACTCCCTCTGTGAGCCGCCACTGGACCTATACAACTGAAACCACAATGGCATGTCAACGGAAGAGAAGGAATTGTTACAAAAGGGAAAAGTACCCATCTTACCTGATAAGAGCAGAGAACTTAGAGCAGAGAGACAACCTGCCTTATAAGAAATCACTTGGTGAAGATGGCCTCCTAGGTGAATTTTACAGGATAAATAAGCACTCCTCTATGACATCTTCAAAGAGGCAGAGATCAGCCAAGAATGTAATAGGATTATTGTAACATTGTTTCCAAACTCAGGCAGGGAATAACTACTACGCTCCAACTACAGACCTATCCCTCTGATAAATCCCAACATAAAGTCTTTGGCAAGAGTCCTGGTGAACTTCCTGAAGTCATCTCAAACTTGATCCATAAAACCCAGTTCAGATTGTCCCACGCTCATCTAGCCACCATCTTATACTCCTGTATAAAAACCTATGGCAGGTCAGGGACAACCCTGGTCTTGTCATTAGATATAGAAAATACGTTTGACAGTGTTGAATTGAGATTCCTGTTTAGAACATGGAATAGTGTGGGCATAGAACAGGACTTTATAAACAAGGTTAGATTGGTCTATGAAAATCCAACAGCACAGTTTAACTGTCCCTATGTCCCCAAGAACAGAGGGAACCCGCAGGACTGCCCACACTCCCCCTATTGTTTATCATTGAATTAGAGCTTCTAGTAGCCACTATTAGACAGACAGAAGAGATTAGGGGGATAGACACTGTGGCGGGACACACTAAAATTCTGCTTCATGCAGAGGACTTATTTCTAACTCTCAAAAGTCCTTGACAATCAATCCCTACCTTCATTTTTCTGATAGAGTCCATATTCCCCTTCTCAGGTTAAAAAATAAATTGGAACAACAATGAGACCCTCCCATTATCCAAAGTTACTACCAGAGAAGCCATAGATGTGCTTAGATTCAGATGGTGGACTATAAACCTAAAATGTCTAGGATGTTTTGTCATCAGCGGTCTGGATGACATGATAGACAAATTCTGCCAGCTCATTGACAAAAATGATAATGACTTTGCCTAATGGTCAATGTTACAACTATCCCTGTGGGGGTGGGTGTAAGTGGTAAAAATGGTTGTAGTCCCCCAATTACCTTCTGGGAATGCTCCTACTACCAATCCTGATGTCTTTACTGAAAACCATTACCAGACATATCCGTGCCTTTATTTCAGCTGGTAGAGGATAAAAACTCAAACTCTGGAAACTACAGTTAGCAGCTACAAGAAGGGGGCTTCAATTACCTGATATGTACTCCTTTTATTTGGCACACCAATTATCACAACTACTCATGAGCAGCCACCAAAACCCCTCAATGTGAACCCAAGTAAAAATACCCTACCTGACTTTCAAGGCTGATATAACAGCGGAGATCCATAGGGTCAGACAGAGCTACTCACTGTTAGAGCAATATTGCAATCATGGTTGATGTCTCACAAATGCCTTATGACACATTCATAGCAGGGCATCCACAAGGAACAACAAGGAATTGGTAATTGAACAGCGCACATTGAAATAACAGCAGTTGCAATCTTGTAGTATGTCCACAGTATATGACTTATTACAATGGTACTCACTCAAATCTTTGAAAGACTTGAAGCGGGAATAGCATCTGCCACTATAGCAACACTGAAGATATAGACAATTCAGACATTGCCTAGTTGGTCATGGATCCATTCTTCTTGATCAATCTCCCATTCACTCATAAATGCAACACATATAAAGGTACAGTTGCAGGATTATCCAACATGTTGCTTTCATCAATACATTCACTCATGTACCATGGGAAACAGGAATCCACTGAGAGACTTTATTAAATGTAGAATACTCAAAGGATGACTGGGACTCTATAATCCGAACACACAATGAGTAGAAGTTCGAGAAGCACTTTACAAATTTACATATTTCAAAATCTTGCACCAATGGTATTGGTTCCCATGTCGGCTTTACACTGTGGCAAAACTGACCCAAAGGACTATTGCTGGAGATGTAAAGCCACCAATTGGGATCTGCTACATATATTATGGTCCTGCCCTTATTTACAGTGATACTTGTCTGCTGTATGATGCTTCATGCATAACACTAGGGATCGTCTTTCCAGCTAGCCACCAAATTGGCAATATTACACAGTGTGACTGATGCAGAAGACATAACATTGGAGGCAGTGGATGAATACCACTCTCTTCATTGCACAAATCTGCATCCTAAAACATTGCTGCTCAGCAACCATACCTTCCCAAAGTGAATGGACCTCGGAACTACTGCTATTAGCAGCACATACGCACAATATACAAGCCTTGGGGTCTGGTGACACTTTTTGATAGAATATGGGAACCATGTCTTGAATACTGTGCACCACCAATCCCCAACAAATAACACAATTTAAAAACATCATAGGGTGAAACACCACACATCCTAAAAGCCTGCACACATCCCATATTCTTCCTACAGTGTCATCATGGCTACTGAATGAAAGAAACCAGGAATCCAACAGACATGGATACACATGTTACATTCTTAATAAACACACACATTTGGCCAGTAATTAGATCTCCACTTCCAGTGAGAAATCCTTTTAGGAGAATCATTCATTGCATGGGTATTCAACAAAGGATCTAGGGGGGTACCAACAGAACAGAGACTACACTTGACCATTCACTTCTCACAAACCTTTCCCTACTCCTTTCACTTCCCATTATTAAACAACATCCCTCATTTAATACTGTTCTATTGATATTACTTCTATGTTGGCCAATATCTCATAAGAAACAATGTTTTATTGTGGGATAAAAGTACAGTGACACCTATAATTGAATGAGTACGAATCATTGATTGAGAATGCCACCTACAGTATAGCACAATCGATGATCTAATATGAAAAATTAATGAAAAGATTTTTAAAAAAAATAAGAGCGAGGTCATGAACATTGGCTATGTGTGTCCGAAATATAACTAATGCTTACATAATTAGTGAAAAACACAGATTTTGCAGATAAATACACAAAGTGACGAACTTCTGAACTTTATGAAAATTGTGATATTTTCTGTAGAATTTCACATTGTTTGCAGTAGCCAAGTATTGCTTATTTGCACATCCCTAGTTTATATTTGTGAATCTCAAATTTGATGTAGTTATTGGTTTAGATAATTTAAAATGGAGATTATGACTACGATATTTTATATACCCTCAGTCCTTATCACATAAAGTGAGTGGTGCAACTGTTAATTCAAGACAAGGTTTCTACCACAGTTTCGTGCTGGCTGGTGTCTAAAATCATTCAAGAGCAGGCGCAGCACCTTTTTACCACATTAAACAATGGTGTTTGCTTTTCGCTAAACTTTAAAGATGTGCTGCCTTTACTTACAAATGTATTAGCATTTGTCACATATTTATACAACAGAATATATATGGGATAAAGTACCCCCTGCCATACATAATAAGGATATTGCAAGTAACTGAGGGGTTCCATAACCATATAGAGGAACTAGACTAAAGGCCAAGTTCCTCTATAAGGTTATGTAACTCCGAGTTTCAATATCCTTATCATGTAGGCCAGGAGGTACTTTATCCCATATAATACATGGTCACACCATCACCTTTCCCACAAACCACTTAAAGCCCTAGGGACAAATTTATCATTTTATCACGCAGTGCAGTAAGATTGTACGGTGCATTCCTGCCTTTTTCCAGTGCTGGCGCACAATGTGCTGCCTAGCGCCAACGCAAGCACTTTTGCACCACGGTGCAAGTGTACCTGCGTTGTTAGCAGTATTGTTTTTGTGCAGGAAGGAGCACCTTCCTGCACAAACGCAATCCACTCAGGCATTTTTTTCTTTCTATGTGTGCTGCAAATTGCAGCACACGCAGAAATAGGAATAAACTAGGAGAAATAAACATATTTCTCCTTGTTACACCTCACCAGGGGAGGCGTAGCAGTTTTGGCGCATTCCCAGGTCTACCGCTTATAGTAAATCTGGGAATGCTTCAAAATCCATGGGTTTTTGCATGGGAACACCATGCACCACCCATGGAATGCCGACCTGGGGCAGAGTAATGCCATGCAGCATTTGCACTGAGTTGCATTACTCTGGATTTATCAAGCTACTCAGGGCCACGCACGGTAGCCTTGCATGGATTGATAAATCATATCTCAAGGGTTGCATCGCTTTTGCACCCCATTGCGTGGTGCAAATCCGACATAACTCTTGATAAATATGGCCCCAGGTGTATATCTCTTTCAAATAAAAGAGTGAGCATGTGTGCAAACAGGAAGAATAAAAATAGAAACTTCTAGTGCAAAATTAAAAACATCAAAAACCTGTTAGATATTTGTTGCAAACAAATATTAGAAACAGTTCAATAAGTCAGTTAAAAAAGAAACTGCAGTAGCTCAGAATATGTTGAACTGACAACGCCGATTCTTATCTAATTATCTATAAGAACCTTCTGGTCGCCAAGATCTTTTTACCTGTTGAATAGTGTAAAGGAGAGAATCTCATCAGGTTATATATCAGCATTCATTTTGTCTGAAAAGACCACTGACTCCGAATTCAAGTTTGAGAATTTATTATCGCCAAGAATAACTGAACGTGCAAGCACCTCAACACGAGGTTAAAGAAATAAATGGGCACTAATACAAATAATAATCTACGCAGGAATCTCATCCGACTCAGGATAAGGAGAATAGAAAGTTCTAGAAGGATCAACCAGACTATGATTGCTCCAATTTCTAAGTTGCTCTTCATTGGACTAAACAAGCTTAAAATCAATAGCTGTCCCTACACTAACGCTAAGTGACATCCCTGCATAACGATTTTCCCAGGCAAGAGTGAATAAAGGTGTCAGCTGTGAGGACTTCCTAAGAAGTGCAATCACATAATACCTAAGCTCAGCTCTGTCCTTCTCTCAGGTCTCCCCTACCTCTTCTCTGGCCTCCTCCCTCAGGGCACTATCCCTAATACAAAACCACAATACAATTGTACACGCCTTTGTCACGCCTCCTTGGCCAGGTCTTCTTTCTTGTGCTTTTCCATCGAAACGGTTACTTCATCCTGGACAGTTGCGATGACCTTGAGTCCCAGGCACCTTCTCCGCTGAAAGTATCATCCCTAAATTCCATTTCACTCCCCGTACCATGCCTCCCCTCTCTAGCTTTCGAAAACAAAGAGTTAGTCTTACTAACGAGACATGTGTCCTTGCACCTGCAACAAAAGATACTTTCAACAGAAACCTTCTACTGTGCAAATTAAATCCACCGTTTGTGCCCAGAGAGCCTTACCAAGAGAAACTTTTCTCGGCCTACAAAATAAGCTAACATAAGAATAAACCAGGCCTTCCCTAAGCATATATGTAGTCAGGCCTTTACATATAACTTTTAAACACACATCTTGCTTTTCCCTATAAGCTTTTTCATTACAATTCATATGCAAATAATGAATTACATGTGCAACTTTAATATGGTGCACGTTTAAACTACTGCAATTACCTTACACACGAACTAATCCCTCTATGCATTATGTTCACACAATTCAATAAGCATTACATTACATCATTATCCTAACACCATTATGCTGCTGATTCGCTTTGTCTCAGCAAACTATTCATTCTTTACTAAACATGCATGAGTATACAACTGAATATAAACGAATATATGTCTGAATACATGTAGGTGCGGCCTATCAGTGATTATGATGCACCCCTACAATTCACAAGAACATTTCGCTCTATCAGTTCCCCCCTTTGATGACTCCTGTCATCACATTTCATTCTACTCCCTCGGAGACGGAACCGACCTAAACAGAACTTGTTGCCATCTTCCCTGATCTAAATTTCTCCATGCTCTTGAGCCTTTGATACTGACTGTCCTGCAGTCTTGCCAACTTCATGTCATTTTCCCTCAAAGCTCTCTTGACTCGGCCTGCTCGATACCACTTGTAGGCCTTGATCACAATCCACAAGCCAACCACACAACCCACCAAAATAAGGAGGGGTCTCAGAAAGTACCCAAGGAATCCCTTTCCTAGGTTCGCAAACCAACCTCCCACTTGACCAAAACCCTTGCCGACCTTTTCCCAGGCCCCTTCTTCGGTCAAATCCGCTATTTTTGTGTGGATCGTAGTGATGTTACTTATATATTTCTCCAGATCCTTGCTACGGTCTGGTATATAAGTGCAGCACTCTTGAACCTTCAACATTTTACAGACTCCGCCCTCTTTTGCCAATAGGACATCCAAAGCAAGGCGATTCTGCAAAACCATTCCCCTTATCGACAACATCTCTCCTTCCACCAACACCAACGACTTTGCTGTATTCATCAAAAATTCATCCACCACAGTCGCTAACCTCCGAATCTTCACATCATTCAAGACTACTCCCAGACTAGGTATCATAGCTCCAAAGATATCCCCCACAACTATTCCTGCACTTGCAGCTCTTCTCGCTCTTGAATGCTCTCCACCTTCTAGAAGGTCTAAATCTTCTGTATGGTAAATCTTTGGAAATATTATTGACAAATAACATGTTCCATACCAATTTGCAGGCAACCTCACATAAGCATTCTTCCCACATACGTAATACACCGTTGGTATCACTTGTACAGGACCTTGGAGAAAATCTTTTGCTACATCTGCCATGGTGAAAACGTGATCACAAGTACTCTGTCCCACTGCTACCTTCTCGTAGTAAGTCTGATAACGCCTTATACACAACTTACCCCTCTGCTCCTTATCTAACGCTATAGGACCATAGCTTCCCTTGGTCTTATGCAACTGTTCTTCCTCTGTCCAATCAGTCCTGTGATGCCCCAAGTCTCGGGAGTGAGTCAGCTTTCTATACCTATCCTCAACCTGATCTACAAATTTTCTCTCTACATCCGACATCAAACAAGTCAGATTGTGTCTGTGTGCGAATGCTGTATCCAATTCCAAACTCGGTATGAAGTACTTCCTCAGTCTGTCTTCTGTCTTATAATAGTCATATTTATTCAAATGCTTGTAAGCTGGGACTTCAGGAAGCACTGCGTCGAAATTGGAAAATAAATATTCAAACTGATCTCTCTCATAAAACAAACTAAGCAAAAGACTACATGAAATACCATAAGTCAGTGGAAGATGGTGATACCTAATACCCTCATCCACCGAAGTAGGCAACTGCATACACACATAACAATCTTTCGCATCCATCACATCAACATACTCATACAACAACTTAGCATATGCATTCAATTTAAAATCCCCTTTAGATAAATCTACATGTAATCTACGACTTTCTTCTAATAGCAAAGCTCTATCAGCTGCCCTGTCTACCCCCTTCTGACTAGGTGTGATAGGTGTCGGTGTCCCTGTCACTTCCTCTACTTCTTGCTCGTGCGAACCAGTGTATGAGACTACAACTACTATGATTATAGAAATTATTACACTACTTATAAGAATGCCTATAATCCACTTTGATCTACGATTGGGATCTCCCGGCTCCATGGTTTCGAAAGTTCTCAAAAGTCTTGGTTATCGCAAAGAACTCTGAAAAAGTCTCTGTCCTTTATTTGTGACTTGCTTAACCAGCTCGAGCAACCATGAAATCTCCGGACTTTCCCTTTCCGATCACAATCTTATTTACACAGTCCAGAAAAAGACTTCCCTAGTTTTCGTTCCTCTTCTGTGGAAAGTCCCTAAGTTTATTCTTCTTCCACTCGGACCTAGGTTATCTTCTTCTTTTGGACTTTTATTTACAGTTTATAGTTGATCCACAATAAGATCCTCATTGAGCAATACCAGAACGTGATACAAAAGTTCAAGACGCAAAATCAGCACTTCATGTGAAAACGGCTCAACTCCAAAAGGCGGGAATTCGAGTCGATGCAGAACCAAGTTTCGGACTTCACTCAGAAGCGGGGGATTTGGAACCGTGAGGGTCAGTGTTCCTTCTATCTCGAGCCCTGGCAGCTGCAGCACCACCTTCACCACCACATTCGGGCTCCGACGGACCACTTGCACTGACCTCAGCCTTCCCGTGCTCACCACCCCCTGCATCAAACACAGTGTAAGTCCACTCAGGGGTAGAGTATCTGCGACAAGGCACTCTTGTTCTCTTTGACCTTCGCCGACTGTCTTGTGCTTGGTCTTCGTCACTTGCTTCTGTTTCAGATGCTTCGGACACTGGAGCAAGGTCTCTTTCAGGTGCTAACCTCAGGTTCAGTCGCCTCTGTCTTTCGGGCCAACTTTCTGCACTTCTGTTCGTTCGTCTGCCTTCCCCTTCTATACCCAGTGCACTACTTCCTCTTTCTGCTGAATCTGACTCTTCTCCGCCCACTGCACCGTTTCTGTCTTCGGTGTCTGAGTCAGGGTTCGAACTGTGGAAACCCCCTTCAGCTTGCTCTAGTGCACCACCAGCTGTGTCAGCGACCCTTACAGCTTGACTTGTCCTCCTATGTGGCCCTGCCACATCAGCTGGATTTTCATTTACGAGAGGAGCTGTTTCTTCCAAGGGTGCTGGAACTCTGCGGGTATGGGAGGCATGCACCCAGTTCGGCAATCCTCCACACTTCACTGCTGTGTTCGTGATAAGTATCACCTGATACGGGCCACGCCAGCGGGCATCCAAGCAACTCTTCCTCACGTGCTTCCGGACGAGCACCCAATCTCCGGGACACAAGTCGTGGCACAGATCACTCGAGGCTGGGACCACTGCCGCTTGCACCTGCTGGGATACAGAACGGACCACATCAGAGAGTCCTTTACAATAATCGAGAATCAAATCATCAGTGATGCTTATCAAGGCTGTAGCTGGTACTGCTGGCAATCTCATTGCCCTCCCCATTAATATCTCATGGGGGGACAACCCGGTCTTTCTGTCTGGGACACTTCGCATGCTCATCAGCACGAGTGGCAAGGCGTCGGGCCATTTCAGGGATGTCGAAGAACACATTTTTGCCATCCGGGCCTTCAAAGTTCCATTAACTTGTTCCACCATCCCAGAAGCCTCTGGTCTGTAACTACAGTGGAGTCTCTGGTCAATGTTCAATGCAGCACAAAGCAACTTCATGATTTCACTATGGAAGTGCCCTCCTCTATCTGATTCCAAAGAGGTCGGGATCCCGAATCTAGGGATGAGCTCCCTCAACAGTAATTTAGCCACTGTGAGAGTGTCACACCTGCGTGTGGGGTAAGCCTCCACCCACCGTGAGAATACACATACTAGCACTAAAATATACGTTAATCCATTGCACTTAGGCATCTCCACAAAATCAAGCTGTATTCTATTGAAGGGCCCTCCTGACCTTCCAATGTGACTCAACGTAACTACAGTTCTCTTTCCAGCATTCATCTGCTGACACGTAACACACCTCTGACATACCGTCTCAGCCATTGCTCGGAACCGTGGGTTATACCACGTCTGTCTAAACACTCTCATCATTGCGTCTCTACCAAGGTGTGCCTGTCCATGTATCAGTCTTGCCATCGGACTCAGCAATTCTTCAGGCAACACGGCTCTCCCATCGTTGGATACCCACACATCCACATCTCCTTTCTCACACCCAGCTTTGATCCATCCCTCTCTCTCTTGGTTTGAAACTTCATCCTGCAATCGCTTAAGCTCTTCCCAAGTGTCTGCCATGGTCAACATTATGCTGAGATCGGTTCCTTCTTGGCTCTCCCCTATCTCTCTTTCCGTGAATATGCATCCCTGTTCTGCACAGAAACGGGCAACTTCGTCCGCATAATTGTTTCCCAAGGATACAAAGTCCTCCCCCTTCCCATGGGCTGAACACTTTACCACAGCAATTTCTTTCGGATGCTGTAATGCATCTAACAGTTGTCTTACATATTCTCCATTACAAATGGGTGAGCCGGATGATGTCAAAAATCCCCTCTGAGACCATAACTGCCCGAAGTCGTGCACCACGCCAAACCCATATTGGCTGTCTGTGTAAATCGTGATTCGAATTCGATCAGCGGCCAAACAGGCACGGGTCAAGGCAATGATCTCAGCTACCTGCGCGGAGCATACTCCTTCTAGGCAAGCAGCCTCGACCACTCCTGAAATGGTACACACAGCAAACGCTGCTCTCAATTGCCCCACACTGTCTCTTAAGCATGAACCATCGACAAAGAAAATTTCATCTGGGTCAGCCAATGGTTCATCGACAATGTCAGGTCTCGGTTTGGTGCAAAGTTCGGTCACATCGAGACAATCATGGTCCGCACAATCTTCATCATCCGTGCTCGGTGTAGGCATCAATGTCGCAGGGTTCAAGACAGAGCACCTTTTCAGAGTCACATTCTCTGCGGCAAGTATGACTTGCTCGTACCTCGTTAACCTATTGTTCGTTAGGTGCTGTGTCTTGGTCCTGGTCATCAATAACTCAACCGAATGTGGCACATGTACAGTCAATGGATGTCCCATTACAATGCTTTCACATCTTTCAATGCTGACACCTGTTGCAGCAACGGATCTTAGACATCCGGGCAACGCAGAAGCTACTGGATCTAAAGTAGCTGAAAAATATGCCACTGGTCTACGGACACCTCCATGGTTCTGAGCTAACACTGCTAATGCACATCCTTCCCTCTCGTAACAAAACAATGAAAAGGCCTTGTTGTAATCAGGCATTCCCAGTGCCGGAGCCCTGCACAAATCCTCTCTCAGTTTCAGGAATGATATCAAGCACTCCTCGTCCCATGGTACCGGATCACTCACATCCTTGTGCGTAAGCCTCTGCAAAGGCTTTGCTCTCAAGGAGAAGCTAGGAATCCACTGTCGACAATAGCCAACCATTCCCAGAAACATCCTAACTTCTCTCTGTGTCGTGGGTACTGCCATGCTCATTATTGCCTCTATTCGATCGGGTGACACCTTCCTCTTGCCTTTTTCCAATCTGTGTCCCAAGTACTGTACCTCTTTCAAACAGTACTGCAGCTTGTTCGGGGACACCTTATGTCCGTTCTCTGCTAAGTGGTTCAACAGAGCTACAGTGTCAATTCTGCAAGCATCTTCTGTTTCTGAGGCAATGAGCAAGTCATCTATGTATTGCACGAGAACTGAGTTCTGCGGCAACACGAGACTCTCAAGGTTCTTCTTCAGGATCTGGTTAAAGATCGATGGACTTTCCGTATACCCTTGAGGGATACGACACCATGTTAACACGCGATTTTCTAGCCTGAACGCAAAAAGAAATTGGCTTTCCTCATGGAGCGGTATCGAAAAGAAGGCTTGACACAAATCGATAACCGTAAACCACTTGGCTTCAC
This sequence comes from Calotriton arnoldi, assembly GCA_963921515.1. Lineage (NCBI taxonomy): Eukaryota > Metazoa > Chordata > Amphibia > Caudata > Salamandridae > Calotriton > Calotriton arnoldi. Next base: position 821,620 of record CAWUFW010008215.1, read on the forward strand.
ATGGGATCTAGAACAGTATTACTGAAGGATTCGGTACCACTGGACAACAGGGGACAACTATCGTGTTGACCTTTCGCAGGTCTTGCACGATCCTGTATTTCCCGCTCGGTTTCTGTAGTCCCATTATAGGTGAATTACAGGGGCTACCTCTGATCTCTTTCAGAATGCCTTTCTCAATGAAAGTCTCGATCACAGGTTTTATCCCTGCAATCGTTTCTGGCGACAGGTTGTATTGAGGTGTCCTGGGGAAATCAACATTCTGTTTCACCTCAATCCGCACTGGTTCAACCCCTCTGATTAGACCTATTTCGTCACCTGCGAAATCCCACACCACAGACGACACTGCGTCTCTCAGATCAGGTGGAAGTTCTTCCACAGTCACCATTGGGTACAGATCTATACACAGATGCTGATTGGTAATTTTAAAGTCAGCATCATCATCTCTCGTCTGGACCTCCACTCCCCGTGGTGTACAATAAATCGTGCAGTTCAACTTGCACAACAGATCTCTCCCCAAAAGGCAAACTGGACTCGTATCACACACTACAAACTGATGTCTAGCTTGGAAGGAACCTATCTTTACTAGGATCGGTTCTGTCATTGGGCTGCTTATTCTTTTGTTCGCTACTCCAACAACCTGGATTGATTGTCCCGAGAGGGGTAGGTTAGGGACTACTGCTGATCTTACAGTAGACCGGGTAGCACCAGTATCAACCAAAAGTGTGGCAGGATGACCTCAAACTCTGCCTCCACAAAAGGTCCTCTCTGGTCTACCTCCAAGACCGCTCCAAGTGTGCAGTCTTCCTCCCCCCTCAGGCACCGTCAGGATAAAGGGTCTAAGCTATTCTCGTCGTAATCTTCGAACAGGGGCATCTGTTGGTACGTTCGTGTTCCTTGTGAAATCCTTGGAGCTTGGGGAACCTGGGCGTGAGAACTGTAAACCCCCCCTTTCATCGTCCTAGGTCTCGTTACGGTGTTAACTACCTCTTGCGCAGGTGCCTGAGCCCCCTCTTCCTCTTCCTGCAACTGATTAGCTGGGTTCAAAGGACACTCGCGTTGCCAATGTCCGACCTGGCGACAAAGATGACACGCAGTGGTCTTCTTCAGTGTGGCCACATCCACTCCTGTCTTGGGGTCTACTGGTTTTCCCTTTCCCATGGCTTGCCCATTCTGGTTTCCCTGGAAATTTCCTTGCTTTCTTCCTAAGGTCCCTCCACTAGGCTGACTCTGTGCTGTCTGCATCTGGACAAGCACCAGTTTGTCTTTTAGCTTTCTATGTTTCGATTCCACCTCATCACTACAGTATCTCGCATACCGCAAAATTTCATCTAGTGGCTTGTTCTGCCAGCAGATCAAATGGTGCTGTATCATGAGGCTGATTTCCATTCTCAGACCCAGTACAAACTTTGACACAAACTGTCCCATATCCTTGGGGTCCAAGATATCTAACCCACTATACTGTTTAAAAGCTTGCAGAAGTCTTTCATAATATTCATGCACCGTTTCCTTGGGTTCCTGTACAGTCCGATCTATCTTAACCCAATCTATATCCTGAGGTGAAATCTTCAGTTTCAACCATGTAATCACCTGCTCATACTTTTTCATGACTAGGGGTGATGGACCATTTGTAACCGCCTCTCTATCCGGTTCCGAAGTCGGCCACTCAATAGCGACTTTACAAGCTGTCCACAAATCTCCTGGTACCACTATGTCAAACAAAGTGTTCAAATCAATCCACAATACTTTTGAAATTTTCACAAACCGCTCAACCTGTTTGTACCACTCTACTGGTTTTTCCCTCAGCCGAGGAAAATCATTTGTAAATGCAGCCAAATCACCTCTATTCCACGGCACATGCACATACCCTCCATTCTGTACTTCCCGTAAAGGAAAATTTCCAACACCCGTCACCCCCCCCCCTGGAGGCGGCGTTTCCCCTTCTGCTCTCTTTACTGGTTTCTTCTTGGACCACCTTTCTTCCCATTTGTCCAACAAAATCCATATTCTCATTCCTATAATCAGGTCTCTGGTGTGTGTCCTTAATCCTGTGATTCTTTTCTCCTCCAGCTCCTGGTCACTGTAATGTAATCTATGTGGCCCCTGCAACGCTTTAGTTTTGTTCAGATCCACCTCATATCTTTTGGCCAATTCCTTCAATCTATCATGTGCCATCCTAGCTTTTCGAGTCACATCTTTTGCTACAAACAGCAGCTCATCTGATCCATAAATTTCTATCCTTTCCAAAGGCAGACCTCCATTAATCATCTCGTCTACCTCTGCTTTCAATCTCACTACGTCCAGTAACCTTGCCTGTACCGCACTCCTCAGTACATCTCGACAACCCGAGCCATCCCGCTCATCACAGTCACTATTCTGTCCTTGTGACCTATTCCCTTCCATCATATTCCTGGAACTTGGTCTGTCTTCCGAGACGTTTTGTGCCCTATCTCCTTGCATCCTATCCTCTTGGTTCGTTACTGTTGGTGTCCACATCCTCAAAGCTGACTTAGATTCCCGCAAAGACCTCGGTCTTTCTGGTCTCTCCTCTTCTTGCCTAAAGGAAGAGTCCGCAGTAGCCGGTAACGGCGTACTTGTGTCTATTGGTCTTGGGAAATGAACCACTCGTACTCCAAACCCATTCCCACTCTCACTGTTTCCTTCCTCCCTTCCCATTGGTACGGAGCCCCCTTCTCTCACTCGGTCTGGGTCATATACTGGTACTATAGGGCCAATGGTAACCGGTACTGTCAAGGAGTCCGGTAATCTTGTGTTCCCCGCAGGAGGCTGTGTTATCATAGACGCCGTTGCCCCCTCCGTTCCTGTGGAAATCCTTCCCACCACTCTCATGCTAGTCTGATTCTGGCTCTCATCAACTATTGCTACTGCTGGGGTCGGCTTTCCCTCTTCTGAATCTGGATTAAATGGTGGTGGCCTCTCTGCCAACAACCTATCTAACAAGCTGTCATCTAGATCACTGTCGTCCTCATCGATTCTTATTATCTTCCCATTTTGTACTAACAATGGGTACAACTTGTCCACTTCAACCGTTGCCACCCTCCACCGTTTCTCCAGTGCATCCCACTTTGCATCCTGAAATGCCCTGATCGATTTCTTCACCCTTTCCTGACTCTTGTCTCTTTTCCTTTCGTGTGCTGCTCTAATCCACGCATGCAATGCCTCAAACTGTGTCGGTCTAGGTAGTGGTCGTAATGAAGCCATTACACTTTTTAGCTGGTACAATACCTCCATCCTGAAAGTACCATATCGAGGGAACGACAATTCTCCTTCTGCTTCTGTCATTTTATGCCAATTCTCAAGCCAAATTGTAGTATGCAATCCTACATTCTTTGCCATATAATGTGCTGGTGTATCCTCGGGAGGAGCTTCCTCTCCCTCCCGAACAACCACATGTCTATCACCTCTACAAAGTTCCCGTAAAGCTTTAAAACATTTCATGATGAATCAACTTCGTATTTGCACCCAAAATGTCAGCTCTTGCTTTTCGGCGATATGTGCCGCTAAAGTGGCGAAAGATTGCTTGATAATATGCCCCTGAGTGTGTTATAAGCAGTAGAAAAATTGACAGTATCCTCTGTATTGGTATGTGCAAAGGTACTCAACTCATTGGTATTGGCTCATGCTTTTACGTTTCTAGGCTGCTTACTGCACAGCGCTAATGATTTTCAAAAGATGAAACTGGGCAACAGCACTATGACAAGTTGTGCAATAGTATGAGGTATAACGAGGTACTGAAAACTAACGTTGCACTTAAGGAAATGAAATTAAGCATAATGCTACTTTGTCTTGCTGTTCTTATCGCAAAATAAATTAAAGTATAATGTCTCAAAAGCATCGTAACTTCCCATTTCATTACACAATACCGAATTAGGGCATCAGATGTAGAGTGTTGGCATTTCCTAGAGTGTGCATCTGGTAGAAGAGACTTGGATGCATAAGTGAAATCTGGTCCTTAAACAATGTGCCAGGGCCCTGACGATAAAGCTAGCACTCGAGCCCGTTGGCAGCCGTCGAAGCCTGCCTGCTTGCTTGAACTTCCTTTAAGGCATGGCTCCTGGCCACCTTGGCTCTGGAAGTACAGAAAAGAGATAGACTGTTCGGGACTTGAAAATAAAAGGGCATATGCGGCGCCCTAATCAGAAGCAGCAAAGCGCCAGATACACGCTGTGAAGTCTTGCCTGGCTGCTCAACACATGTCCCAGAGCGGCCATTGTAATTATCAGCAGAAAGGGTACATTATGCAGCATGTAAGTGTTGAATACGTACATTCCTTTTCTACACAAGCTATGTTGTAAAAGTCTTAACAGCCATCACATCAGTACATTGGAAAGTATGATGCAGAATTTACGCAAAAATGCAGTCATCTCCAAATACCTTCTTATTCCTTGTCGCTCCTCCACCAGGCAGGTTGAGAGCTGCCAGTTCAAGAAAATTTGCCATCTCATCTGCCTCTATAAAACTGATCCATATTCTAGCACCTATGTTTGCATATCTAGAGTCAAGATTTTCAATGAGACTTTGAGCAGGGCCTACAGTCCTGTTGCTCTGTTTTATGTGGGCTAGGCTTGCAGCAAAAGACTGATACAGTGGTGTTGGACTTTGCACTTTCTGCAGGGTCATCTCCAAACTTTTTGTCTCCACCCTCCATTTTTCTGAACGCCTTTTTGTTTGCTTTTAGGACTCTGTGCATTTTACCACTGCTAACCAGTGCTAAAGGTCTTGTGCTCTCTCCTTTAAAGATGGTAGAATTAGCTTACACCCAATTAGCATATTTAGTTTATTTGTAAGTCCCTACTAAAGTGGTACAATTGTAAGTCCCCAGTAAAGTGGCACTACATGTACTCAGGGACTGTAAATTAAATGCTACTAGTGGGTCTGCAGCACTGATTGTGCCACCTACTTAAGTAGGCCTTCAAACATGTCTCAGGTCTGCCATTGCTGCCTGTGTTTGCATATTTATACTGCCATGTCAGCCTGGCAAAATAAACATTTTTCCAGCCCCAAACCATCCTTTTAATACATATGTCACCCCTAGAGTAGGCCCGCCATGGACAGCCCACAGGGCAGGGTGCAGTGTATTTAAAAAGTTGGAAATGTACTTTTTAGTTTTACATGTCCTGTTAGTGAAAAACTTACATTCCTTTTTCACTACAGCAAGGCCTACCTCTCCCATAGGATAACACTGTAGTTACCTTATTACATTTATTATGCTGTAACTTCCAAATGGGAACAGGTAACCAGTTCATGTTTGGTGTCTTTGGATTTGTAATGACAATTCCTCTCTTATGGTAGAGTCGGATTTTAAATTACAATTTTGAAAATACCACTTTTAGAACATTGGCATTTTCCTGCCTTAGTCATTTAGTGGCTGCAGCCAGTGTCTAGGTCACATGACTGGGTGTAGCTGACAGATGGGCTTTGTGCATTTCTCCTAGACAGCCACACACAATAGGGATCCTGGGTGTGCCTGGATGGGCAATCACTGGCAGGATGGGAAGTTGGAGCTGGGCACAGCCCTACTTACACTTGAATAGGCTGTGACCTGCCTCCACACAAAGGGCTGCATACCCCCTGTTGTTAGTCTGGAGATAGGGCTGGGGAGGCAGAAAACTTACCTTCAAAGGGAAACCTTTAGAAGCTTCTCCCACTTCAAAGGAAGCACCCGGTATAGATATTGGACCTCAGACATCAACTCTTCAGTATACTTCTGGGCCTGTGGAAATTCTGCATAGGAAGAAGGACTGCTGTGCTACTGAAAGGACTGCCAATCTGCACAACTGCTGCCCTGCAGGACTACTGCCTTGCTGGACTGTTTCCATACTGGATTGCTGTCCTGCTGCTCTCCTGCCTGAGTCAGAGGGATGGGACCTGCACCCAGGACTCCCAGAGTGACTCCAAGGGCTAGTCTGCTGGCCTCCTGTTCAGAGTCACAGGGATATAACAGGCTCCCAACCAAACCACCTGAACCAGCACCCAGATTCAGTTGGAGCAACAACCTGACCCCTAAGTGGTGTCCCTCATTTTCTTGACCCTTGGTGTGGCCTCAGTGAAGCTGAATTTACGTTTTTGGGCTCTTCGTGAACGTGAACAGGCCCGTTGGTGCCAAAACCTTATCGCTCGTACTGCTGACCAACGCAACGTTCCGTCAGCCTGACCCTTTGTGCTAAAGCATAGGCCACACAAGAGGAGGGCCACCGCGAAGCTCCTACCCGACCATTTGCGACAACAACAGGATCTTCGCGCTACAGCGATGACCGTCCGTGACACCAGGCCTGCTCTTTTGTGCTATATCGATGACTGTCCGCGATGCTTCCCTCCTCCTCACTGCCCCCTCCAATGCGAATGTTACTCTATGCACTGGAATGAGATGGCAACTTGTGGCCGGACAAACCTGGTCCCTGTATCTGACCCACTCTACTTCATGGACAACCTGAACTTATGTCTTTCTCCTGGTCTCGCACCACCAGGTAGCCGCAAGTGGTGCATTGGACTTTTTGGCTCTATTTTCACTTAACTCTTTGAAAATGTAAATCTCCGGTTCCACTGATTGGATTTTTGTCAATTTGGTCTTCATTTATTTATTAGCTTTTGCCCTATTTTGATTAAATCGGTGTGGGATTTTTCTTGTGTTGTGTTTTCACTTTATTGCCCCTTCAAGTGCTGCATAAATACTTTCCACATTGCCTCTAAGTTAAGCCCGACTGCTCTGTGCCAAGCTACCAGAGAGTTGAGCGCAAGTTTATTTGGGGTTTGCATGTGCCTCATCCTGTCAAGGAGAGGATGTGGCCTAACGGCAAGGGCAGTCGTCCTCAAATCTGGGGTATCAGGTTCGAGTCTCGGCAGCAACACAACATCCTGTGATTCTGGGTAAATCACTTAATCTCCCTGTGCCTAACAAAAATGAATGTGTCCTTATGTGAAGCAACTGGTGCTCATGTAAAGCGCTCTGATACCTGATACTTTCGGGTCACGTTTGTGCTATATAAAACTCTGGGTAAAAAAAAGGATTTTGGTTACTGCTTGCCCCTCAAGCAATAACCCACTTTCTCACACTGCTGGTCAGCAGTGAAGATTATGACTTGTGATTGTGCAGTGCCATACAGTGATTTTGTGTCACACTGAAAATCCCAGATGAATAATATGAAACCAATTTGAGTTTTAAATTCTCCTTGATTTATCTTTTTGTTTTCCACCCTTATTTTAGCTGACTGTTTGTGCCTGTAGCTTCACCACCACGAATGGAATTCAAGCTCCTCAATCTGGAGAGCTTCACTGTTGCTGTCTTCAAGGACGTTTGCAAGGAGAGGGGGGGTTGCCCGCCAAATGGAGCACCAGGAAGGAGGAGCTCCAAAAGGCTCTAAGTGCATGGGCAGAGGCCCACCAGTTGCCAGTCACAGTAGATGACCAGGATGGAAAGAATGATGTGGACTGTCATAAGATGCAGCAGTCAGCTCAGGGAATAGACCCATCTCCTGAGGTGGAGCTCCCTGCCAGAGCAGAGAGCAGTGTGTCCTCTTAAGGCCTGTCACCAGAGGAGCTGGCGGACAAGAAGGCTGAAACAGAGTTTAAGTTACCAATGGCCAAGTTAAAAATGACGGAAAAGAAACTGGCCATGGAGGAAGAGTAAAATAACCTGGCCATGGAGGCAGAGCAAAAGACGGCTGAGAGGGCCTTGGAGGAGAGGAAACTAGACATAGAGGCAGAAGAGAGGGAAGATGCTCATAAGAGGTGCCTCAGAGAGCATGTTGCCTCTATGTTAAGCCGGGCTGCTCTCTCTCAAGCTACCAGAAGGTTGAGCACAGGTTAATTTGGAGTTTGCTTGTGCCTCACCCTGACAAGGATTGTGGTTGTTGCTTGAGTAGAGTTTCACCCCCCTCAACCAGTAACCTAATTTCTTACAAGTGGTATGAGTATCTCTGGCAGCTTAGACATATTTTCACTCTTCACAAAACCCCAAATAAGGCCTTGAGGAGGGGGCTAGTGATAACAGCCAAATTTATCCATGAGTGCTCATCATGGCCATTTCCGCCTGTGTAGGGTTGTCGTGTAGTTCCTATAAAACCTATACAGGATCTGCGCGTTTAGGCAACATACACTGTAGAATTGGTGTCAAACTGATTCTAGACACCCCCACCTGGTATGTTGGCCTGTGTACCAGCTAGCTCACAGTGCCGCTAGAAACTCCTCTTACTAAGGAAAGAATAGTCCTTGGCAACTATCGAACATGACAACCCTGATCCCTCAGGACCGTGGAAACAGTGTACTACTTTTCACTCAGTCACTCGTGCTCACTTAGTCTCAGAGAGATACACAGAATAAACAGTATGGACATTTTTCAATAAGCATTTATTGAACATTCGTCATTCTAGTGTAAAGAAGGTGTGCTGAAACAACCATTAGACAGTAACAGATATAAATGATTAGAAGCACTAGGAAAGTAAAAGGATGGTAGATTTCTACCATTTTGCTATAACCATGAATACAGGCAAGTATGTAAAATACATGACAATAAAGTGCGTACTCCTACGATGCTACCCTAACTAGATGTACCTAAGTGTACCTAGCATGTATGTAGGTGTTAAGCCAAGAATCCCTCTAGGATAAAGTCAACCCCATCACCTGAACTGAGAGACTGTGGGACCCCGTCTTGGTCTCGAGTTGGACACCCTGCAAGGGATGTTAGACCACTGCAAGGTGGGGTATCTGCATGCAGGAACCTTATCGTCTCGCATCAGTGTGTGTCGGCAGGGAAATCCTGATCTCCTCCTCCTGTCTCAGCAAGATGTGATGTTTATATACCCAAGGGTCTCCCTGCGGGTTCTACCTTGCTGTGCCACTTGTCAGACTTAGGATGACGTTGGGAATGAACTGTATACATAGTTATTATACAGGAGATGGTAGTCCTGCTAAGTTTCCAAGAATCCTCATGCATAATGTATGAGGCTTTTACCAGGAAAAATCCTGCGTTCGGTGTGCAGTGTCGTATCTAGGTAAAAGGTCAGTCCCCCAGAACCGTTATGTGTGTAATGTAGGGGAGAGTTTAGGTGAAAGGTTACGATGTTACCTGAGCCTATATCGGGGTACCTATATGGAATATATCAGGGTTCGTTCCATATACTCATTTATCAGGGGAAAGCATTGCCTAATTTTAAAAGGCGCATGCAACTGTGATGGATCCAGTTGCTGCTTATACAGGAGCCAGTAATGCTACCAGTTTCGAATCACAACATGCATTGAGAAATAGCAGAACAGATGGTGGAGACAGGATGGGTATTGATTGACATTAATTTGCTGATCTGTGCACCACTCAATCACCAAGGCAGGCCATAGAGCTGTCAGATAAACCTACTGTGAAGGGGTTTATTTACCTGACAGACGGATCCCACTATGCACCAGCTTAGATGGAGTTCTGTCAGGAGCCATATAAAAGAAAAAAGGACAACATAAGAGAGTAAGAGAGGAGGAAAATAGAAGAAAGACTAAAAAGAATCCAGAGTATAAAGGGAGAAAGAACAGAAAGAATGGAAGGTGCTTGGGTAAACCCATTTGTTCCTCAATTGTGGCTAGTGCCAGGCCTCCTTTTCCTTCCCCCAACCTGCCACAACCCTTCTGCATCTCTGCAGGTGCTGCTGCCATACTGTACCACACCACACTGAATGAGCCTTTCTGTACTCTATACCCACTCTCATTGCCCCAACAACCACCATACTTCACCTAAAGCACCCAACACCCCACCAGCTGAGGCACATTCAAACCAACCTACACCCCTTGACTCACTCTCATGCATGCTCCTCAACACTCAATCAATAAGCAAACATGCTACAGAGATCTGGGACCTGCTAGAAGACCATGCCGTGGACCTCCTCTTCCTCACAGAAACATGAATGACCCCACCCATCGGCACCAGACATCATCATTGCCATCTCTGCCTCGTATAAGATTGTAAGAGGAGACCGCCAACACAGGCCCAGATGAGGAATCGCCATCGTCTTCAAGGATGCCATCAACAGTACCACCTCTGCTGACAGCAAAGCCAACTACATGGAGTACCTCACCTTCAAGCAGGAAATCAAAGACAACTTTTCCCCGTGTGGCATCCTGGTCTGCAGACCTGCTAGACCTTATGCAAACTTGACCAGTAACATTACTGACTTTGTAGCATCACTCATGATCAACTCTAGCACCTTCATTCTCCTGGGTGCCCTAAACTTTCACTGACCCCCAACTCAGTTGCCCTACTCAAAAGCCTTGGAAACCCTTGCCTTATCCATCACATATCCAATCTCACCCTATGCTGCTGAAAATCCTGGATCCCGTTTTCACCTCCTTCAGTGAATTCATGATCTACAAACCAACACCCATCATCTGGCCTGTCCATGCTCTTGCTAGGTTCAACATTAACAAACCACACCAAAGACAATACCAACCACTGCAAGTCTGGCCTGCTGCTTCTGGAAGTCCATTTTAGTGAAGAATTGGCCTCTCACTCCTCCAAGGACCACTCTGAGCATACCGGCAACTTAAAAGATGACATCAAAAACTTCAATGAAGGAGTCATCGCCTGCGCTGACACCCTGGCCTCTTGCAAACAATGCTAAACAGCAAAAACACAAACCCAAGCCAACTTGTACACGGAAGAACTGGAATGCAGGTGGAGTATGAGCCAAAAAGTCATAGACAAGGATTTCTTCAATCTTCTAATTCGCTTTGAGGAGCCACAACCAGCAAATCTGAAACACCAAGGGGATGACCCTAGCTAACCGCATCAATACCATCTCCAACAGCAGCAAAGAAACACAATACCTACAGCCATCAATAGCAACATCACCCCAACACACAAACTGTGCAATGACCTCTCAGACTTTTTCAGTGACAAAACCAAAGCCATATACGACAACTTCACCCAACCTAACCCTATCAATCTCGCAGCCAGTCTTTTGATCTTAGCTGAAGAACACACCTTGACCACATGGAACACCCTCACCACAGATAAGGCCACCACAATCATGAAGTCCATCCACTTCGGGGACCCATCGGACCCATGGCCCCACCACACCTTCAACTAAGGACTCTCCCCATCAACGAAGTACTCGCACTCATCATCAACACCTCTATCTACACAGCCACATTTCGGAAGCCTGAAAGCACACCAACTTCAACACCCTACTGAAGAAGCCCTCAGCAGACCCAACAAAGCTCACAAACTACAGGCCGATCTCCCTCCTCCCTTTTGCATCCAAGGTCCTAGAGAAAGCCATCAACACTCACCTTACCGACCACCTAGTCAAACACCAGCTTCTCTACGTCATGCAATCAGGATTCAGACTCAACCATAGCACAGAGACAGCTCTAATCACATCAACAGACGGAATCCTCATGATCCTTGGCAGAGGAAAAACTACAGACTTTATCCTACTGGTCCTCTCAGCAGTGTTTGACAGTCTCCCACCCCATACTCATTAGATAACTGAACGACACTGGCATTCACGGATATGCCCTCTGATGGATCTGCAATTTTATGTCTGAAAGAACTCAGAGAATCAACTTTTCACAATACTCCTTGGACGTCCAGGAACTCATCTGAGGATTACCCCAGGGTTCCTAACTCAGCCCTGCCCTCTTCAATGTCTGCATTTCCCCACTAGCCGATGTAATCCACACCATGACATCAATATCCTCTCCTACGCGGCAATAAACAACTTATAGTGTCCCTCCCGGTCAAATACCCAGCTGAACGAACAAATTAATCACATGCTTGTCCAAGATAGCACAATGGTTGAAGTTAAACTGTCTCAAACTAAACACTGATAAGACTGAAGTGGTGATCTTCAGAAAGGATGCCTTGGTGTGTAAATCCACCTAATGGACTACAGACCCCAGACATACTCTCACCAACAGCCCACAAGCCAGAAGTCTCTGGATCATGATTAATAACAAGCTGGATATGTCCCCCCAGGTCAGCGGCATCACTGTATCCTGTTTCGACACTGAGAATGCTGAGAAGAATCTACAAATGGCAACCAAACAACACCAGAAAGATTGTCACCCAAGCTCTCATCACCAGTAGGCTGGCATGTGGGAACTCTGTCTATGCAGGTATCACAAAACATCTCACGGGAAGACTGCAAACCATCCAGAATGCAGCAGCCAGGCTTATCGTCAACCTTGCAAGTAGCACACACATCGCACCTGAGGGAGCTCCACAGACTCCCAGTTCACAAGCACGCACAGGTCAATCTCCTTACTCACACATACAACGCACTACACAAAACGGGCCAAGCCTACCCAAACAGTCACATACACTTCCATTAATCATGCAGACACTTCCACTCAGCTATACTCTTATTAGCACACATCTCTCTCATCCCCAGAAGCAAAAACAAAACCAGATGTCGAGCCTTCTCTTATTTCACTCCTAAAGCATGGAATGACTTCCCTATACCCATTGGAGCCTTTTTCTCTCTTCTTGAATTTTGCAAGAAACTGAAGACTTGCCTCTGAATAACTTCTCTCCTCGCCCCTGGGACTAGCCTCTCACAACTGCAAAGCACCAAGATACCCTCCCAAATACTCATAACATAACATAACATAATATAATGCAACATAACATTACATAAAAATAAAAGAAGACAGTCTTGAGATCAACTGCCAGAAGAAGGAAGGGGGATAAAAGAAGGAAAGAACCTAAGAGAACATACTCGAAAAAGCTTATTTGATTGATGCCCAATTCAGATTTAAAAATATGTCTCACAAGTGAGAAGTAGCCAGCAATAGCCGAGTCAAAAGAGACAGTTTTTTTAAACTTCATACTTATTGGAGAATAACCAAGGGGTCGTGTAATATGGCAAAGATTCGCTAAACTTTTTTATTAATAAACCTTGTCTGTTTTGTCAGTAAAGCTCATGAGTGAAGGCAAAAGACACCAATATGATAGAAATAATGAAAGCATCCATTTGTAGTAGAAAAATAATTGTGCTTTTTTATTTTGTTTCTCTTTACCCTTACCTTTACTTACCTGGATATTTTCCTTGTAAATAAATGTATAAATTTATTTTTTCTCAGAGAACCACCGGCTGGAGAGATTAAAGAGATGGCGCACCTGCAAGGAGAACAAAAACTTGGTGAACTCTGACTACAAAGCCTACAGCTGAAAGTGGATTTATCTAAATCTAAAAAAAATAGAGACATTTTATAAGGTACCATAGTACGGAATTATTTAAACAACCTTCCTGACCCACATAATTTGGATATCACATCCATAGAACAAACAGACCAACTATATTTTTAGTTGGTCTGAGGCAGACAGCTTTTGCTGTTTCACAGGGCACCTCTAATAAAACAAAAGCGTTGTTTTGAAATTTCCAATAGCTGTCTCGTAGATCCTGCAGTCTTTATGAAGAAGGGGCATCTAGCTCTGCCTCCTTCAATAACTGATGTATTTGACAGTCCCATTTTTGTATCGTGGAGGTTTATTCTCGCTCAATTAGCGGAAAACATATGAATATTGCATTTGTTCAGCAGTGAGATAAGTTCAAATAAGGAGCGTCCCCTCTTTGTGCTCCTCCTCCTACTTTTAAACTTCTTCCTCCTGTGAAGCCCTATTCCATTTATTAACTCCAGATCAATAAACTTTGTCTTCCTGAGTATTTCTCTTGCAGCCTTAACCTCTGCCCTTTTTGTCTCCTCTGCTTTTGATCCCCCTTGACTGCCATAATACACAGCTGTTGCTTGGCACTCCAAAGGGGTGGGCATTGTGATGTCTGCTAGCACAGATACTATTCACTAGAGGTTAGAGATGAAGTGGCTCCTAGAGCAGTGACTAAGTGGAGTCTGTGCTGTACTGATCATAGTACCAGACAGCCCAGGAGCAGAGGCTGCAGATAGAGTACTGTGCACCCTGGTGCCCCAGAAAACTGATAGGAATACCAGTAGCTATTTCTCTATTCAGGAATCCAGTCCTGATACATTTGCTCACATGGACAGGACAACGTGTGGAACTAGAATAAGTAAGTGTTGGAAAATGGCCCTCTCTATGAAGGGTCACCCCAAACATTTTGCCTTCCTCCTCACATTCTTTTGACCCTCGTTTTGTTGCCATTAGGAGTCTAAGCACTTTACCACTGCTAACCAGCGCTAAAGAGCAGGTGCTTCTCCCCTAAACATGGTATCATTGGTGTATACACAATTGACATATTTAGTTTACTTGTAAGTCCCTTGTAAAGTAGTAACCATATACCCAGCCTGCAACTCTGATTGTGCCACCCATACAAGTAGCCTTTCATACCTGACCCAGGCCTGCCATTGCAGGGCCTGTGTGTGCAGTTTACTGCCACTTCAACTTGGCATTTAAAACTACTTGCCAAACCCTAAACTCCCCTTTTATTACACATAAGTCACCCCTTAGGTAGGCCCTATGTGGCCTTAAGTGCAGGGTGCTGTGTAACTAAAAGGTAGTTCATGTACTTTTACATTTTATATGTTGTGGTAGTGACAAACAGCTAAATTCATTTTTCACTACTGTGAGGCCTACTCCTCTCATAGGTTCATTGGGAATTCCTTAAAACACTCTTAACCTGTAATTCCTGATTAGAAAGGAGTAGCTACATCATGTTTCATATCTTTGGAATGGTAATGATAAATCCTCTTAACTTGTAAAGTTGGATTTAACATTGCTGTTTTAGAAATGGCACTTTTATTAAGTGGACATTTCTCTGCTCTTACTGCTCTGTGTGCCTTGCAGCCTGTCTCCAATACACGTCTGAGATGGGTGACAGACGCACTTCGGGTACTCCCTATAGACAGCAACAAACACAGAAAGTGTGGATGTGACAGAGAACTCATCTGCATTCATCTACATTCTGATAGCTCTTCCTGGGCAGGAAGAGGGAGGCGGAGCTGACACTTACACCTGAATAGGCAGTTTCCTGTTTCCCACATAAAGAACTAATTACCACCCACAGACAGCCTGGAAGACAGGGCTGGGATGAAAGGGGACCTGTGCACTTCAAGTGCCTGCCTTGAAGTCATCTTCACTTCAAAGTCACAACTGGTTATAAGTACTGGAGCTCTGACCATATCAAGATAGTGCACTACTGGGCCTGCCAAGGGTAAGGACTACTGTGCTACAAGGATTGCCACTCTGCTTGACTGACTGTTCTTAAGGAACTGCTTCACTGCTGTGCTGAGCTGCCCTGCTGCCTGCTGATCTCTGCCCTATTGAGGATAAGGACTGGACCCATCTCACTTGAAACCAGAATTCCAAGGGCTTGCCCCCTATTTTCTGAAGTCTCAGGGCCATCAAAGACTTCTTGCAACTCTGCTGCTGCTGCATGACTTTGCCATCTGTGAGTCCTTCCTTGCCTGAGGTGCTCCTCCAGTCCTGGGCCTCAGAAGTGGGTTCTGCAGCTGTTTTGCAACAAAATCGAAGCATCACCACCTCTGCTCCGATTAGAACCAACACAGTGCCCTTTGACTGTGAGGTTCCAACACAAAGACACGTGACCCAACTGAGAGGCTCGACTTCAACGCATCCACCCGCCTGTGTGAATCGGAACCAACGCATCGTACTCTCAACATCGACGCTTTGCTCCATCCAAGGTACTTTGTCAGTGGGGCTGTCTGAGTCCTATAGTGGCCTGCCCTCCATCATGGTTGGCCAGAACTTTGGATTTACCCTGGTCTAGCACAACCTTTTAGCGCTATTGACTTCTATGCACTATTTTTGGTTTACTCTTCAGAAATTCAGAAATCCAGTTCTACTTGTTGCACGTTTGTCGTTTTGGTCTTGTTTTAAACAGATAAATATTATCTATTTGTCTAAACCTGTGTGGAGTCTTTTTGTGGTATTTTCATTGAATTACTCAGTGTGTGTGTGCTGCACAAATACTTTACACATTGCATCTATAGATAAGCATGACTGCTCTGTGCCAAGCTATCTTTTAGTGTGTATCTAGCTTACCCTGACTAGGATTGTGGTCTCTACTTGGACCGGGTGCATTCCTCTGCCAACTAGAGACCCAATTTTCAACAGTACCTTCATCTAGTCTTCTCGTAAGTGAAGGAAGGGGATGAGAGCTTTCTGTATGCGCCTTTGTGTATATACACGTGTAAGCATGTATGATTCAGCATTATGCTGTGTGTGTGATTGAGTGTGTGGGCATGCACACAAGCATTAGTTTGCATGCATTGCATTTGCCTATATGTACATGAATGTATATCTGCCTATCTAGGAAGGATGTTAGACTGGGTGTGGGTAGCGGGTGCGAGAAAGCTTGCATTATTGTGGCCCATGCATTTTTTGGCCCACATTGGCATTAAGGTAGAGTGGTCCAGGTGTTTCCGCATCATTCTAATAAGAATGAGTTAGCACTTGTTTAATGTTAGGCATACTACACATAAAGGCAGCCTTTGCATAATTTGACCCTTAATCACAGTCCACTGCACCATCCCATGTAATGGTGCCATTATGTTTTACCTTGGTATATTGGTGGCTTCCGCACTGTAAAAATGACCCTTTGTCACGAATCTGGGAAGTGGGAAGAGAACATTGCAGTTTCCTAGGCGCCACTGGTCCTTCTGGACACAAATTATGTAATGTACTAGAAAGGAGATGGTTGTCAGGTCACAGAGGAACAAAAAGAATTGACGGGAGCACTTTACAATACACAAAGAAATGTATAAAACCTTGGGGGATATTACCAAGAAATTGCGATAATTATCGCAAAGCGCGCTTAGCGCTGTTTTTTCTATCACCGGCTATCGCTGGATTTCATCGCGAAGATAACGCGTTATTATCAACGCTTATCTCCAAGGCGATAAAAAATCCAGCGATAGCGGCGAAACCCAGCAATAGCGCGGGAAATCCAGCGATAAATTCTACGCGCTAATGAAAAGCTTGCTAATAGGCAGGTGAGGACTTAACCTTACAATCCACCTCCCATTGACTATAATGGTTAAGTCAGGTTTTTAGCAGGTGTTAGATTCCAGCGATAATCGCGGTTAGCGCAAATTTTTTTATCGCTTCGCGGGCATTGCTAATAGGGGGAAGTTGTGTTTGCGACTGTTTTCAGTCGCTTTTAGTTGGGAACGCCTACTTTGCATGTCATTAGCGATATATATCGCTGACATGCAAAGCGGCACCAAAACGGTCGCTTTCACCGTAAAGCTGTCGCTAACAGCTGTTAGCGACAGCTTGCTAATAGGGCGATAGAAATATCGCCGCTTTAGCGGCAAAAAGTGCCGCTAAAGCGGCGAAAATGCCCTTGCTAATATGCCCCTCCGTTCATATTGATTGTACTTTGAGGCAGTCCTCAGACCCACCTGTGTAACTGTGCTCCTGGTGGAAGTGTTTGATTAAACCAGCTGTTCCTGTTTTGCCAAATGCCTGTTGTCTTTTGTTTTTTCAAGGTAAATTCATACTCAAGCAACATTTTAACCAGCCAACCAGGAGAGATTGGTACCTCAGATCCGACTGCAGTCGAAGGAAGGGGACTCCGCCGGGATGGATTTACATTTGCGCATCAAGGAAGGTGAGCAGACACCGCAATTGATTGGAAGTTCTGCTAAATACGTGGGCGGAGGTCCGTCCTGAAGCCGCCATCAACAGGTAAGAGACCACGTCTGATCCTTAGTGCCCACATTTGGCATATAGCAAGCTAGGAAGAAGCGCAGAAATGAAACCTGAGTGCCCTGCCACTGACAGAAATCTGGTATGTTACCTATTTTATGTGTCCGAACTGAGTAGTCGTAAGGCAGCCTTGGACGTGTTCCCGCGTAGGTCACCTTTTTTCTATAGTCAGCACGCTAGGAAAGATTAATATTGGTTGTTGCTTGGACCACTGGGCATGACACAGATGGTACGCTTGGGCCCTGGATGTGATAGAGGGTTGGCACCTCAATCTTATTTTTTATTTTAAAAGGGTTTTCCCAATGCTACCGGTTTCTTAACACTGTTGATATATGAAAGAAGTGAGAGGTGTTGCTCGCTTGGACCACTGGGTGTGATACAGATGGTATGCTTAGCCCCTGGGTGTGATACAGGGTGTGATTAGGGCGTTAGGGAAAAAGATTTGGATCTGGGAGAACAGGTGTAGCTTGTGTTTAGCCAAGAAGGGCCTGTGGTTCCTCGAGTTATTCCTTTTCTCTGTGAAAAAGAATTGTCATTTTCTTTGTCCTGGAGCTGATATTGACAGACCAGCAGGCTCACTTAGTCCTGTGTACCGCACCGGGCTTTCCCTGCTCACAGGAAAGCATGCACTAGAAGCGGGCTAAGGTATTTTTGACAGTCAACATTTTTTTTTGCTCAGTCATTTTTTCTTTATTATGAGTATTGAAGTTGATGCATGGTACATTTGACATTGTAGTGCTAGTAATTAATGCAACTGTGTTTTGTCCTAAGTGTTGTATATTGTTGATGATTCAATGTGGTATATGAACCATACAGTTTCCTAATAGACACAGGGGTGACAAGGTCATGCCTAAGGGAAAGGATAATCCCCTTATCAAAAAATACTGCAGTTGTACAAGGGTTCTCAATTATGGTGACAATGATCCCCTTCACTGAACCTCTCGAGCTAGAATTAGGGGGGATTTGTGTGAGGGAGCAGTTATTATATTTTCCCTCATGCCCGACTAATGTACTAGGGCAAGACCTGATCACAAATGTCCATCCAGTTTGCAGATGACGGAACTGTAGTTTGCTCCACCCCAGGATCTACTTCCCTAGAGCCCGTGCCATTAAAACACAACCACATCATATGTACAAAGGCGAGGATAATGTCCACCAATAAGACCCACTTCGCTGAGGTGATCCTAGAATATGCAGATAATTTCTTTGATTTGTGTGAACTTGCTCAGCAGTGGGGATATCGAGCACACATTCTCATGGTCAATACAGCTAAAAAGACAAGGAACTTGATAGCCAATAAGATACGTAAGGAGTAAGAGAGTCAGGCTTGGGCCAAGCACATGCCGACTGCATCCCCGGGTCGAGGGGGAAAGCAGGGCTAAGCCACTCAGGGACAATGGCGGTAACAATCTGAGCATATGTGCCTCTGGGACCTCCAAACTCAATATCTGCCACCACCTCGGCACCTCAGCGCTCAAGGTAGCGGCACAGACAAGGCTGTCTGGCACTATGTGATGCTTTCTACGTACCCGAAGATCCCTTTCCACTGCCGAATATGGTACCCAAACATGTAGCCATCGCAGACAATACTGCACATAGAGTAGATAAAATAAACAACTCACAAAAATGGGAGCTTAGTTGACCACGAGATGGGCAGGCAATCACACGCACCTCCCTCTCAGAGACCCACTAGGAAGGCTCCCAAACAGGAACCAGCCCAGAGAGATACCGCTATTTTGGTCCAACGCAGATCGAAAAAGACCACCCTCAAGAGGGCCACGCTGGCCACAAGTGTTAGAATGGCACCGGTCTTGAAGGGGGCTCCACCACAAAACCGCAGAGGATTTCAACATAACTGTAACGACAGAGGCCAGGGAGGTTGGCAACAACCAGGTCCCTAGAAAGTTACTATTGCCCCAGAATAGCCACATGGCAGACAGATGCCGGCTAAAAGCATACCATTAACAGAGGTCGATAAGCCTGGGCCAGTCTCCACAAAATTTCCATCCACCAAACCAGGCCCAGGGAGACACGAATGCACCCTACACCGCAGGGAAGTCAATGAGCCACTGCACCTCCGCAACAGTAATCAGATAGTTGGACATATGTGTGGCAACTGCAACAAAAGACAGGGAACCCAGCCCAACAGGGGCCAGGGCCTTAACCATGGCAGGGAGGGGTAATGGTCTTTGGAGGTAATGCCTTCACACAAACAAGAACCCAAATGTGCATTAAGTTAAAAATCTCCGATGCATACCGCCCATTTCACCCACAGCTCAAAGTCAACTGTATCAGAAATCAAAAACAAAGACCAATGAGACAATCTTAGGAATTCAAGCCTTTACTTGTATTCGGGAGTTCAAGGCTGCTGTATGTACTTTGTTAACCAGGTATCCGCACTAGAATTCGCCATTTAAGGCATCTGCATGAGCCTAGGCCCCACTCTGCTGCTGATCCTCCAGGGCGGGCTGGCTGGCAATGGCCCAGGGGGAAGGCAGTCTAATGAGGGGGGCCGGGTGACTCCCCAGCAAGTCCTTAAAGGTAGGCACCCAGGTTCCTGTACACAAATCAAATTGGGACAGGTTCCAATAACCAGGTCAAAAGATCTCCATTTTCAGGCATCCAGCTCGGGACCAAAATTCCTTTGTGACTGGTAGCCCCAACAGTGCCCCTAAACACCAGAAGCCTCCAGACAAATGGAGGCCCCCTTTTAGTTCAAAAAGGAAGCTGTCCTCCGGTGTCGGGAACCAGGGTTCCCGTATGCTTGGGATAGTGAAGACCCCATAACCTACACCGACAAGATCTGACAGAGTGCAAAGCACCACATGGTGCCAAGTCAGTCAGGATGGGGAGATCCACCTAAATACCCAACTGTCCCAGTCCATCACCTCCATTAGGGGAATTTTGATGAGTTCCTTATCTTAAAAAACCTGTATTCTCCATGCAGCAATGTCTTTCCTTCCTTTTCCTCAAATTTTCCAATCATCCAAAATTGTTCGCCGGGTCATGCACCTCCAACATAATGACAGAAGCATGCCACCAGTTAGAAGCTCCTAGCCATAGCTAGGACCCACCGGTTCAATTATCCAAGAAGAGATGTGGTCCAAGGGAAAGGGGGTGCCTGAAAAATGGGTGTCCTTCAAAATCCATCACAGCTCTGAACGAGAGTAGAACGCAGAACGTGTTCACACCTGTACCAGGCCTAGCAATCAGTCAACACACCAAGATTCACATACATCATCTGGAGAAAGCAGTAAGCTCAACCTCGGACCCCGCAAAACGACATAAACAGGGGTACACGAAGGCCACAGAACAGCTTTCCGACCACCTCCATTCTTTTCATGATAAATGAGATATCAGATCACATGAGACCTAGGGGAGTGCCCAACATACCAATAAAAGAAGCCCAAACTAGCCTGAAAAAGAAGTCTCCAGAAAAAAGGCATAGTCAAGACACCTGTCGCCACGAGGGAGGGTCACGGTGCACGCTGCACACGTGACCTCAGGGTGCATTGCAACCACCAACAGTGCTCAACCAGCCACATGCCCCCTTATTACACATGGTCCCACGCATGTGTGGGTCAAAAGATACCACCCGCACCGATAGCACCCCCATGCATACAATAGGAAAGAAGGGCTGGTGATGTCCATGGAACCCTACCTAATATTGATACCATCCTAATATTTATGAGATCACTCCATAAAAATCCTTCACCAGTCTAACTCCCATCTAGGTACGGAGAGGGGGGAGACGAACAGCTTATAAAACACTAAAGTGTTCCCACTCTTTAAATAGCTACCCCGATTGGGGCCATCTTCCGGTCCCTCAATAAAATTGGGTGGAGTGTAGAGAAAACATCCTCGAAGAGAAGCACATGGACCCTGAAGGAAAGTGATTGACGATGGCACAAGCCGTAATGCATTGTTTCTGAACTAACCAATGAACGTAGCTCTTATTCAACAGGTCGACAATCGAACATCCAAGTGCACCACCTTTTCAAGCGGCCACATCAACACCCGACAAGATCTACAGTGTGCAAATTCAGAAACTATTAACTGTACCGTGAACTTTTTGCTTCGAACCTTTTAAACCAATAAGCCCCCAATCATCAGAGGACTACAAACACCTCCTTGGAGTTCTTCCCTGACCTGCAATGTTCATTAAGTTATGTATTGTTGCATTTCTATGTACCCTCTGTTTACTTTGGGTGTTGCCGCATCCATTCATCACCAAAGAACTGCCTAATCAAATGAAGCCCACCCTGAAGTTATTACTGTGCTTGCGTAGGGACCTATCCCATACCACTTATAACTACTCAGAACCCAACACTAGCATCCCACATGCATTACACAGCACCCCCTTACACAATACCTGGTATCAGCACATGACCACTGTGGGCTCCAATACATTAGTCAGGTCATGTTACATCTATTCGCTGATACCACATGCAGTAGCCGCAGACAGGCTTTACTTGTCCCAAGAGGTGGCCTTCTTCACCAATACCTATGTGGGATTAGGACCAAATTACAGCCCAACAAGGTAGAACCCCACAGAGTAGTAGTGAATCTGGCCCGATATGAGACCAATCCAACAACACTGTACCTTCTAACCGAGCTAGCGATATTCAAATTGAGCTAGATAGGGTGTGCAGAAGGGGCACCATAGGGGAGGACACTGTTTGGCCCCAAGACTTTCCAGAGAAAAGACTCTTAGAGGTAGCAAAACCACTGAATCAGTGCATGAACACTTCCATCTGTGGTCCCAGGGTGGCCCTTAGCATATCTGGGGCAATCTTCTTTAATAACAAGTGCACCGCAGACATGGAATTCCAGTGTAGAGCCATCCATCTTGATGACACGAAGGGAAATGAGTCTTATAAGGGAGGATTGAACAACAGCTTAGATGTCCCATGTCAGGAAATCTGGGATACCAAGGTGGGTGGATATACATGGGTAGAAGGAAAGGGGTAACCCTTAATTGTATGGAAACTTACTCTGTATTCCTTGTGTTTCAGAGGTAAAGGAACAATTCCACTGGGCACAAATGAAAACTGTGGCACAGTCCTGCACATTCCAGACATGCAATGGGGCACCTCCACACTGATGGATACCTTTTGGCAGTACGGCAAGTATGCCTACACATTCGTCCCTGGATGTTGTGGCCTCTGCTCCCTCATCACCATACATACCCCGACCCTTTTCATTCATGGAGAAGAACTGTCGCATTTGTACCAACACCTGTTAAGGAAGAAGAAGACTCTGTTGCATCAGGCTCCTGAAAAAAGAACTGCTGAATATTTTGGATGGGCTCAGTACAAGTACATTCCGGAAGAATTGAGACTGTTCTCTGATGCACAGGTATCCACAGGAGGGTCCATACCCTTCTTCACCTTACAAACAAAAGCTAACGCCCGCTGGTTGCTGATAACCAAGTGGGAAATGCTCAAGATGGTGAACAGCACTGAGCTCAGCCTTAATTCGATCAATGAAGGGCTGAAAGCCATCCATCTCATGGTGATGCAACAACGATATTTGTTGGACTTAATGACTGCAATGGAGGGAGGAGTGTGTGCCAAGATCAGTGTGTCCAGCTGCACGTTTATTCCAGGGAATGATATGGACAACGGGACTCTGACTCTTGCCATCTAAGCACTGCACCGCTTACAAAGAGACATGCATGAAGATGGAGGTGCCTCTGAGCAGGAAGGGTTTTTGAGTTGGTTTTCCTGGCTCCCTGGTGGCTGTCCAGACTGTGCACGTCACTGCTGCCCATTTTCTTATTGCTATTGTTTTTGGGTGGTTTCTTGCAATTGAGGGGTTTCCTGCAGTTAATACTCAGTCCTCAAATTGGGTAGAATGCAAGTAACTTGGAAAATAGTAATAGTCAAAATTGAAGAACAGCAAGTCCCCAATAATGTGACTGTCATGAAGTAGATAATGTAGTTTAAAATGCAACTAGAGCAGGGAATGTTAATATTGATAATATTGATAAAATTGATGCTAATGTTTATAATGATACATTCATATGTAAGAACAAAATTGCATCTCTATTATCGAATTCACCTGTCAAGAACTCTCCATCAACGCAGACTCAAAAACACGTGGTCAGGCAGGCGCTGAGACCCAGGCTTAAGGTTACTGATTGACAGGACACAGGTGGGGTGGCACGTAGCCAACACACAAACGCGTTAACAGGAGACTCAAGTCAATTCCTCAGATAAGCACAGTGACACCACAATGGTCCAGGGAGATTGGCCCCAATAAAGCACATATGGCCAGAGGGGTGCGCGCATTCCCAAAAACACCATAAAGTCAGATGCCACATGAAGTTAGGAACACACATCCAATCAGGACACATCACACACAGTACACACAGTGTCACACTCCCCTCATGCCAGACATATTGGCACACTATCCACTGGCCCCCACTTTGTCCACACAAGGTCGAGGCCCACCTGCATTTGCTATCAGGGGCCTTATTTATGAATCCAAAGACGAGTCCCACATTATTGTACCAAAAAAGGATTGACAGAAGCACTTTACGATACCTAAAGAAATGTATAATGCCTTGTTCAGATTGATTGTACTTTAGACAGTCCTCAGACCCGCTTCTATAACTGTGCTCCTGGCTGAAGTGTTTGAATAAACCAATTGTTCCTGTTTTGCCAAAGCCTCTTGTCTTTGTTTTTTGAAGGTAAATTCATATTCAAGCAACACCAGATGGAACACTCTAGGACCTCAGAGCACATTCAAGAGAAGGTATCAAAAAGTTAAAGCAGTTCATAAATAAAAAACAATGCAATAATCCCACAAAAATGCATTTGAATATTACTCACCTTTAAAAAGGCCTGGGCACTTCTCGCCAAGAGAATGTTTGGGGGCTGGTCCAACTGGAAACAACAGGCACCAGTAATAAAGCATGCACACCAAAAACAAAAAATTATCCTAGCCAGGGCTAACCTAAGGGAAGGGATGCTGGGAAAATGTTGCCATCCATTGTGCTTCTCTATTCCTGGCTTTTTATACTGCCAATGCCACTCATAACCCAGAAAAGGAAGGAGAATTTCAGACCCTCTCTGATGGTCCCAAATTGGGGCTATTCTAGGTCCAGACTTTGCCTTACAAAAAGGAAGTTGCTATCTTGGAATGGGTTTCAAATTAGTGTGACCCACTGTCTTGCTCTATTGCCATTCCAGACGTGGGCTCCAGTTCTTCTAATTCCCTAAACCTCTGACCTGGATTTGCTGTCCTTCGTCACAACACGAACCTGACCTTAAACCATCCAAGGCTTTCTGATCTGAGATGCAGAGCATGAGTTTAAGTTTAAACAGCTCTTCATTTTGCGTATCTCTGTGACATAATGGCAGTCCATGTTTGGTCTAGATGGAGTTCTGGAATATTTGGGCTCATACCTTATGCAATGGTGATACTGGCATACTCTCCTCTACATAGTGGTAGCCCTCCTGGCATACGCATGATTCCTGAATAATGTGACCTTCTTTGATATTATGGTTATATATGTCTCCTGTAATCATCATCATGGCCCCTGGGGCTTTCCTTGACATAATAGTCGCCAACAACTGGCAAAATTGTGACCTGGCAATTTTGTGATCTACCATAGGCATAATTGGTGCCCCTACTAACATTATGGTGGCCAACCATTCCAATCGTCCTCCCAGTGTATTTTGGCCCTTCTCTGCATAATAGTGTCCCTGGCAAAATGTTCCCTTTCTTGACAATATTGTGAAAGACCTTGGGCTCAGTGGTTTCATATTTTGAACCACCTTGGCAAATGGCTTTCACTCCAGAATATGTGGATCTGTCATATTTGAATCTATATGCATGCCCATCTTGCTACTAACTGTGCTATATGCAACTCAGTAAACAGATACCACAATTGCCCAAGACGTTTGCATGTGCAGTTCAGGTTTTTGTTTCTGTGATCACTGGTTTATGTTTAATTGCATTTCATCACATGTAACATTTATTTTTTCTGTAGGCAACATCAAGTATGGATGCCATCTGGGGCATATTTTTCTCTTTACATCCAGGAAAGGCATGCATACTAGCTCTTGGCTGGAGTACATCACTGACCCTTTCCAGGAAAGAGGAATGTGAAGAGTTTGTGAATGCTGACAAATGTTTTAGTTTGTGGGTGTTCAGAAACTTCCAAAGGCTAACCACACGTTGAAACATCCTCAATCTCACCCCATGAATGGGATTTACTGTACAGAGATCTACGCAATCATGGCAGACATATCTGCACATGCGAATGGCATTATGCCTGCCAGGAATACCATTGTGAATTCCTAGCAGGCGTAACTGAGTTAAATTTCATTGTAAAACATTTTGTTGTATGAATTTTAGTTTGTGTCTAAGCCACTAGATATTTTACTTGAACAATTTTAGCCATCCAGTTATGATGGAATATCCCCTGCAATATATACGGGCATGTACCCCTCCCATGAGGCCTTGCCTCTTTTAAAACTAGTATCCTGACTTTTATTGGCCCTGCAGTCACACTAATCTACCATGTGTGCAGAGGCCTAAGCCTGTATGTGATATCAGGTCCAAAACTTGTTGTGTGACCTGGAGGGGTACATTGAAAATGCCCTCATACTGGACAGAGGACTACTGCTCCTGTCTTGGGTATAGCACACAAATCAATGGTAGTAGCAGACCCTATTTTGTGATTTAAGAAATTGAGTTATTAGTTGAGAGGGCTGAAAGCCCCACTCAACTAATAAACACTCTCCTTGTCAGAATGAACCACAAAACTCCCCCAAGAAAATTGATTCTTAACCCTCTGGTAGCTTGGCACAAACGTCATTGTTAAGCATCGTATGGAGCCTGTTTGATGACATTTTAAGATTGTCTCTACCTTGTTTTGGAAGTAAACATATGGCCTACTTGACAGTAGGTGGAGATCGTGGTTGTTCTTTGATCCTTTATACTCTTCCTTTAGGACTGTTACTAGTTGATCAAAATAAGCTGCACAGAATTCAAAGGGTAATACATTCAAATCTGGAACCTTCTCTCTTGCCATATCCTTCACTGCGCCACTTACTACCTGCACAGTGATATCTCTGCTAATATTTCTCTTTCATCTGGAGGTAGCGGCGTTATACCTGTTATGTAATTTTGCAACAACTGTATGTTATTCTCTTTCAGGACTGCACTGAGAGCTTCATGGTATTCAGTGAGTGCACCATTTATCTCAGTCTTGGAATATACCAATTCTCTCCTTATTGTCCACATTTTGAGTATGGGTTTCCATTTCTCTTTTCGGGGTTTATTAACCAGGCTGGTAGTCTTCTTCCTTTCCCTTGTTTATTGTGAGTTCTGGTCAGATGCCCCCTGTAGATATAGTTCCTCAATCTCTCTGTCAGCGGGCTAACATTTCTCACACTATAATCAGTTATTCTTGCAGTTCAGGGTGTCCAGGCCTTCTTTTTTTCTATGTTTCTCAGTACCTGCTCTTGCCTTTCTACTTCCTGGGTGAGTGTCGGTCTGACCCCAGTTGCATTGTTAATACAGTCTTCTCTTATTATAGTCTTAAAGGCTTCCCACTCTATTAAAATGGGCCCCTCTTTTCCATGAAATGCTTTTGAATAGCTTCTCTAATTGCTGGGAGAAACACCTGGTCCTCCAGTAACTCTACTTTCAGCTGCCAGTTCAAGATAGCCACTCTCTGTTTGCCCTATCTCATCGTTAAGCTCAGTGGGTTGTGATCGGAATGAGTTCTTGTCAAGTATTCCTTATGGTCTACTACAGCATGTATTTTGGGGAAATTACACATTTGTCCAATTTTACATGGATATCATGCATGACAGAGTAGTATGAATAAGCCCTGTTTTCTGGGTGATGCACCCGCCGTGACTAGTGTCAGGCAGGAGCTCATGTCACAGATGTAGAAAGTGGCAGATGGAATCTGTCGAGTTCCACACTGGCGATACAGTTGAAGGCCCCTCCTATCACTAATTGATAGTTTATTATGGTAGCCGTGTGTTTTTTCTATGAATGTGGGCTGCTCTATGATCGGGGTGTGTCTAGTCAGCAGGGCAATAACTTTCCCACCTAGACTGCCCCTAATATTGAATATCTACCATCCATGTCTTTGATCTCTGTCATCTTTGCAATGGGACTCCTGGCCGGATCCATGATAGTACTCTCCTAGATTAGGCAGAGTAATTGTTGCAACTGCCCCCTTCCAGCACTTCAGTAGAGCAATTCCCTCTGATTTCATTAGATGTGTCTCCAGTAGGAGCACTATTTATGCTACACTCCTGTTAATGCATGCCTGTATATTGTATTTTTTCACTGTACTATTGAGCCCCCTCACATTCTAGGCAATTATTCTTATCTTCCCATGATTGTTACTCATTTTGCTTGTGTTGATGAGTATATCACTTTGAAGCCACCCTTTCCCTAGATCCTCTGTGTTTGCGGCCTTTGTCCTCAATGTGCATGCCCCTGTCAGGAATCTCCTCCACAGATTAACAGTGAAACTCAATGAATAACCCCAAACTTCCCATCCCCAGACTGACCAGCAAAGAACCCCTATCCTATCCAAATTCAACTCGAATCATAATGTTCCTCCAACACCAATATTTGTCTCTGATCTCAGACAGATTTTGTGGGTGTGTGGATGGACGTAGTCAATGCTACCATCTCAGTCAACCCCGGCAGCCTATTCAAACAATATATATCTGGTTAGTCGGGGACTAGAACAACGATCTTCCATTTCCTCATCCAGTCTCTTTATATTCACCATTCTCCATGTCGTGCAATTCCACCACAGTGTTAATAAATACCAACGTGGTTTTCCTAGAATCCACAGGAGCGAAGATGACCCTCCTGTCTCTCAAAAAGGAATGTCTGTGTGGTTTCTTTATGAATAAACCAGAACAAACGATTACCCAAGGAGAGCCAAAAGGAAGCAGAAATTTGGAAGACCACCACAATTGTAGGAGAAATAAGGTCCTGACGTATTTCCCCACACAGAATGACTCTAGAAGTAGTGCGGACCAAGTCTGAGGTGTTGCTGTGGCCAAGGTTTCCTAATGCAGAGAGAATGTGAGAAAAAGAAAAAAGGAAGGATAAGAAATGGTCATGTAACTCTCTATAACACAGTGTTTTAGAAACAGTAATAGTTACACATTCTTTGTGCCTCAAAAAACACTGTAATACACTCACCAAGATTTTCTACTTTAAACTCAAAGAGGAAATCAAAAAGAAAGAAAGCACATCCTTAAAACTCGTGTCAAAAATATATGTGAGTCCAACCAGGACAAGAATGTAAAGTCGAAATGTCATGAACTTGGTTTGACTCCTTGAACAAAAAATACAACTATGTGCTTTGGTTTTCTACTTTCAGCAGTATAACGTAAACAGGAGCCAAGTAAGAACTCATTGGCTTAATCTCACTGCATTTCCAGCGAAGTCCAGCGCAGTGGTGAAGCAGTGTACACCCTCGACTTTCCCAGCAGGAAATGTTTGAAGAAATCCCAAACAAGCGTTTGTGCTTGTACCACAAAGGAAATTAACAGCTGAGAGGCAATGGCTTCTTTCCGGCACTGATACTGATAAGAAAAAAAAGAACTCCAGGAATCCGGGCGAGCGTTCACGCTCGTAACTTAGAAGCGATGAACTGGTGAGAGGCAACGGCCTCTCTTCGAGCGCTGCTAAGGGACAGAAATGTTGTCAGGAAGCGAGTCACCAGAAGGATGCGGTAGACGGGGGGTCATCTGCCTCCCAACAGGAAACGGGAGTAGAGCCAAGTGCAAGTAACGACAAGATTCCTGCTTGACGAAGCAGGATGGGCGTGGTCCTCCAAGCCCTCAAAGGAATCGAAACAAAGCAGTGAGTTGTTTGTTACGGCTGCTTATATACGGGATGCAGGCTCCTCCTAAGCACACCTGCAGCCCATTAACTCCACTACAAGGAACTCGATTAGGCGGCACAAAAAAAAACGAGTTGTGTGAGGAGTTTTGAGGGACACAAAGAATCGCAAGTATATATGTATTTGAAAGCAACATTACCTATGCCTGTTGCTCTTCCTAGGTATGGGTTAGTGAGGGGACAGAAATTGTACAGTAAGCCTGGGGTGTGACAGTTCTCCCTCCCAAAGGCCGTCTCACAGGGTGGGATTTATTGTGATGCAGGGCATGAAATCGTGTACCTGTTCTGCGGGTTCCCAGGATCTATCTTTAGGGGAATATCCTAGTCAATCAATAAGGTATTGCAACATACCCCTTCACCTTCTGGAGTGTGGAATATGTTTTACTTCATACTCAGCCTTACCCTCAATGTATATAGGAGGATGGGGAGGTTCTTGACGTGAAAGAGGGTCATAAGGTTTCAGCAAAGAAGTATGAAGTACGGGATGTATTTGTAGCTCTGGAGGGAGCTCAAGTTGTAGTGCTACAGGATTGATGACTTTTTTCACCTCAAACGGCCCTAAAAAATGGGGCTGTAATTACGTGGTCTGGGTAACTTAAGGTTTTTAGTATTCAACCACATCTTGTCACCTACTGTATATGTAGGAGCCGGATGACGGTGTTTATCTGTCTCTTCATAGAATACTTAGCCTGTTGTAGTTCTACTTGGGCTCTAGCCCAAATCTTTGTGAGTTTATCATGATGTGGCTTAACTGCCGGTATCTCAGAAAGAGTCTGAGGTATATGTAAGGGTATTAATCTTGGATGGAAGCCCAATAAAAAATAGAAAGGAGAGATCTTGGTAGCAGAATGTGTGTTATTGTTGTAAGCAAACTCCGCTATAGGGAGAGTACTGTGAGTGGTTCCCAACAAACAACGTAAATATTGTTCAAGTGTTTGATTGGTGCGTTCCGTTTGCCCATCCATTTGAGGGCGATAGGCAGAGGATAAACGGTGGTCTATGCAAAGAGCTGTGCAAACCTCTTGCCAGCACCTTGCAATTAATTGTGCACCACAGTCTGAGATGATCACTGAGGGAAGCCCATGTAGTCTGACTATCTGTCCACTTAATGTTTCGGCTAATTCTATAGCAGTAGGCAGTTTCTTGAGAGGAATAAAATGAGCCATTTTTGTTAATATATCTACTACAAGGATGGTGGTATACCCCTGAACTTTAGGTAAGTCTGTTATGAAGTCCATACTAAGGGAATGCCAGGGTACGTGTGGTATGGATAGAGGTTGTAATAACCTCGAAGGAGGACAATTGGTAGGTTTATGTCTGGCACACGTAGAACACGTCTTGACAAAGGTGTGTACGTCTTTTGCCATGCCTTCCCACCAAAACCATCTTCAACAGGTCTGCAATGTCTTTTCCACTCCTGGGTGGCAGGCCAATGGAGATTCATGACACCAGTGTAAAACCTGTTGTTGTAACTCGTGTGTGGGAATTATTAGTTTCTCCGTATGATACATTAATCCATCTTGCATATTCCAAAGAGGATTATTAAGCCCATTTTGCGAAACCTCTCATTGAAACAAGGTCATCAATTCTGTGAGAAAGAGAGCAGATTCATCGTCATTTTTCTTTTCCACACAGATGATCTTCTGTGCAGGTATTATGGGTGTATGGTTCTCTAGCATGGATAGCTCCTGTTTGCCCAAACATGACAAGGCATCCGCCTTTCCTTGTTGTGTACAAGGACGGAATGTGATAACAAAATCATATTCACTAAAGAATAGTACCCATCTCATTTGGCTAGGTGTAAGAGCTTTGGCAGACTTAAAAAACTGTAAATTTCAGTGATCTGAGTAATTGTAATACAATGGGGTGAACCTAACAAGTAATGTCTCCATTCCTGAAAAGCTAGTTTAATAGCCAACAACCTTCTTTCTCCAATGATGTAATTCAGCTCAGCGGGTAAGAGAGTCTTGGAAAAGTAAGCTATGGGACGTAGACAACCTGTTTTCTCGTCTCTTTGAGCTAAGACCCCTCCCACTGCGTATTGTGAAGCATCTGCTTCCAAATAATAGGGCAGTAAAGGGTTTGCGTGTCTCAATATATGATCTGACGTAAACTTTGTCTTTAGTGCTACAAAAGTAGGTTCTTCTTGCTCAGACCAAGCAAATATTTTCCCTTTGCATAGCAAAGAAGTTATAAGGGCTATGACGTCTGAAAAAATGGTCTATAAAGCACCGATAAAAGCTAGCGAACCCTATGAAGGATTGTACCTCTTTTATGGAGCTTGAACTGGGCCAATTCAAGATGGATTTGATTTTCTTGAAATCCATGTGAATACCATCTGGTGAAAGAATGAAACCAAGGAATTCCACTTGTGTTGTGTGAAATACACATTTATCAAATTTATCAAAAAAGTGATTAGTTCTAAGGGTGTTTAACACCTTTTTTACATGTTCAATGTGCTGTTCTTCTGACTGAGAGAATATTTGGATATCGTCTATATAGACTATAATGAAAATATCCAGATATTCTTGTGATATCTCATTCACGAAGAACTGGAAGGCGGCTGGAGCATTGCACAACCCAAAGGGCATCACGCAATACTCGAAAAGACCAAATTTGGTGCAAAAGGCCATCTTTAATTCGTTTCCTTCTCTTACTCATATGAGGTGATAGGACCCTCTGAGGTCTAACTTGTTGTAGATCTTAGCTGTTTTCACCTGGTCTAATAAGACCAAAATTAACGGACGAGGGTACTTGCTTTTGATGGTTACTCTCTTCAAGGCTCTATATTCTAGGCAGATGCGCAGACACCCCTCCTGTTTGGGTATAAAAAACAGGGGGGAAGAGACCGGTGAAGTAGAAAGGCGTATAAACCCACGAGCCAACATTTCATCGATTTACGTGCGGAGATACTCATCCACATGGATAAAGATCAATGGCCCATGGCCTCCCAATTAGCGGAGACATGTAAAGGACTGAACCTCAATCAAATGGTGTCTATGCCTACACAAGTGGCAGGCCACATACTGGATCTCATCTTTACTAATATCCTAACCCTAACAACAGAGGATCCCATTCCCCTCACAGGGTCGGATCACAATCTCTTTCCTTTCAATCTAACCACCACCACAAAACACAGCGTTAAGGTACCTGAGCACGTAGTTAGAAGAGACTGGAAGAGAGTCACCCCTGAAGCAATGGGCCCAGCACTATTAAACACTCCCATGGTTTGCACCGGAGAACCAAATAGTGACGCGGTAACTTTTAACCACTGGGTAATCTCTGCCCTGGACAAAATAGCCCCTGTGAAAGCTATGAACCTGACCAGGGACAAACCCTCTGCCCCTTAGTTCACGCCGGAATTTCGATCAGAAAAAAGCCGCTGCAAGAAGCTTGAGCGAATCTGGCGAAAAACCTATAACATAGAGGCCAAAAACATCTACAGAACTGCACTAAAACAATTCCACAAGCTAAAACGCAATTCCATAAGGGATCATATTGCCAATCAAATCAAAACATCTGACAACTCCACTAAAGAAGTCTTTAAAATTGTACAAGGGTTCATTAAACCGGGAACGATGAAGAGCAATATAGCCCCCTCCGTCACCCTCTGCGAAAACCTTTCGGTCTTCTTCCAGGAGAAGATCCAAGACATTTACGCCTCATTCACCGGGACGGAATCACCTAGCGTACCATTGCACTTCCCCTCACCAGTACACACATGGTCGGAATTTAGTCTTTTCAACCCAGACACTTCCCTCACGCAGCTGGAAAAAACGAAATCCGGATCTCCAACTGATCCCTGCCCGGCCAGGTTCTTCAAAGTACTAGTCCCACTGCTCAACCCCTCACTAAACTTCATCTCTGAAAACAGGCACCTACCCGTCCATCTGGAAAACTGCACTCGTTCAACCAATCCTCAAGAAGGAGGATGCAGATCCAGCAATACTGAAAAACTTCAGACCCATCTCCCTCCTGCCAGCACCAGCTAAGATCCTAGAAAAAGAAGTACAGAAACAGCTATCCAATTTCCTAGAGTCCAACAAACTACTCCATGACTCCCAGTCCGGATTTAGATCAGGATATAGCACAGAGACAGCACTGCTTGAAGTAGCAGAAACAGTCCGGGAGACCTTGGATAAAGGTAACTGTGCAATGCTGGTGCTGCTGGACCTGTCGGCAGCGTTCGACACGGTATCTCACAAGATCCTCCTATACAGGCTTAGGCAGTTGGGAGTAACGGGGACCACCTTAGCCTGGTTCAGCTCCTTTCTTGAGGGCCGGTCCCAGAGAATACGGCTGCACCCCCACATCTCTTCCCCGCGCCCCCTGATTTGTGGAGTCCCTCAAGGCTCAGCCCTCAGCCCGACTCTTTTTAATATTTACCTTGCCCCACTTGTAGAGCAACACGGTGTAAATGTCATCTCATACGCTGACAACACCCAGCTTGTGTTCTCCTTCAAAGATCATTCTGAGGCTGCATTTACAAACTTCAAGCAGTGTCTCATGGACATATCAGCCTGGATGACTGACAACAGTCTCAGGCTGAATACGGACAAAACGGAGGTATTGTTTTTCAATCAGCCTTCCTCTCCTCAATCCGTCCTCTGGTGGCCTACACAACTTAATCTTCCCCCTCTTCCGGTCTCCTCTGCCAGAAACCTGGGGTTCAAATTCGACACCCCCCTCTCATGCAAGACCCAGATAGGCCATGTTTCCTCGTCCTGTTTCTGGAAAATGAGGGCTCTACGAAGATTCCTGCATTTTCTACCCATAGACTGCAGGAAAACTATAGTCCACGCGCTGATCACGTCGCAGTTGGACTATGCAAATTGTCTGTACTTGGGTTTGCCAGCCTACTTGGTTAGGAAATTGCAAACTATACAAAATGCAGCTGCTAGGCTTATCAGAAACGTCCCGCTACGGCATCACATTTCCCCTCACTTACGCAGTCTTCACTGGATGCCCGTTAAAAGGAGAACAGAATTCAAGGCACTGACGCTTGCCTACAGAGCAATCAACGACATTGGCCCTCACTATCTAAGGAAGAGACTACGTAAATCCCATCAGACTAGGAACCTGAGGTCTAATCATCTTGAACTCCTAATCACTCCGCGATTTGCAAAAGCCAGGATAGGAGGATGATCCTTCCCCGTTAGAACCGCAACCCTGTGGAACTCCATGCCCGAACACATCAGAAAGGCCAAATCAGAATCTACCTTCCGGAAAGCCCTGAAGACTTGGCTCTTCAGCCTTCCTTAGTACACTATGGCACCCGACAACTTGCCCTCACCTTGTTTAGTCTCCGCTGCAAGCGCCGGGACACCTCCGTTGGGGGTAGCCGTGTGCTCTACAAGCTACAATGTAATGTAATGTACTCGAAGGTACGGTCTCCATTCTCTTCGAGCTCAATAGTTTTCCTTCACCGCAGATATTTTTCTAGGGATTTTAGGCCTTACAGGACAATTTCGAGCATAGTGCCCTTCTTTGCCACAATATAAACACAGATTAATTCTTCTTCTTTTCTCTTTTTCCTGCGGTGAAAGAGGACCCCTAACCCCGCCTATTTGCATAGGCTCGCTTTTGTCTAAAGGCTCTTTCTTTTCACTGCGCAGAACCATCATACGGGTAATTCACCTCGCGTCTTTTCTCCCTTGCGTTCTCCCAACCTGTGATCTAATTTAACAACTAAATCGATAAAGGAAGGACAATCCTCTGGTGAGTCTACTATTTGTGATGAGATATCTTTAAGCTTAACTCTTAATCCTCAACAACGAGGTTCTCTTATCTTCTGGCCATCTTGTTTCTGCTACTAGCCTATTGAAGTTTGTGATATAGGTCAGCAAATCTCACTGACCTGTTTCAACCCCAGTAACTCATTATCACTGGCCTGCATAAAGGAGTGTTTGGCAAATAGACAACGCATCTTTTTAAATTGACCAAAATTGTAGAGTATAGGGTCATCGTTCTCTACAAGAGGGATGGACCATGTAGCCGCGTTACCCACCAAGTAGGAAATGATAAAAGCTACTTTGGTGGCTTCATCAGGAAAGGAAGCAGGCCGACAAAGAAACTGGAGATGACATTGATTCATAAATACACTGTATTTTGCACTATCCCCATTAAACCATTCTGGTACCACCAAGGGAACCGGGCTGGGTGTGACGACAGTAAGATTTAGCGGTTGGGCACTACCAGGATCAGAGGCAGGCACTTTGAAATGAGCAGGTTGTATATACATTTTACATATTTTAGGTAAGGTACCAGGAGTGCTGGTAGTTGACTCTTTATGTATAGTATACTGTCCTAATTCTGTTTCGGATCTGAGATTCCTGACCACTATAATACACTCACCAAGATTTTCTGCTTTAAACTCAAAGAGGAAATCAAAAAGAAAGAAAGCACATCCTTAAAACTTGTGTCAAAAATATATGTTAGTCCAGTCAGGGCAATAATGTAAAGTCAAAATGTCATGAACTTAATTTGGCTCCTGAACCAAAAATATAACTATGTGCTTTGGTTTTCTACTTTTAGCAGTATAACTTAAACAGGAACTGAGTGAGAACTCATCAGCTTAATCTCACTGCATTTCCAGCGAAGTCCAGTGCAGCGATGAAGCAGTGTACACGCTCGACTTTCCCAGAAGGAAATGTTTGAAGAAATCCCAGGCAAGCATTCGTGCTTGTACCACAAAGGAAATTAACAGCTGAGAGGCAATGGCCTCTCTCCGACACTGATACTGACAAGAATTTTTTTTCCCAGGAATCCGGCCGAGCGTTCATGCTCGTAACTTAGAAGCGATGAACTGGTGAGACGCAACAGCCTCTCTCCGGCGCTGTGAAGGGAGAAAATTGTTGTAAGGAAGCGCGTCGCCAGAAGGACGCGGTAGTGGGGCTCATTCGCCTCCCAACAGGAAACGGGAGCGTAGCCAAGTGCAAGTAACAACGAGATTCCTGCTCGATGAAGCAGAATGTGCGTGGTTCTCCAAGCCCTCACAGGAATTGAAACCAAGCAGCGCATTGTATCTCACGGCTGCTTATATACGGGATGCAGGCCCCTCCTATGCACACCTGCAGCCCATTAACTCTACTACAAGGAAGTCGATTAGGCGGCACAAAAAGTTGTGTTGAGGAGTTTTGAGGGACACAAAGAATGGCAAGTATATATGTATTTGAAAGCAACATTACCGATAACCGTTGCTCTTCCTAGGTGTGGGGACAGAAATTGTACAGTAACCTGGGGTGTGACACTCTATTTGCAAGTTTTACTGTACTCTCTTTTGGGCTTCGACCCCATGTTCATTCAATGACGGTTTTTGACATTTTGTTGCTAGATCAGTTTGTCAGCACTGCTCACTGTCACTTTTGGCCTCTACATGTCATCTTCTGTGTATTGTGATTGATCAGAGTCAAGATTTGGCCGTCTTCTGTGGTTTCCAAGAGTTGGGTCAGCTGGAAATCTTTTTTGAAGTGTGCAGCTGCCACTGCTAGGTCCCTCTTCAGTTGCGCCTGATGGCTTGTAAGTCATTTGAGTCCCGCTCTTTCCTCCCTTGATCTCTTGCATCTCCATGTTCTGTCTCCATAGGTGGGGTGTTTCTCTGCCCAGACCCATACTTCATTGGGATCAGTGAAAAAGCAGGTATTCCTGCCCACCATGACTTTGAGTTTGGCCAGAAAGAACCGGGCAAATATTATTTCCTTCTCTTGCAGCCTCAGTTTTGCCTCGGTGAAAGTTGGTCTTTGATGCTGCACTGTGGCATTGAGGTTGGGAAAGATCATAATTTTGAAGTTCTTTACAGTGTAATGTCCTTTCATGCATTCATGCTGCAGGATATGGTTGTGGCCACTGAAGTGCAATAGCCTTGGCCCATCTGGATGAAGGTGGCCACGCTGGCCTTATGTGAGCCCTTTCCAGAGCAAGAAAGGGACCCATGCCCTCGGGTTCACTGTCTTTTGGATCCATGTTTCCCAGTAGGTGAGCAAACAGCTTCCTTCAATTTTTTCTAGCAGACCTACCATACTGATGTTATTCCTTCACGCTCATTCCTCAGAGTCATCTGTTATGAAGTCCAAGAATCCAGCCTGTTCAGCCAAGACAGTCACCTGCTTCTGCAGGTCTTCCGTGGCAGGTTTAAGTTCTGCTATGGCTAGTTCTGCCTTACCGACTCATTTTGCCACTTTCCTTTGGTTGTCCCCGATCCACTACCAGTCAGTGGTGGTGCAGGCCTTTTAAGGTGTATTATTACTACAGTTGATTTCTCGTTTGGGCTCTAATAGTTCTTGGTGAGACTCTGGAAATGTTTAACTATATGCTGGGCTTCTCACCTCTGTGCCTATGATGCAAATCTCACCCAGTTGCAGCCACCAAATGTCCCATTAATCTTTCTCTGCTGTCTCCATGAGCTTTCAATGCATGTTCAGGGTAGTTTAACTTTGGAGGGGGTAACAGGTTCTCTCAATGTAAAATTTTCTTTTTCGGCTCATGCAAGACGCTGTTCCATGTTTCAAGCAGGTGTCATTGGTCTCTGTGCTGAACATGAAAATTTCTTCTTTATCCTCAATCTCCTTTTGTCAAATTGTATGTGGACTTCCAGGAGGGTTTTATAAAGCATAATTGGTAACAAAGGGGTGTAGTATTTAGTGCCCACCCAGCACTGGGCCTCTCTCCATCTGGGTATACACCTCCACTTCCTTATTAGCAGTTTCTGCCTGCCACTTGTGTGCCCCCAAATATACTGCTCCTCCGCCCTGATGAGGGGAGAGCTGTCAGACACTCTTGATTTTGAAGGGTCTCTGTGCCCTACTTTCTTGCCTATTTGCTAAGCCCAGTGCAATATGGTCGAGAGGAGGGCCCACCCCTTGGTGGGGTACTCTTTTGCTTGTGGCAGGGTTTCTTCTGCCATCATTTGGGCTTGAGCCCATGTTCAGTCAATGATGGTTTTTGACCACCACTCTGTTGCTCTTAGTCCTGGGCTGTGCTGGTTGTCTTCATCCCTGGCTTGTATACGCGCTCTACACTCATGGCCTGATGGCTGACATCTTGCTTATTACGTGGTGCTAAGCAGCTCGCCCGGGTCCTCAGTCCTTTTTAGTCCCCTTCGTATGTATTCCAGTGTGCTTGTGGAACACTTGGAGTCTGTCCACTCCTTTGAATGGTGCTTTCTGACACAAGATCCTGGATGGTTTCAGTGGTCAGCAAGTAGTTCAAGCAGGACACTCCTTTCTCCAGGGGAGTCATTTCAAAGCCACTTTAGACTTTTTTTTCATTTTTTTAAAAAATATATAAATGATTTAAATTCATTGCATATCTTTTAAGCAAGTTCACAAAAATAAGTAAACAATAAAATGTT
Source organism: Calotriton arnoldi (assembly GCA_963921515.1). Lineage (NCBI taxonomy): Eukaryota > Metazoa > Chordata > Amphibia > Caudata > Salamandridae > Calotriton > Calotriton arnoldi. Next base: position 860,514 of record CAWUFW010008215.1, read on the forward strand.
ATTGTGGGTGGATATTTGTTTTAATTATTTAAAAATAAATATGTATAAATTAAATTAATATATTGAAATTGTTTTATTATTTAATACCCATTTAATTTGAAGAGTTAATTTGCTGTAACATTTTATTGTATTTGTTACATGTTAATTTTAAATATTTTCAATTATTTTACAATTATGTTTTACCTTTGAATATAATTTTTTATTTTTAAACAGATATGTTTTTATTACATTTCCCAATACTGTCCCGTAGGGAACGCTATCCCTATAGGTGAAAAGTTACTTATAGTAACTTTACACTCATAAGTCTATTCATGGTAGGCGCAACCGCCTCATTTGCATGGGTGGAAACATATTATTCTACACCTAGGTGTAAATCTTCACTCAAAAATTGTGAATATCAAAAAGCGGGCAGTTACAACAAGGTGCAGGAGTAGATCTACACGTGTGTAGATCTACACATATGAATGTATCTTTGTGAATAAGACCCATTATGTTTTTATTGTATTTTCATAACCTTATACAGTGCTCAAATATTTGAATGTATGCAAGTGCTTTACCGAAGTTATCCATGTATACATTACCGCTTACCTGTTGTAAAGCACAAAGTTGAATGATTTAATATAAAAAATGTGCTTAGACTCTTGACGTAAATTAATGTGATGCTGTTAATACCGACAATCAACATATTTGCCATTGTTTACCCTGGTACTTTCTCATAAAGGACAGGGTCACTTTCGAGATTACACTGAAACATCTTTTTTCAATGACCTTTTAAATGCTCATAGTTTAGTGTGAAATTGATCCATAGTGTCAACTTGACATTCACAAAAGTAATATAAATGATTGGCAGAATTGATAATCTGGGGAAAAACATTAGCCCAACTGCATATTTCAAGTGCTGTCATGTGTTGGTCGATGATTGAACTTTAACCACATGCACTACAATATAGCATATATTTCAGTTGATTTTTTAATGGCAGTATACTCAATAAGTCTTAATTGACAAGCACCAATAGTGTCTTTTAGTAAGGGTTTTGAACAACTAAACACTTCCAACTTCTAACATTTGCATTTAAAATATATTTGCTTAATTGTATTTTTAGTTTCCCTGACCACCAAAAGCTATGACTTAGAGATGGAGCATTGAAGGTCAAAAATCCCAAAAGTCATCAGGTTCTTGATAATGGTTATCCAACAAAGGGACTGATTTAGAGTTCCGCGGATGGGTTACTCGTCACAAATGAGGCAGCTATCCCATCTGCCGTATAACAAGTGCATTATATCGAATGGCACTTGTAATACGGCGGATGGGATATCAGTCAAGTTTGTGATGGAGTAACCTGCCCGCCAACTCTAAATTAGGCCCAGAGTTGGGACCTGCATGATAGCGATTTTTTATATAATGGAAATTTTTGAGAGTGAGCAATCGATTAAACTATCTCATAGATGAATAATAGGTTTAGCATTTACATCTCGAAAAACCCCACCAGCCCCAAAGAAATAAATGTTAATTTCTCTTCCTCAAATGTTTAAATGCGAGGAAGCGTTGTTAATATTTGCTAGAAGGTTTTTCAATACCTCACCTGGGAGAACGTTTCACCCTTAATGCAATCCACAAGGGAAGAATGTAGACAAGTTTTAAATAGTCTGTGTTCAGTGCCTAATTTCTAAAATAATAAGTGCTGGTGGCCCCCGCGGCCAGCTGCATAGTCTTGAATCCATCTCTGGCCTCTTTAATCCACTACCAGACACTCAATGGCTCTTTATCTCACTCTTGTAAGTTCCCGCTTTCCCGCTTTGTGACTGTTTTTCATTCTTTCTCTTCCTCTGTCTTTTCTCTGTCTTTCTTCTGTGTTTCTTTTTCCCTCTCTTGCTCTTGCTCAATGTCTGGTGAGGAAAAATAAATGCTGATCCCCAAATATGAATGCTGATGGGCCCCACCAGCAGCCACTGGCTCAAATTAAGCACTGTCCGTGTCATTCAAGCACCTCGAGCCAGGGGACGAATAAATATGCACTCATTAGTAGAGCACTTTGAAAACAGAGGGACATATTACCAAGCCCCTATTGCCACCTCAACGTTACTTTTTGTGACGTTGTGGAGGCGATAGGGTCAGCGCCCTATTACCAAGGCAGTGTTAAACCACATAACGTGGCTAAAAGCCACGTTAAGTGGCTTAACGCTGCCTTGGTAATAGTGCCCCTTTCACGTTAAACTTAGCGTGAAAGGGGCGTGCAGTGGGTGTTGTGGTGGGCGTTCGACCGCAACACCCATTCACTTCGACGCTGCCACCTATTATCAAGAGAGGCGATAATAGGTGGCAGCGCCGAACCTAAGACCAGGAAAATCCTGGTCTTAAGGTGGCGATACGAGGAGAAATGCTTCATTTCTCCTCGTTTTTCTTTTTCTATGTGTGCTGCCTTGTGCAGCACACATGGAAAAAGCAAAATGTAAGGTATGTTTATGTACAGGAAGGTGTCCCTTCCTGTACATAAACAAACCTTTTAAAATGCCATTTTGTAACTTACATGTGTGCTGCATGAAGCAGCACACATGTAAGTTACAAAATGGCATTTTAGGCTTGTTTATGTACAGGAAGGGACACCTTCCTGTACATAAACAAACCTCCCTGCTCGCAGACACCCTTGCACTCTGTTGCAAGGTTGCCTGCGTTGGCGTTAAGTCGTGAGACTTAGCACCATAGCAGGGGGAAACGCCAGGCTGCACCATATCCTTGGTAATATGGTGCAGCCTTGCCTTTCCGAAGTGGCGATGAGAGGCGTTAAGCCAAGGAGGCTAACACCTCTCACCGCCACTTCCTAGATAATATGCCCCAATAACATTAGAAAAGGGGACTGAGAACTCAAAACACTTACCATATAATTGTGAATTTCATGATGGTGTTGAATATGCAAGATAAACAGATTATGCAAAACACATTGGACGTCTACAAAGCGAAATGTTTTTTTCTAATTTCCTAACCAAAGGTCTACATTTCTGACATTGATGTACAAAATATTGATTGTACCACAGTACTCCACATAACGGGAAGGTTTTGCCCGAGAGCACTATTTTAGCTTTAAGTTATATTACTGGCAATTGTTCGGCGTGCATCTGTATTGTTTTTGCAGAGAAGCACTTTCGGGATTACCACACTTATCTAGGCTGTCAGAATTTACGTTGGTTCGCATTTTTAGGAGCCAGTTTCTCACAGAGCTGGAGTCAATGCTTGACTTGTGTCTGTAGTTTCACGTGGGGGCATCAGCTATCATTTGTGGGGCTCTACCCAGAGCAATAGAAAGAAAAGCAAAAAAGGGAGAAAAAAGGAAGAGAAAGGAAAACAATCATCAAAGAAGAAAGCAGGGATGAAAAAAATGCAAATCTGCTTGTTCTGTCTTTTCTGTTTGACATGCACTCGATAGGGGCTGGGAATTCCAGCCACTTTCCTCCATCATTGCCCACAGCGCACCTGACATATCACGAATGTTAGACCTGGCATCCTTGGCGTGGGTCTCCCTTCCATTTTTTCGTAATGCCTCCACTGTTGCCGATATGTTTTTGCTGGACTAGATGCTCATGGGCACTTTGCCACTGCTAATCAGTGCCAAAGTGCAAGTGCTCCCGATCGTTAATTGATACATGTATTAGTGACTCCATGATTGGATGATTGGTTTACTTGTCAGTCCCTAGTACAGCGCACTCAGTGTGCCCAGGGCTTGTAAATCCAATGCCGCTGGTGGGCTTGCAGCACTGGTTGTGCCACCCACAGAAGCGGCTTGTAAAATGTGTCTCAGGCCTGCCATCGCAGAGCCTGTGTGCAGCCTCGGGCTGCCATGTCGACTTGGTGAGTACACCCACTTACCAGTCCCTAAACCTTCCCTTTACTGCATGTTGGTCACCCCTAAAGTAGGCCCTAGGGCAGGGTGCATTGTAAGTATAAGGTAGGACATGCCCGGGTGTGTGTGGCATGTCCTAATAGTGAATTACAGCCATTTTCGTTTTTCACTATTGCAAGGCTACCTGCTCCCCATAGGCCAGAATGGGCAGACTGACTATTACACCTTATAGTCAGAACTGACCCAGGGAACATGGTAGAAAAACGAATTTAGTATGCCTGAACTCAGGATGATAAAATGCATCTTTTAGTGAAGTTGGTTTTAACATTCTGTGTTTGAAAATACCACTTTTAGAAAGTGGGTATTTTCTTGCCTAACTATCCAAGCCTGCCTCTGCTAGGTTGTGTATTCCTTGTCTGGAGATTGAGTGACCGGGGCTGGGGGTGGCTACAGGAGACAGGGTGAGTCAGCCCAGGGCTGAATAGAAAGATCTGCATCCAGAGTGGAGGGAGGAGTTGCACCTGGGTCTGAATAGGGCTGTGCCTGCCTTCCACAATGCTGGCTCCACCTCCTGCCGGGCGGCTGAGCACTCTGCCCCACATTCTGAAAGGAAAGAAGGAGTCAGAAAAACAAAGTGCTCCAGGACTGACCAGAACTGGTTTTGGACTAGGCAGAGGCCTCTCTGCCTCCAGAGAACAAAGAGAATCAGGGTATAAGAGGGGCACCCAGACCCCAGGAAAATTAGATCACTTTTGGGAACAAGAAGAAACCTTTGCTGAGGAGCGGAACCAAGAAGAAACTGAGGAGAGACTATCCCTAAGCCTGAAGTGCTGCTTGGGGATTGGCCTGCAGTGGTTTGCCTGACTGCCAAAGAAAGGAGAAAGGAACTTTTGCTTTGCTGTGACTTTCATCAACTTGTGAAGGATCTCCAAGGGCTTGGAAGAGAGCTTGCCCCCTGACCGAAGTCCCAGGACCATTGGACTTCACCCCCTTTGTGAATTGCTGCTGGAAACTCTGTTTCAGTGGCTACAGAGGTAGGGAGCTGTGACCGACTCTCACGACCGACTCGGTGTCCTGTAAGCACCGCATCGAAGCACCGTCTCGCCCTGCAACGCACGGCCCTGGTCGCACCGACTCCGTCAGCGAGCCGCTGCCTGCACCGCATCGAGAGACAACGCGTCCTGCAACGCTTCGCTACGCCGAATCGAACTGGTCCGACCGACACGGTCACTGCTGCTGAGTTCGAGTCCTGTGACCGCACCGGAGTTGGGCACCGCTCGCACGCTTTGCGACGCACCGCCCGACTCGCACCGCTGTCCGGACTGATCGACGCCAGCTCCTGAATCCGGCTCCGTCGCCGCACCGCAACCTGCCAGCACCGCATCGAAGCACCGTCTCGCCCTGCAACGCACGGCCCTGGTCTCACCGACTCCGTCTCGACGACGTCAACGAGCCGCTGCCTGCACCGCATCGAGGGACAACGCGTCCTGCAACGCTTTCATTTTTGCATCGCGACCGCGACGAACAGCCATCCGGCTCGCACGCCCGTGCCTGCCGCTTCAAGTAAAGGTACTGTGACCGAGTCTGTCTACGCTGTGTTGGCCCGTCTCGACACGGTCAGCTGGATTTGTTAGACTCTGTTTGTTCTCAACATCGCCGTAGCCGGAGGAGGCTACCGACTCGCACAGAACCTTGAATTAAGCCTTTTTGATCAGAACTAAGTATTCTTAACAGTATTGTGGATTATTTTTGTCGTTTATGGTCTTGTGATAAATCTATATAAAATATACCTATTTTTATAAATATATAACCTGTGTGGTGCCCATTTGTAGTGTTGTCACTTGATTACTGTATGTGTTCACAAATGCTTTACACACTGCCTCTGAACTAAGCCTGTCTGCTCGTGCCAAGCTACCAAGAGGGTGATCAGGGGTTATTTCAGGAGTGTACCTACTTTCCCTGACTAGACTCAAGGGTCCCTATTTGGACAAAGGTACATACCTCTGCCAACTAGAGACCCCCAAATCTAACATTGGTGGTCAGCGGTGAGGATTCTGGACTTGCATTTGTGACTCATGTACAGTGATTGGTGAACACTACTTAGTGAGTGCAGACCAAAACGCAACCACATACTTTTATAGCATTTTTTCTGGGATTTCCTATTTTTGCAAATGCCAAGTTCAGTCACTATGGAGAAACCAGCATCAGTAGCCTCTGTTGAGTGTGATTGGGAAGAAGAGAGGCTAGAATGCTACACCCTTAAGCAGCTCAAGCAATTCTGCAAGAAGTTCAAAGTGTCCATGACCGGACTCTCCAGGAAGGAGGACCTTCAAAAGGCGCTGAGGGCCTGGGTCGAATCAAGGAGTGCCCCTGTGGAGGGGGCTGAGAATGCAGAAGGGCAGCTGGAGGGGCTATTGGGTCTAGGGGCTAGAAGACCACCTTCCCCAGTAGGTAGCAGTGTTTCTGCCAGAGGACTGTCTCCAGAGGAGTTGGAGGACAGGAAAGAGAGTAGGATGCACGAAATGGAGCTGACCAAGCTCAAGCTGAACGGGCAGTTAGAATTCGAAATGCAAACAAGGAAATTAGCCCTAGAGGAAAAGAAAATGCAGTTTGAACATGAGAAAGTTTTGAGGGAGTTGGAATTGAAGGCCAAAAGCTTAGAGATTACTCCCTCTGGTGGCAGTGTACCGCCTGTGCCTGTTGAAGCTAGGGTGTATATTCCAAAAGATGTGGTTAAGGAATTTTTAAAAATGATGACATAGGGCAATGGTTCAAAGCCTATGAGGTAGCCATGTCTTCCCACCGGGTCCCTGAGAAGGATTGGGGAGCGGGGTTGTGGGGACGGTTCCTCAGTGAAGGGCGGGATACCTTGTTGGATTTGCCCTCTGAAGTCTATAATTCGTACAGCCACATGAAGGATGCCTTAATGACTAGGTATGGTTTGACCCCTGAGCTTTATAGGCAAAGGTTCAGGAACTGTAGTAAGATTGAAAGCAGTACCTGGGTTGAATATGTGACCTTCTTTTGCAGAGCCTTGGATGGTTGGGTAAAGGGTAGCAAAGCGACTGATTTTCAGGCGCTCTTTGATTTGATTGCCTGGGAGCACTTGTCCGGTAATTGTTTTCCTGAGCTACGCCAGCACCTGATTGATAGTAAGCTGACTAACCCTAGGCAGCTTGCTGAGGAGGCGGACCGCTGGGTGAGTACCCGGGTCCACAAGGGTCACGTGGGAGACTCCGCCAAGGGTGGGCAGGGTCCCCAGCAGAAGAGTGGGGGGACAAGGGTAAACAGAAGGAGTTCCATAAAGGGCCCCAAAGTAAACCCCAAGGGAACCAAGGGAAAGGTTCCCAGCCTCCCCTGAGAAGAAGCCAGTGGCCCTGACAGGCCCCCTGTTCACCAGGGACCACTGGTATGTTACAAGTGTGGCGCCCCTGGCCACAAGGCAAACGATCCTCGTTGCCCTTTGCATGGAAAACCAGCACCCACCAGTGCAGTCCCCCGGCAGTTGGCTAGTGTAGCCCTGGGGGAGGAGTTAGGTGCCCAAGGTGGAGGGATCCCACAGTGTTTTCCCTTGTCTCATTAGGAGACTCTGAGATGGTCCCTAGGACCCCGCTGCCTGAGAACACTAAGAAATACAGGCAGTGGGTGACCATCAATGGCCATAGGGTGGAGGCTCTGAGAGACACAGGAGCCAGTGTGACAGCTGTCAAGTGTCACCTGGTGTCTAAAGAGCAGGTTATCCCTGATGCATTCTATCCGGTTGTTGCCGCTGACAACACAGAGAGTCACTGCAAGGTGGCTCAGGTTCCCTTTGAGTGGGGGGTCTCGGGTACTCTTCAAGTAGCTGTGAGGCCAGCCATGCCTGTTGACTGTTTGTTAGGGAACGATTTGGAGAGCTCACCTTGGGCTAAGGTGGAGCGGAGTGCGCATTTAGAAATGTTGGGCTTGCCTGATTGGGCATGTGTGACCACCCGGTCAATGGCAGCTAAAGGTGTTCAAGAGGACCTGGAGCCTGAGAGGAGGCCCAGGTGCCTGCCGGAGAGAGAGGAGGCAGGGGGCGCGGGAAACCGGCCCCGAAGTTCCCACGGTCCAGGAGGAGGCAGACCCTGAGGGGGATGCCCTGGAACCTACAGGGGAACAGGTAGCTGAACTGGGGGACCTACCTGAGCTGACCCATTGGCAGCAAGAAGGAGGACCCTCCAGGGAAGAGTTCTGCAAGGAGCAGCACACATGCCCTTCTCTCGTGGGTCTGAGGCAACAGGCCACAGACCAGGCAGCAGGTGATCAGTCTGGATCACATTGGGTTTACTGGGAGAATGGTCTCCTGTATTCAGAGCCTAAGGTTGCTGAGCCTGGGTCAGCCCGTGTGCTGGTGGTACCCCAGCGCTTCAGAGCCTTCCTACTGGGGTTGGCTCATGATGTACCGTTAGCGGGACATCTGGGGCAGGACAAGACCTTTGACAGGCTTGTTACCCATTTCTATTGGCCCCAGATGCGCAGGAGTGCCGCCACTCACTGCAGGACATGCCAGACTTGCCAGGCAAGTGGAAAGAGTGGGAGGAAGCACAAGGCTCCTCTCCAGCCATTCCCTGTGGTCAGCACCCCTTTGAACGGGTGGGTATTGATATTGTGGGGCCACTGGACCCCAAGACAGCCATGGGCAACAGGTTTATCCTGGTCTTGGTGGACCATGCCACCCGGTACCCTGAAGCCATCCCTCTGAGGACAGTGACGGCCCCCGTGGTGGGACGGGCACTGATGGGAATTTTCTCACGTGTGGGATTCCCTCAAGAGGTGGTGTCTGACAGAGGTACCAACTTCGTGTCCAAGTACATGAAGTCCCTGTGGCAGGAGTGCGGTGTAACTTACAAGTTCACCACTCCTTACCACCCTCAAGGAAATGGTCTGGTTGAGAGATTCAACCGGACCCTCAAGGGCATGATTATGGGTCTGGAAGAACCCATGAGGCGTAAATGGGACGTCCTCTTACCATGCCTGTTGTTTGCATACCGGGAGGTGCCACAGAAGTCTCTAGGGTTCAGTCCCTTTGAGCTCCTCTATGGACACCCGGTGCGAGGACCTCTGAGTTTGGTCAAGGAAGGCTGGGAGCAATCTCCCAGGAAACCTCCCCAGGATGTATACAGTTACATGCTGGCCTTCAGGAACCAGACTAGGCGTTTCAGAGAACTTGCTGAGGCAAATCTGGAAGCCAGCCAGGAGGAGATGAAGCGGTGGTACGACCAGAATGCCACTCTGGTAGAGCTTCAGCCTGGTCAGAAAGTGTGGGTCATGGCCCCTGTGGAGCCCTGTGCGCTCCAGGACAGGTGGACCGGCCCTTTTACGGTGGTGGAGCGCAAGAGTCCAGTTACCTATTTGGTGGACTTGCAGTCTCCCAGGAACCTCTTGCTGGGTCCTGCATGTGAACCGCCTGAAGCCCCACTTGGAGAGGTCCCAAGTGGGCATGCTCTTAGCTACAGATGATGGAATGGAGGAGGAGACCGAGCCTCTTCCTGACCTCCTGTCAGCCCGGGAGCAAGATGGATCAGTGGAGGGAGTAAACCTCTCTACCTCCCTGACACCTGAGCAGCAGGGTGACTGTCGCCAACTGTTGGGACAGTTCCCTGACCTGTTCTCCCTGGTTCCCAGTGTCACTCATTGGTGCGTCCATGATGTGGACACTGGGGACAGTCTTCCTGTGAAGCACAAGGCTTACAGGGTGACTGACCGGGTCAGAGCCTGCATCAAGGAGGAGGTCTCCAAGATGTTTGCGCTAGGGGTCATTGAGTCCTCTAACAGCCCTTGGGCCAGCCCAGTGGTCTTGGTTCCAAAGGCTGCCGCGCTTGGTGCCACACCAGAACTCCGGTTCTGTGTGGACTACAGAGGACTCAATTCTGTCACCAGGACTGACGCCCACCCCATCCCCAGAGCTGATGAGCTCATAGATCGGTTAGGGGCTGCGCGGTACCTCAGCACGTTTGACTTAACGTCTGGGTACTGGCAGATCGCCTTGACTGATGGGGCAAAGAGAGGTCAGCATTCTCCACACCAGATGGGCACTACCAGTTCCGGGTGATGCCCTTTGGGATGAAGAAGGCCCCTGCCACCTTTCAGAGGTTGGTCAACCAGGTGTTGGTTGGACTGGAGGATTTCAGTGCCGCCTACCTGGATGACATCGCAGTGTTCAGTGCCCGTTGGGAAGAACATCTGCGCCACCTCTGGGAAGTGTTGATGGCGCTGCGGAGGGCAGGCCTCACAATCAAGGCAAGTAAGTGCCAGATTGGGCAGGGTTCTGTGGTGTACTTGGGACACCAGGTTGGGAGCGGCCAGGTGGCGCCCCTCCAACCGAAAATTGATACCATTCTGGCTTGGGAGCCCCCAAGACCCAGACAGAGGTGAGAGCCTTCCTAGGACTCACCGGGTATTACCGGAGATTCGTCAAGGGGTATGGCAGCATTGTTGCCCCCTTGACAGAGCTGACTTCCAAGAAGCAGCCCAGGAAAGTGATTTGGACTGACGCCTGTCAAAAAGCTTTTGACACCTTGAAGACTGCCATGTGCACGGCGCCTGTGCTCCAGGCACCCAACTTCTCCAATGAGTTCATCGTTCAGACCGACGCTTCAGAGCATGGTGTAGGGGCTGTTCTATCACAGATCAATGAGGAGGGCCTAGACCAACCTGTAGCCTTCATCAGTAGGAGGTTACTTCCCCGGGAACAGAGATGGAGTGCTATTGAGCGGGAGGCATTTGCTGTGGTCTGGGCACTGAAGAAGCTGAGACCATACCTGTTTGGGACTCACTTCCGGGTTCAGACAGACCACAGGCCCCTCAGATGGTTGATGCAGATGAGGGGTGAGAATCCAAAGCTGTTGAGGTGGTCCATTTCCCTACAGGGGATGGACTTTACGGTGGAACACCGCCCTGGTACAGAACACGCCAATGCTGATGCACTGTCCAGATTTTTCCGCCTTAGCGATGAGAACTCCCTAGGGGTAGGATAGTTCTCCCCACATTTCAGCTGGAGGGGACACGTGTTAGACCTGGCATCCTTGGCGTGGGTCTCCCTTCCATTTTTTCGTAATGCCTCCACTGTTGCCGATATGTTTTGCTGGACTAGATGCTCATGGGCACTTTGCCACTGCTAATCAGTGCCAAAGTGCAAGTGCTCCCGATCGTTAATTGATACATGTATTAGTGACTCCATGATTGGATGATTGGTTTACTTGTCAGTCCCTAGTACAGCGCACTCAGTGTGCCCAGGGCTTGTAAATCCAATCTCGCTGGTGGGCTTGCAGCACTGGTTGTGCCACCCACAGAAGCGGCTTGTAAAATGTGTCTCAGGCCTGCCATCGCAGAGCCTGTGTGCAGCCTCGGGCTGCCATGTCGACTTGGTGAGTACACCCACTTACCAGTCCCTAAACCTTCCCTTTACTGCATGTTGGTCACCCCTAAAGTAGGCCCTAGGGCAGGGTGCATTGTAAGTATAAGGTAGGACATGCCCTGGTGTGTGTGGCATGTCCTAATAGTGAATTACAGCCATTTTCGTTTTCACTATTGCAAGGCTACCTGCTCCCCATAGGCCAGAATGGGCAGACTGACTATTACACCTTATAGTCAGAACTGACCCAGGGAACATGGTAGAAAAACGAATTTAGTATGCCTGAACTCAGGATGATAAAATGCATCTTTTAGTGAAGTTGGTTTTAACATTCTGTGTTTGAAAATACCACTTTTAGAAAGTGGGTATTTTCTTGCCTAACTATCCAAGCCTGCCTCTGCTAGGTTGTGTATTCCTTGTCTGGAGATTGAGTGACAGGGGCTGGGGGTGGCTACAGGAGACAGGGTGAGTCAGCCCAGGGCTGAATAGAAAGATCTGCATCCAGAGTGGAGGGAGGAGTTGCACCTGGGTCTGAATAGGGCTGTGCCTGCCTTCCACAATGCTGGCTCCACCTCCTGCCGGGCGGCTGAGCACTCTGCCCCACATTCTGAAAGGAAAGAAGGAGTCAGAAAAACAAAGTGCTCCAGGACTGACCAGAACTGGTTTTGGACTAGGCAGAGGCCTCTCTGCCTCCAGAGAACAAAGAGAATCAGGGTATAAGAGGGGCACCCAGACCCCAGGAAAATTAGATCACTTTTGGGAACAAGAAGAAACCTTTGCTGAGGAGCGGAACCAAGAAGAAACTGAGGAGAGACTATCCCTAAGCCTGAAGTGCTGCTTGGGGATTGGCCTGCAGTGGTTTGCCTGACTGCCAAAGAAAGGAGAAAGGAACTTTTGCTTTGCTGTGACTTTCATCAACTTGTGAAGGATCTCCAAGGGCTTGGAAGAGAGCTTGCCCCTGACCGAAGTCCCAGGACCATTGGACTTCACCCCTTTGTGAATTGCTGCTGGAAACTCTGTTTCAGTGGCTACAGAGGTAGGGAGCTGTGACCGACTCTCACGACCGACTCGGTGTCCTGTAAGCACCGCATCGAAGCACCGTCTCGCCCTGCAACGCACGGCCCTGGTCTCACCGACTCCGTCAGCGAGCCGCTGCCTGCACCGCATCGAGGGACAACGCGTCCTGCAACGCTTCGCTACGCCGAATCGAACTGGTCCGACCGACACGGTCACTGCTGCTGAGTTCGAGTCCTGTGACCGCACCGGAGTTGGGCACCGCTCGCACGCTTTGCGACCGCACCGCCCGACTCGCACCGCTGTCCGGACTGATCGACGCCAGCTCCTGAATCCGGCTCCGTCGCCGCACCGCAACCTGCCAGCACCGCATCGAAGCACCGTCTCGCCCTGCAACGCACGGCCCTGGTCTCACCAACTCCGTCTCGACGACGTCAACGAGCCGCTGCCTGCACCGCATCGAGGGACAACGCGTCCTGCAACGCTTTCATTTTTGCATCGCGACCGCGACGAACAGCCATCCGGCTCGCACGCCCGTGCCTGCCGCTTCAAGTAAAGGTACTGTGACCGAGTCTGTCTACGCTGTGTTGGCCCGTCTCGACACGGTCAGCTGGATTTGTTAGACTCTGTTTGTTCTCAACATCGCCGTAGCCGGAGGAGGCTACCGACTCGCACAGAACCTTGAATTAAGCCTTTTGATCAGAACTAAGTATTCTTAACAGTATTGTGGATTATTTTTGTCGTTTATGGTCTTGTGATAAATCTATATAAAATATACCTATTTTTATAAATATATAACCTGTGTGGTGCCCATTTGTAGTGTTGTCACTTGATTACTGTATGTGTTCACAAATGCTTTACACACTGCCTCTGAACTAAGCCTGTCTGCTCGTGCCAAGCTACCAAGAGGGTGATCAGGGGTTATTTCAGGAGTGTACCTACTTTCCCTGACTAGACTCAAGGGTCCCTATTTGGACAAAGGTACATACCTCTGCCAACTAGAGACCCCCAAATCTAACAACGAAGATTATGTCACACACACACCTTCCAATACCTTCTAGTCACCGTAAAATCTACTACTGAACTTACACTGCAAAGTACACTATGGGATGCTTCCAAGCTCTGACTCTAGGTGGCATATCTGCTCTTGCTGTTCCCTAAGTGCCCTCAGCATGTGGGAACATGTCAACCTACTCCATTCTAGCTCCATCATGGCTTTCTCTTCAAGATAGAAAGATGCCTTCTCCTTTCTTAGCTAATAACACCTCCCATCCACTACCTACGATCACCACCATATGGACCCTATCACCAGCAAGGCCCTGTTGTTTGTGGGGTCATTGGCCCTTAAATGCAAGAGTTTCTACCAATGTGTCCCTCATGAAACTCCAGCACCTTGTTTGTGCCTAGTGTTAACTTGTCATCCCTCTGTTTTAGTGCAGAGGATATCTGGATTTAAACCTTACATCTCTCTAATTACAAGAGATTAGCCAAGATACCACAGTCCCTGAAGAGCCTAAGAAACACGCCACTGAATGCACATTGTTCAGTCTCTTTTGCTACTCTATCTTCACAGTGAGATCTACACCACAAAAACTCACAAAAGTAGATCAGGGCTTGATCGTCCATAGTTAACCATCCTCAGGATGTATGACCTGCCACATCTACAGCAGACCATCTCAGATTCACTCAATGGATAGTCAGTCCTTCTAGCCTGCAGTAATGTGATCTCTGGATGAACACTACTGAACCAACACTAACACCAACGCTTGTCTGGAGCAGAAACCATTCACACTCAAACCAAGTCATACGATTCTCACACTGGCACCAAGTCAACCGGATTGACCACAGGGCACATTTCATGCTCTCACACTAGCAATTCTCTGATGAGCCATCAATCAGACCTCAACCTCTGGTGCACATACATCAACAGCCACAACCCATTTTCTGAAAAAAAAGAACCTCTATGCCTGAGTTATGATCGCACAACGCTGACCATGCCACTGGCATCAGGTTGTACTGAAGAAATCCCACTACTGAAAACCTGCAGACGAAGTACTGATAGACAGAAGTCACCAGTCATTACATTAGCCCTGCATAATCAATTAAGAGGGCAATCTGTTCTGAGATCTCAGCATTGCATGCCTGGCCACCTCTTCACCAAAAACCCAACCCCAAAGCACACACATCACTATGGCGCATCACAGTTTCTATTGGACCTCCAGACATTCCATTGAGTCTCTACAGCAGAAATGTAAATGATGATTCTCTACGAGATGATATGAGGAAATGTTGGTAACACCAGGCTTAGTCCATCAGTCCAATTCCCTTCTAGATCCTCAGATGAAGGTTGCCAATTCTGGAATCTCCGCTTTGGGATATATTTGGTTACTAGTAGGGATGGTCAAAATTGTGTAATTTTTTCCTACTCGTAACATGCGTAATGCTTGCAAGAATTATGTTTTTATGTATATTACCTGTGGGTGGTCTTTTGTATGAAAATCATAAGTGGAGTATGCCATCACATACGAAAGTCACAAGAGATATCAGTTTCAATGTATTGTCATTCTAGTTTCTAAAGTCATGTGGTGAATATTGGTAGTACAAAGCATGAATCTGTGTCAAACATCCAGTTTCACAGTCTTACAAGACATTATTCCTGATCAATCTAAGTCTCCCATAAGAGGAACTTACAGGATTAACAAATACATACTGAAAACAAAAGTTATACATATCATGTATAGCACAATAATTGAGGTTTATGTGAGATTACGCTTGCATGATAACAATCACACACAGCCGTAGCTAACACCAACTCATTGTATACAATAGCCCCCGCATAGTAAGACATGTTTGTAGACGTATGTTTACAAAAATAACATCAAAGGACTCGTAGAAGGTGGTCCCTTCACTCAAATTATCACACAAAGGCTCTGCTGCCCCCTTTTCTTCATGGTGACATTTGCACCTTTCTCAGGTCTCCTCCTGGTGCAGCTAATTCTACAGTGTCGTATCCATCAGCCTGAAATGGTCTTTTCAACTATGTGCCCCCCCTACCAAAAAATATCTGATAGTTGGTATGTGTTTCATTTCTCACACTTGGGTTTTGCTACCTTTGTCCCTTTACATGGTTTTAGATGAGGATGCTGAATTAGTGATGCAGCTCCTTCACATGATCCATCAAGATGAATGGCTCTGTTCCCAGCTTCAAAGGCTCTTCTATTGGGCCCTACAGCTGCCAGCACACCAAAGGACCAACATGAGAACTGTATCTGTCACACCATCTGTTCCATGCAGCCTCCACATGTAATGGGTAAACGTACACCAGTACTACCTAACTCTTACTATTATCATCTCCTTAATTATTAGGCATGGATGTCTGTTTCCTGCTTATACACTGACCCTTTGCCTCTTCTGCAGGAACCTTTGGTTTTCATATCAAAATTTCCAATCAATTGACACCTTTCAGCATCTACTCACCCACTGAACCGAGATATCAATTACCAAGGCCTCTCCTCGCCTTTCACACAGCCAAGATACAGATCAACTAATTAATGATCAGCAAACTGGATTAATGTAATAGTTTTCCCGATCCCTCTTTCTTTCATCTTGACAAAGTGTTAAACTTCATAGAGCATTATCCTATTTCCCTAGAAACACCCCTACTTCACAAATCCACAGGCTGGCTCCTTTTCTGCCAAGCAGGAATATATTAATACTTCTAACATTAGTCTTCAAAGCTGCTCATGGGACTTCTCCAGGTTACCTCTCTGATAAATTGATCTGATTATCTGCTCCTGCAACTTCAGTTCAGTTAATTAGTACTTCCCAACTTCACCTAAACCACCCTGCGCACATTCTATATTCTGGCCTTTCTACCTTATATGATACACTCACTGGACAAGACTTCCACTGACTTCGACCGACCATTCGTGCAATCCCATCATTACACGATTTTAAAGCAGAACTAAAAATTCCCCTCTTGTCACTCAAAAGTAAATCTGGCTAACTACCCTACAGAGAGACCTAACAGCTTCAAAAGCTTTGTGTGTGTATACACTGCAAATGTGGAGCTATTTTCTGCATTATTTTGGACTTAGATGTCTGTTCGTCTGAGTGTTTCTTGGTCACCTGCAAGGGCTTTCTTAAAACATTCTGGGCCAGATGTACGACCAATTTTAGCATGCGCAAACGGGTTAGCGACCCGTTTGCGCATGCTAAAATTGGTATGGCCATGTACTAACACAATTTTGCGAGTCACAAATGAATTGTGACTCGCAAAAAAGTGTTTAGAGACTCGCTATTTGGAAGGGCCGTTCCCTTCCAAATAGCGAGTCTCTAACCCATGTACTAATGTTTTGCGGCCGCAATTGCGGTCGCAAAGCACTCGCAATAACCACCTACTTCAAGTAGGTGGTAATGCATTCGCAAATAGGAAGGGGTCCCCAGGTGACCTCTTCCCCTTTGCAAATGCATGCGAAAATATTTTTTAAGGGCAGGCAGTGGTCCGAGGGACCACTGCCTGCCCTTAAAAATGAAACGAAAACGTTTCATTTTTATTTTTTTAAATGCATCCCGTTTTCCTTTAAGGAAAACGGGCTGCATTTTAAAAAAAAAGCTGCTTTATTAAACAGCAGTCCCAGACATGGTGGTCTGCTGAGCCCAGCAGGCCACCTTCCCTGGGAGGGCCAGCCATTTCCAATGGGGTTGCAAAATGCGAGTGCCTCATTAATATTAATGAGCCTCGCATTTTGCGACCCCATTGGGAATCGCAATGAGTGTCTCTGACACTGTTGTACATAGTAAATTGCGACTCGCAATTTGCGACACAATCGAGCGCAAATTGCGAGTCGCAATTTACTAGGGTCGTACATCTGGCCCTCTATTTACAACCGTGTTGGTATTTGTAAGTCTGCTCGATCCATTTACAGTTGCATGCACCAAATGTAAATAAACCTCATTGTGCAACATTTCTCATCGAAATGTTATATGGTGATATGAATATACAAATGTAAATAAATACTTAGAGGGCTTATTTATAAATAGAGATATCAAAAACGTGCATACTTCGGTCTTCATCTAAACCTATTTTTTCATTTATTCCCTATTCACCAACATTCCTGGTAGCATGACTAGAAAGCTGCGGCAGGTGCAGGTTTCCAGACGCACTAGTGGGAACATCAGGTGACTTTACCCATGTTCTCCATCTCCCTCTGAGTGGAGCTCTCCATAGCGAGGAACTCCACATAGGAGAAATAGAGTACTATTTTGAAACACACATACTATAATTTACTCTTTTGGAAACATATTTTTTTCCTGTGGAGAAAGCCCTTTTACTCCCACCGCCCCCCAATCTGGTGTGATACGTTACCTTTCCTACAATGGAAAGGGAGTGACTACAGCAGTGTGATTGAGCAAATCTCTGACCATTTGCATGATTAAACAGAGAGGAGAGGAGTTTGAGATTATCATACAAGTGTATATGTTTGTGAGTGTTTCCAAACTTTCAAGACAAACCATCCCTTGGGGCAACCTCTCCTTAAGTGGGATTTAAAAGTGTGGATATCTCCACACATGAGCCAGAGATCTCCACCGTGGTAAAACTATTTATGCTTGCCTTGAATCCCTTAGTCAATTTCCGACAAGCATAAAAATGTAAATGTGGTGGTGAACTTATATTTGCAATCAAATTTACCTTAGTGAATAGCCCCCCCTTAGGATTGTTTACAGAGTCACTATTGTAGGTTCCCTCTTGATACAATGGTGCCCTTGGAGACCCACAGCCTCTAACACTTGGAGACCTCTCAGGTGGATCTTTCAGAGACTTGCCTCCCCTTTGTATATAGTTGAGCACCATATCCATTCCAGTTTTTGTACGGGTCTTTCAATTTTGTCAACTTTTCGACATACCATTTGTTGGTGAACTTTTGTGCTTCTGGTGCTTCTCCCATATTGTTGAGGTCATGTCTTGACCAGACAAATTATTACTGAATACTGTGGACATGTATTTGTCTAAAAAGGCATCTGCTTTAAATGTAATTTTATCTAATGGGACCTCATGTAAGTCTTTGACTGCTCTAATATGTTCGGGAAACATATTAGCAAAGGTACCAAACATCAAGTGTGAGAAGTGAAACACATAACAACTGTAGGAAATTTAGTTATTTGTATTTTGTATTTGTATGGGATTTATAAAGCGCCGGAATCACCCCCGAAGGGGTATCTCCACGCTGCAAGAAAGAGAGGGTACAGGACAAGCACAGATCAGTCCCGGAAAAGTTCAGTCTTCAGGAGTTTCCTGAATCGAAGAAAACTGGGGCATTTGCGCAGGACCTCCGGCAGAGTGTTCCGATATTTCGGGGCAAGATATGCAAAAGTTCTGCCACCTGTTCGTAATTTCCTGTAGCGGGGGACCACAAGCAGCCCTTTACCTTCAGATCTAAGCAGCCTGCTCGGACAGTAAAATTTAAACTTGTCCGCCAAATAGCTAGATTCATACCATAAAGTGCTTTATGGGCGAGGCAGCAAAGTTTAAATTTAATTCTTTGGCGGATAGGAAGCCAGTGAAGCTGTCTCAGCAGCGGCCTGGAGGAGGTACGAGGCGGCATTTTGAGCGCCAGGCGTGCGGCAACATTCTGGGCTATCTGTAGCCTACTCAGAAGAGATTCGTTTGCTGATGCTAAAACAGCATTGCAGTAATCAAGTCGCCCAATGACCAGTGCCTCAATCAAAGTTCTTCGGACAGATAGGGGCAGCCACTGGAACACTCTGCGCAGAAGACATAGAGTGTGGTAGCAGGTCCCTGAGGTGGTCATGACTTGATCCCTCATAGACAACGAGGCATCCAAACGGACCCCTAGATTTTTTGCCACAGATGAGAGGAAAGGGGTGGGGCCCAAAACAGCCGGCCACCAATTTGGGGACCAGGTTGTTTGAGCCGAGCCAAACAGCAGGATTTCGGTCTTGGCCGCATTCAACTGGAGGAAGTTTTCTGTCAGGCTGATTTGGCTAGCATGCCCTTAGCAAAGCGATGTTCAACTAACTCTATATCCTTATCAAAGGATAAGAGCAGTTGCATATCATCAGCATAAGAGTAGGGAGTAAATCCGTACTCCCTAATAATCTTGGCAAGGGGGGCCACATAGACATTAAACAAGGTAGGACTCAAACAAGAACCCTGGGGCACCCCCTTAGTAAGCCTCGACATTTGGGAGCGTAAGGGGCCTAGATTGATCGTCTGGGTGCGCTGATCTAGAAAGCTAGTAAGCCACTTAAGTGCCTGTCCCTGCAAACCAGACTCTCTCAATTGATGAATCAATTTCTGATGAGAGACAGTATCAAAGGCTGCTGTCAGATCTAATAAAGCCAGCAGCACTGCCTTGTTGTTATCCAAAGCCATTTTTATATAATCTGTGACGCCAATGAGGGTAGTTTCTGTAGAATGGTTGGGTCTAAATCCAGACTGGGATGGGTCGAGGGTACCTTGAGATTCAAGATAACCCATCAGCTGAGTGTTAACGTACCCTACCACCATTTTGCTCATAAGCGGCAGAAGTGAAACGGGGCGATAGTTGGCAATCACCTCAGCGGGTAACTGAGCTTTTTTCTTAATTGGTAGCACTTGAGCGGCCTTCCAGTCAAGTGGGAGTACCCCTTCACGCAAAGAAGTGTTAAGGATGTCACAGATGGAGGGGGCCAGGACAGGAGCTAGAAGTGCAAATACATGCGCTGGCATAACATCTAGAGGAGATCCAGATTTTGCTGCTCTTAGCATGGCTTCAGCCTGAGGTGTCTGAATCGCATTAAAATGCTGAAGGTTATTAGTTTTGCAGGATGTGAGACCTGTGCAGTAATAGCTCCATAACTTCCCCTAGCTGCTCCTCCATCCTTATAGACCCTTTACATCACAGAACCAGCGTAACTCAAAGACTGAATCCAATTCTACCAACCCTCCAAACAGCTACACTCCACCTCACTCTCCCTCGCACAAGTCACCTGCAATGGCAGAAGCAAGTCAGGAGGGCGTGCTTTCTCCTTCATCTCTGCCAAAAGCTGGAACAAACGTCTTCAACACATCAGGATTGGCACTCCACTTCTCAACATCTGCAAGAAGCTGAAAACCTAGCTGTTCAACTGGGAGCATTGTTGGGCCTACGCTCCTACTCCAGAACCTGGATACCTTCACGGGTGATAAGCTATGCCATAAAAATCTACATAACATACCATTACTGGAAACCAAGCACCCCATCGTAGCCTTTGATTCTTCTCAGGGTAGCAAAGTAGAGCAGTCCCATGACTCCAAAGGGGAGGTGGTGTGGGCTAATAATCACCATTCGCTGGTGTAGAAGCCTACTAAAAGAAATACCAGTCTGTCAGCACATATGATAAAGAGAGAATTTATTACATGACAAGATACAAATCAATAGTACTTGCAGCACGGGAACAGACAGCAAAGTGACCGAATGTCTGACAAGGAGGAGTCTTCCAAAGCTTTTTATTGGTGCAAACCACAAGGGACAAGCGTCACTCTTCATGCAAGTATGTTCAGTAAAAGTACAATATTATAACATTTCTTAGGAAATTGAGGTAAGGGGCGGCTTCTGCCCATCAATAGCTTCAGCAAGTTACACAAGTATAGAATACTAGGCCAATCAGAAGAGGCCAACACTGCGTGATACCTGCATGATCTGAGGTGTTTCCACTGTTGCTACCCAGGTGTTCTCTGCTCGTGACATTTTGAGACTGCCCAAACTAATGCAATGTACCAGTAATGGTGACTTCTACAGAAGTGATTTGCAACATCTGTTCTAGTGAAGTGCCCGTAGACTGTGCCACTTGCAAATATAGTGTACCCAAGCGCTTGTGGCTAAGCTAGCATCATGTACAGTCTGAATGTGGTTCTTGAGCAGTCCTTGCATTGCAAAAGCAGCTTTACTTACAGCAACTTCAGAAACATTTAATTAATTATTTTGTGTCAACGTTCCACAGGCCTTTATAGTAGATATTTGGTATCAAATTATAAAGGCAGCTTCCACACTGACACACAATAATAACACTCAATAAATGATTGTCCAGTCAGTGCTTTTCCTTTAGAAAAAGGAAAAGTGCATTTATTGCACACACACTACTAAATACTAAGCATTAATTTTCAAATATACAGATAAGGAAGATAGAAAATACCTTAAGTGATATTCTACAATCACATTTGACCCCTAAAGGGTCATGACCCTCAAAAGCACAGTACCTCCAGCAACCTATACGAGATAGACATCACCATATATGGGGGGTATCACTTTAAATAAACCAAGCCTATTGGCTTTATCAAGGGTCATTACAACATATAAGGCAAGCCTATTGGCTTTGTCAATGTTTCACCATATTAAAAGACCAACAAACCACATGTTAAAAACAACCATATTTTCATGTGCTAATACAGTAATTATTAATAACCTTGTGTAAATGCAATAATCAATAATAACCAGGTGTAAATGCAATTATTAATGTAAATTAAGCATTTCAACATTGATCAAAAATCACTGTCAGTATTATTATATCAATAAAGCATTTTCTATGTCCCTTTTATATATTTTCAGGCCACATAAAATGCAGCCATATAAACAGCCCCTAGAAAGCATTGCACTCCATGTGTGTGTATATTTTTTATACACCTTCAGACCAAATAAAATGTAGCCATAGAACTAGCCTCAAGAGGATGCTCCACTCCCAGCTGAAGAACAAAATATCCAGCCTTGGGACTGCTTTAAATAGTGATAAAAGTCCCGGGGAGTCAACATTTCCAGGGCCCTGCAAACATTGGGTCAGTGTATAAAATCTTTGTGGAGAGAACCTGCAGCACTTTCTTTTTAACGTTGGTGGTGCCCCTGCCGTCCTGTGCTTACCACAAGGCAAGGAAAATATGCTAATAAGCCTCGCCATCAGACATTATGGGGCACTCCCTCCGACAAAGCAGTGAATATTTGAACAGCGGGTCTTACACTGTGTTCAGAAGCTTGCACGTTTTTTGTGGTTTGTTTTTCTTTCTTTTTTTCTTTTGGAAGTCGGTGCCCGGTCCCACCTGGGATACATTAAGTATTTTTTCAGGTTGGGACAGTGGGTGGAACCCATTCCCAGCTGCCCTGCAGGCTCTTCAGCTCCCGCCTCGAGGGGTTGGTGTTCCAGCCAAGGCGGGAGCACTGCTGCCACTGTCCTTGGGCGCCTGTGCCTAGGGAGCCCTTAACAGGCACCTGAGCAGGGGAACGCTGACTCCAGCATGGCATTGAACAAGGAGGTCCTGCTATCGTCCCTGAAGGAATTCAAGACGGAATTACACACAGAATTAAAAAGCAACCTCCAGGCCTCTATGGAGTAACTGAAGGCTGACCTAGCAGAGAAAGATGAGGGCACTTCAACATGTTGTGGATGCCATTGCCAAGATGGCCGACAGGTTAGGAGCCCCAGCCGGGAGCTCCCGGGCTAGGAACTGCTTTCATGGCTTTAATCCCCTGGATTCCACCCCCTCCTTGGACCTTCATACATACCTGGACTTTTATGGACTGCGGGCCTTCGATTCTCCAATTCCCGCGATGGAATTCGAGCCCTGCCTCAGCAACTTCTGAGGATCTGTAAATTTTTTACCGACCACGGAGACCTAGCAATCATGGCCGATGCCCGGTGGAGCTACCCAGGTAGCTATAGAGGAGATTGGCAGTGGATCTCCCCCTCGGCCGTCACCTACCCAGCCGGACATTGGGCACACTTTCCTTCGTCTCTCCGCTGTGTCTCCTTCCTCCCCCGCCTACCGACGCCTATGTCGCCTGACTGGCTTCTCCCCTAGTTGACCCCCCCCGTGGTTCCCCTTCACCCCTCTCTTCTTCTACAGTCATGTTCTGTTTGCTGGTCCCCAACCGGTTTGTTTGACTTTCACTTTAATTCTTTTTGGCTCCCCTGAAGCTCTTTCCCCCTTGCCGGTCTGCCTGTCCCGATCTTCTTTTCCATCCCCTTCTTACTTTTCCCCCTCTACCTTCTTTCCCCTTAGGACGTGTGTATACGTTATGCTATGCTCTATTAACTCATGTTACTGTGTAACACTGTCTTTTTCCTATGTTATACTATGCTCCTGTAACTGATGTAATATTGTAACTCGCTAATCCTCATGTAAAGCGCTCTGATACCTCCAGGTCTCGCCAGCGCTATATAAAACTCTGCAAATAAATGAAAAAAAGAAGTTCTTCTGGGTTAGCCCTCAGGGTCCTGGGGATCCCATAATTGCCGGGCCGCTTCCTGGTTGTGCAGCCCTGTCTTTCTTTTGTGTCAGCCCCCAGGGAGATGGAGGCATTTTCAGAAAAACTGTTGTATCATCCCCCAGGGGCTTTGCCCCTCCCCATAGGAAATCAGGAGAAGCATGGTAGACCCCTACGTGCTCCGTTTTGCAGAAAGGCCAAAGACTGGCAACCTTAAAAAGGACATACATCAGGTCCTGCTGAGCTGATTTGGATGATCCTGGGCCCATTTTACTCCTGTTGGCAAGCTCTAGCCACCAGGAGCAGCTACGGCATGCCTCCTGGCCTCCAATGCAGCATATGTTGCAGAGAGCTGGTTCCACAGGCACCCTGAAACAGTATTTCTTTTTTTCTTGGTCTCTGGAGCTCCTCTCCTCCTTTTGGGGCACAGAAATCCAGATCTTCCCCCAACTGGTCCTCAGGAGTTGCAAGGGGGCCAGCCTCACTTGCCCTGGAGAAACCCACAGGTCCTGGGGTCAAGGGGGGCAGAGTCCTTACTCCTTTAGGGCATCTGGGTGTTTTTCCTTCCGGTTGTTGATGACTGCTGCCGCTATTCATGTCCAGCAAAAAACACAGCAAAAAAAGCCCTCTCTCTCACTGGTGCAAGAATTTGTAAATGGGAGTGGACAGTTCTAGAAGCCAGGCCCACCTGGCCAATCTTAGGATGGTAGATCTCCTCTTCACCCCTGTCCCAACCCTCCTGCAAAGCATGCTGGGACTGTTCAAGATGGCACCTTCCAGAAGTCACTGGTCACATCTCCTCTGGGAGCCTCAACTCCACCCCTCACTGACACCACTGCAGGGCCTTTCCCACCGAAACTTCAAGGAGGAGCCCCCTCCTGTGTTGGCTCCAGTTGTCTGGGATTCCTCCTTTGTTCAGTGGGCCTGGGCTGTCCCCAGTCTTGGTACAGGGTGACCACTAATTAACAGATGCAGATTTTCTTCTCCACTCTTCCCTCATCCGGAGCCAAAGGAAGCACTGTTAATTATTCCTTTTGTGTAGGAAGGCCATTGTTCCTTCTGCTGAGGAGCAGAGTAAGTAACTTGGTCCTTCAGGGTGACAAAAGGCATGGGCTCTGATCCTGAGCTGAGCCAGGAAAATATTAATATTCTGGATGACCCATCAAATGTATATGTAGGATATTGGAACCTGTGTATTTGAGCTGGACATACACTTTCCACCCCAGTTCTTTACCTCACGGGACTTTGTAGGCCTAAGAGAAGCAAAACTTGACTCTAAGGCAGATTTCCCCCTATGTGTATAATATAGTGCCACTACAGACACAACAGTAACCCATATTGACGTTATCTATGAGTGCCCACTAATAATATTAGGCCCACTCCAGGTCAATATCTAACCCTGAAGGGTCTGCTCTGCACCAGGATACCTTTGTGCAGTTACCGGGCTGTGCGCGACAGTAGTCACACATGTGCAGTCCACACATATATGCACACGTGTGTGCACATGTGTTCAAGTGTAACCAGCCAAGTGCCCTCTACCCCAGCTGCATCACAGCAGGCTTATCTTAAAAGGCAGACACTGGTGGTAAACACATGCAGTCTGTTTAACATATGATTGCCATGGGTGAGACACAAGTAGTGAGTCTCAACCATAGTAAAAAGTAAAAAACAGGGTGTTCAAAAAAAGCTGAAAAATCCGGGCACACTAAATGGGCAGAACCCATTTTGTAACACCAACTATTAGATTTTCTGGGTGTTTGGGGGGCAAATTTAGATGAAAAGACATTTGCAGGCCAATTGATACAATCTGCACAAAAACAATGCTGCTTACACCACAGGTGCAGGCACCCTTGCACCATGATGCAAAGGTGCCTGAGTTGGCGCTAGGTAGCAACTTGTGCGCCAGCATTGGGAAATGGCAGGAATGCGCCGTATATTGTTAAGTACAGTTAATTTCTGCTCTTTCTCTATCATGCAGCAAAGTGACTTGCTGTGCTGCGTGATTATTTGTTAAATATGCCCCCAAGTGTATGATTTATTCTATTGGTAGAGGGTATACACTTTGTGGGAGGAGCATAGTGCTCCACAATTCAATCATGTCTACTGCTTCTTTTTTCTCTCATCACTCCAATTATTGATGAATATAGCACGTTACAACGCGTGCATTCACAACGTGGTAGTTTACAACAGGTCGTTACAACGACCGCGTTGTTACCACGCATGTCATTAAATCGCAAGTCGTAACAACGACTTGCTGTAGGGGGCGCGCTGGATTTAGGAATAGTATTGATTACTATTCCTACTCCAGTGTGTAACAGCAGGGAAGGTGTTGGATTTAAAATCCAACACATTCCCTGGCTTTGCACGCCCCCTACAGCTAGTCGTTGTTACGACTTGCGATGTAATGGCACGCATGGTAACAACGCGGTCGTTGTAACGACCGCGTTGTAAACTGCTGCGTTGTGTTTACAGCGTTGAAAATGCTGTTTCCCATTATTGATATCACACACGTTGAAGTTTTTTCAGGCCTTTTTTATAATGAATGGCTGCCATAATGAGAATCGGGTCATTTAAATTGTTGTTCTACTTGCTGTCTGTGGTGGTTAAGGTGGGGAGTTATTTAAGCTGCTGGTGTGTACTGTCCATGTGCTGCTCCCCATCTCCAACCTCTTTTAATGCTTGATAGAGAAATAATTAGTTGAATTCCACCTCAGAATTGTTTGCTGCCTTGAACAACATTTGGTTTTAAACATGTCTTATTCAGTTTCTGTAAAATGTTGTGAATATAGCTGATTTCATTTTATTGTTGCAGAACTTTACGAGTATTTTGCATTGCATGCCGTTTTTCTATTCTGCTTTCTGTGCACTTCTTTCTCTTTATGATCCACATTTTTAAAAGCTGAAGGGGTACATGGAGAAATGTGATCCCTCCAATGTAATTACACCTTGGTATGTTGCTGCTCTGGTAAAGTAGTTAAGGGTTTTAGAGGAAAACTGAATGCAGAGCCTTGGCCCTCTCATTAGACGACTCTAGTGAGAGGATGCGTCCATCACAGTGTTGCTGTAAGTCTATTCCATTTTAATGCGGCCTATGCAGTTATTTTTTGTTTTTTAACTCTAACTTTATTGCACGCTTTGCAATAAAATGCAAGTATATGTGGACAATAACTCGTGTAAAGGGGTACAATTTCCATTTCAGATATCAACCTATTGTGCACCATCTCTTGATCAGTCTGGCTCTTTTCTGTCCACTTAATATTTAATGATACATAATATGTTGACGCTCTTAGAGATAACACATCCATAGCAACATTTAATGTCATACCCTCTCATACAGGTCTGCTTATATAATGCTGCTTCATCAACTTTCCGAGTTTTGTTAGTAATATTCCAGTAGTTGTTTCTGCATAATTTATATTATTAATGCCAAGAATTTTAAAGCAATAGGTTCACTTGCTGTAAAGTACACAACTTCTAGAACATAAAGCTTTAAAAATCAATGAAATATGGCTTTTGATGTGTAATGTGTGCATATTCACGATGCATTTTGGGGTGCCTGCCAACATCTGTCCTACATTTTGAGGGCACCTACCTTTAGCTTCAAATAGAGCTTAAATGAGGAAGGGTCTTGCCTAATTTTATGTCTTCAGAGCTTCAAGAGGCCACCAGGGGAGCCTTTGCGATTCTACAACTGTAAAAGCACCCACCCCTCAGGGTAACTGCTGGAAGTCCTCTCAGAACAATATATATACCTATATGTGAGCTGTACTTTGGGCCCTCCATGTTTTATAAAGAGGTATTCATCAATGTTCCCTGGCTGTAAGAAATTATGATCTTTTGCGTGGTATACCCCTAGATTTTTGCTGTTATTGTTGGCTTTAGAACTCCTCACACCACCCCTGCAAACAAGTAGTACAGTGCCTGTGCTCTTCCTTTTAAGATGACTTAAGTTGATATATTCCAAATTGGTATATTTAACTTACTTATATTTCCCTAGTATATGGCACCAGGTGTACCCAGGGCCTTTGAGTTAAACGGCACTCATGAATTTCAGCCCTTATTGTGACATCCAGTACAGTGGCCATGTAAACAGGGCTTCAGACCTATCACTGTAGCCTGACTGTATTAGTGCAAAAAGTGCAATTCTACCTGTCAAAAGAAACCCTTTTATCAGGTCAAAGCCTTCCTTTTAAATATTAATCAGTCACCCCTGCGTAGGCCTTATATCCCATAAAGCAGGGTGCATGATATTTAAAAGTAGGACATGTGCGAAATTGATGTTAAACATATCCTCACAGTGACTAACATCTGAAATCTATTTTGCACTGTAGCAAGGCTGGCTGTTTCATAGAGAAACAGTGGGGTGCAATATTAAATATAATAATGCTATTTCGGTATGAAATACCTAGAAATATAATTCCAGGTCTCTTTGTAATGGTTATTAAAAGCCCAATTAAATGGTGGTCTGATTTTTTAATAAATTTTAAGGAAAAGGTACTTTTAGCAAGTTATCTTCTCCATACCTTAAGCCCCTTAAGTTAATTTGCATTAGGCTCCAGCTGTAGCCCTCTAAGTGCTCAAGCCATAAATGGGTTGCAAAAATGTTTCCCATAGCAGAGACAATGGCCTGTGTGCTAAGAGGTGTATTTTTAATCTTTGGCAAGATGACCATTTGGGATGTGCCCAGCAACTTAATGTACTTCAAAGGGTCTTCCACTTCACAGGCAGATGTCAGATGACACCCGGCCAGGCCCCTTCCTTTGTTCTCCCAGTAAGGCAGGCAGCAAAAAGGTAGAGGGGAGTTGCCCCCAGAAATGGTTTAGAGTGACCACAGAGAAGAGGCTGCTCATTTCCCTGGCCACACCATTGGGGTGGGCACGCAGGTTCTGCACACAGGTAAAGGGTTTTACCATCTTGAATTTAGCCAGAGAGGGGCACTGTGGGATTGTTTGCATTAGGGCACATAGGGAATGTTCAAAAGTGGGTAGGGTAACCTCTAGTAACTTTTAATCCATTGGTTAGGGAGGACCCAGGAGTCACTTCCACCCACCAGCAGTTGTCAGGTATATAGTGGTATCCTCAGTACCCTTTTTAGAACTCTACTGGAACTGAGGAGGAAATCAGGATGACTGACACTGCTGACTGAGAACTGAGAGGGTCCCTGGAGGACTGGACCTGTTCCCTCTTCTACTCAGGACAAAGATTTGGACTCCAATTGTCATAAGCTTGATCTCCTGTTCAAGTGACAGGGACACAACAATCTCCCTGCTATTTGCCTCTTTTGGAGTGAGTCCTGACCCCCAAGTGCTGTTCCTGAGGTCCTTGAACCTTTGCCTGTCTCTGGCTGGACTTCTCTGACCTCCCCTGACAATCTGGGACTTGGAAACTGTTTGGCTCCAATGACCTGTGGAGGACCAGGACAAACCGGCCAAGCCAGTCTGACCAAGGTGCATTGCCGCTTGGCAGAAGACTTAGGTTTCCTCACTCTGAGATTTTCTACAACAGCAAATCCTCAATGGTAGGACCTTGTGGAGATGGTGTATAGCCTTGCGTAGCCCTTTATGGCTACAGTCTTCAGCCTTGGCCTGCTGGAGGAATCCAAGCATCAAAAAACGCGATTAAGTGAGATTAAAGAAAACTTGACTTAGGGAAGGCTGCAAAAGTTTCTGGCCAGCAAGGGACCTTTCCTGTGTGTGAAATTCAAATGTATTCCGCTCAGAACTTTCCAGTCAAAAACCATTGGCTTCACCAGGACATCAAACAACAGCTGTCAGACCTTGTGGAGCCCTCTTTGGCTGTAGCCTGAAGCCTGCTTCCTTCTCCCGCTGTAGATGTTTTACATCTGTTTTCGAGCCTAAGGTCCTGATTTAAATATTGGCGCAGTGGCAACTGAGTTACCTCCCCGCTAATATAGTGGTTCTCCCACCAAATTAAATTGCCGGCAGACCTTAAGTTTGGGGCCATGGCGAAGACTTCTCCATGCCCGAAGGAGTAGGGGCTGTCACAGAAATGGCTATATGTCTGCCCACCCAATCAGATGGGTGGACATATAGCCATTTTTTTACAGTGCTTCACTACCAGGCAGACCCTAGCTGTGAGGTAAAGTGAAAAGCAAATATTGCCCCCCCCGGTCAGGGGAGATGCCTCCCATGGTGAGGGGAGCACGACTTTTTTTAATTTTCAAAAAGAAAATCCCATTTTGGGATTTTGGTTTTGAAAAGAAAAAAGAAAACTGTTTGGTGCAGGGCTGTGTCAATCTGACGCAGCCCTGCACCAAACAGTCAACTGTATTGACAGGAACCACCATGATGGTGGCTACTGTCAATGCATTATAAATGACCACCTGCTTGGCTGTCATTTAAAAATTTGGCGGGTGGCCCCTCCTCCAAGGGGATGGAGTAATTTACTCCGTCCCCATGGTGTAACAATGGGCCGTCCATCAAAATATAAATCAGGCCCTAAGTCGACAGGTAGAACCTATGACTGGGTCGAACCTAGTGTCTGTGTCCAACCCATGGTGCATCATGGTTGGTCTCAAATTGCACCTAGATCCTAGTCTACCACGACCAGTTGACTACGGTTAGCACTTATTGTTTTTAATTTAAAGTTTAAAAATTATATCTCTGGTTCCCCTTAATCTATTTGTTTTATTTGGTGTCATTTTATTTATTAAAGTTTACTCTATATTTCTAAATTTGTTTAGTCTTTTTATTGTGTTGTGTTTTGACTTTATTAATGTTTTGTTACTGTATAAATACTGTACACATTGCTGCTAAGTTAAGCCTTTCTGCTCTGTGCCATAGCTACAAGGGGGTTGAGCTCAGGCTAAGTTAGTGGCTTTAGTGGTTGACCCTGACAAGGATTGTGGTTATTGCGTAAGTTAGGTAATTACCCCCCTTAGCTAATAACCCAATTTCTTACACTGGTCATTTCAGTAAAACTGAGCTTTAAAGAAAAAAATAACTTCCCTATATATATATTACCTACTGGGGGTCACCAATAGGTAGTTATAGTTAGGATGTAGCCTTCATAGGAAGAGCGTTTTTTGTTTTGCCAATACCTTTGGCGTCTTTTGACAAATCTTCACAAATTTTACAAAACTAGTTCGACCGCTACCTCCCCGGGGCAAATGGTAACAATTAAAGTGGTGGGCTGGGTGGTCCCCGCAGCCTGGGGACCACCACACCCCCAGGACCATGTCTTGCAATGGAGGGGGGCTGCGCGGCCCCCCTCCTGGAGCCAGAGATGGCCCTGGGGACCGCCACCCCACAGGGCAGGCGCCCATCCCCGGGACATAGCTATTTGCTATGGCTTGGCAGGAGCTTTACCGCTCCCACCAAGCCATAGCAAACTGTGCTCGCTTTCAACAAACAAGAGCATTGAAAATGCTCTCACTTGGATAAGGCGAGCACAAATGCTTTGAAAGAGAGAGAGCTGCATGTTAGCAGCTCCCACTCTGTCAAAGCAATGTCGGCTCCCGGAGGAAGCAGGGAGCTGGCAGGGACCGCAGGGCCTTGAGGCTCCCCCTGTGGTCCCAACACATCTAAGTGGGAACCGTGAGTGGGACCAGGACACCCACACTAGAGGCTAGGCCCCTGGTGATGGGGTCCTCAGGCCCAAATCAGCCCAGGAGTGGGGGCACAGGGCCAACCTCTCGTTATTATATATTTTTTAAATTAATAAAATAGAGGCCAGGCCCCTCGCTTAAAGTTTATGATTTTTTTTTTTAATGTCTGGGCCCTGGATGATGGGATCCCCGGGGCCAAAATCGGCCCGGGGAGGGGGGCCATGCGCCATCCCTCCACGAACAAATAAACAATTTTTTCTAAAAAAGACCAGCAAGTAACCAGAAGCTACGCCCTCTTTCTTCACCACTCTGCAAACGTGCCATCTGGCACATGATATATATTAAAAGTAGCACCACTTATTAGTGGTTCACCTAGTAAACTACTTTAACTTATGTAGTACCTTAGTATATATGTTTAACAATATAAACTCTTACAAAATACTTACACTCACTAAATAGTGTCATCAGTGATGTCATCAGTGATGTCACTGACCATGTCATGAGAAATGTAATATGGGAGGTCATAAGCAGTGCATAGTGGGGCGTAGGTTATAGTTAGCTTAGGTAACTATAACTGCCGAATTTCTCTGGTTTTGTATGAGTGAAATCTGACCCTAACTATAACGTCCCTGTAACCTTTGGTTTTTTCAGTGAATATATATATAAGCTTTTTTGTGTTGCTAATAACTTTGGCACCATTTGAGGAATCTTAAAAACTTTCCAAAAAGGTGCTACTTCTAGACTAGTTTGTGCTTGGAAAGATATGGGGTGATCTGTCAAGCTGGGGCTAAGAAAAAGGGTGGTCCAAAAATGCGAATTCCCCATGCATTTTCCATAGACTTATTTGGACAGGACTACAGCAAAAACTGCTGAACGGAACTACACCAATCACAGATAATGCTTTTTGTGATTTGGTGTAAATTAATTCAGTAGTATTTGATAATATAAAGGTTTCAAAATATTTGTTTATCAGGACCGTTGGGTCCGCTAGAGTCTCTGGAGAGTCTTGTGGGAGTTGCAGTTTAAAACTAGAGCATTCTGATTGGTCCAGGGAGCTTGTTTCTCTTGGGCAATTCACTCTAGTGGGAGTCAGACTCCTTCAGGAGCGAGCACGCTGATTGGCTACCAGCAACATAAGAAAAATGTTGCTGGAAGCCAATACAGGACTCAGTAACTTAGTCCTCTGTCCTGAACTTTAAAAAAAAGAAATTATATAGGGGACAGGATTGGGATGCCCTGCCCCCCAGGCACCATGGGGGTATTCAGATGGACCCCCCTGGGCCAAAACTAAAAAGAAATTGCGGCCCAAGTCCACATTAATTAATAAAGGGGATGGGCGCCTGGCCACCCTCCTGGAGCCATCCTCAGGGACGCATTCCCTGGGGCCAAATTTATTAACATGGGGAAGGGGTGTGTGGCCCTCTTCCTCTAGCTGGATTCAGCCCCAGGGACCCCATCCGACTGGGGTCTGATTCGGTAAATATGGGAATGGGGGGCACAGCCCCCTTCCCAGAGCAGGATTCAGCCCCGGGGACAACATCCCCTGGGAACCAATGTATTTTTTTAAGTGGAGGGTGGACCATGTGGCCCCCATCCCCGAGCCTTTAAAGGCCCTCATGACCCCATCATCTGGTGCCAGCTCACTTGCTGTGTCTGGGGAAGCTCACAGTTTTCCTGCCCTCACCGGCGTGGGCAGGTAAACTTGTGTTTGCTCCCACCTGGAGGGAGCATTTTCAAAACCCATCAAACGGAGCGGACACAAAGTCTGCTC
The DNA here is from genome assembly GCA_963921515.1 of Calotriton arnoldi. Classification (NCBI taxonomy): domain Eukaryota; kingdom Metazoa; phylum Chordata; class Amphibia; order Caudata; family Salamandridae; genus Calotriton; species Calotriton arnoldi. The sequence continues at coordinate 893,314 of CAWUFW010008215.1, forward strand.
CCGGTGGGCGGGAGCTTTAAAAATGGTCCCGCCGGCTTGAAGCCGTCTTGAGATCAGTTTCCAAGCCCGCTTTGATAAGGGCAGGGAAACAGATCAAGATATTGCTACCGCCCGAGGGAGAAGCATAAATAGCTGCCTCCTGTGGGCAGGAGCAATGCTGGCTCATGCAGTATATGGGGAGACTGTTGGGGCTGCAGGGTTCCTGGGGCTCCCCCCTCAGGCCCCAGCATGTGTATGTTGGGTACCCTGGGTGGGCACCGCGGCACCAACCAATGTAAAATAGAGGCCTAGAGGGAGGGTGTGCCCATGGCCAAAATAAGCTTGGGAATGGGGGCCGTGTGTCCCCCCTTTTAAAAAAATGACAACTCTGGGGGATGAGGTCTCCAGTGCCGACAATGGCTCAGGGAGGGGGGCCACATGCCCCGCTCCCTTTATTAAGGGGTCCTTGGGCCAAAAACGGCTCTTATTAAATTGATTGTGCCCAGGTAGATGGGGGGCCCCCCTGGCCAAAATGGCTTGTGTAGGAGGGTTACATGGTTCCCCTCCCCTTTAATATACATAAGGCTCTGGGGTGTAGTCCCCAGGGACTAATGACATTTTCCTTTTAATAAGTGTCACGGACATAGGAATGGTGTCCCCTGGACCTTTTTAAGGCTGTGCACCTCCCTCCCTCCATTAATTACTCAGCCCCTGAGGATGGGGTCCCCTGGGCCTTTTTAGGGTTCAGGAGGGGGGCATGCGTTCCTCACCCTTGTTCCTTACCTAAGCATCAGGGGATGGGGTCCCCGGGGCCTCTCAGAGACTTAGGGAGGGGGACATGCATCCCCCTCCCCTAAAAATAAACATGCGTTGCCCCGCCGGGCCCAGGCCCACCCCAGGGGGTTTTAAATAAAAAAGTGCAGAGCCTGCTTTTTTCCCCCCAATTTCGCCACATATTCACAGATCCTCTGTGAATTTGCCGCAAAATAAAAACTGGCACCAGGCGGGTGTAGGGGGTCATGGTCCGAAGTCTTGAGATGGCTGCCACCTCTTCCTGGTTGATGTGGTGGCAGCAAATCATATGTCAGCTTGAGATATGTTGGGTATGTGGATCCTCCGTGGGGTGATATATACATAGGGACTCATCAACAAGAAAATGGCACGGCGCTGCAAGCCATTTTGCTGCGCCGAGCTGCGTCATTTTAAAAGCACAGGGATGCGTCATATTAACAACAATATGATTCATCTGTGTGCTTTTCCCTGCACTGGCGCACGATTGGCTGTCATGCACCAGCGCAGACACCCTTGTGTCATGTTGCAAGGGTGTCTGCGTTGCGGGGATGATTGTTTTTGTGCAGGAGGGTGTCCCTTCCTGCACAAAAACAATCATCCCCGCAATGCAGACACCTTCCTGCACAAAAACAATAATTGATGACATTTTCCTCTTTCTATGCATGCTGCAGAATGCAGCACGCATAGAAAGAGGAAAAAACGAGGAGAAATGAAAGTATTTCTCCTCGTTGCGCCACTCCTACGTCTTCCCTGGGGAGGTGTAGGATTCTGATGCATTCCCTGCTTAACAAAACTTTGTAAATCTTGGAATGTGTCAGGTTCCATGGATGTTGCATGGGAACACCCACAGCAACACCCATGGAACGCCCCTTTTATGCAGAGCAATGCGTGAAAGGGGGCCATATTGACAAGGCCACAAAAAGTCATGCAGGGTGACTTTGCGTGGCCTTGTAAATATGGACAGGCACACTGTGCTGCCAGTGCATCAAAGAAAGTGAAGCACCAGTGGAGCAATGGCCTTGTAAATGAGGCCCGTAGTTTTGTAACCTTAATTTCTCCAAAACTACTGAACGGATTTACACCAAAATACACAGAGCACTCTTTCTGGGCCAAGATCTAGCTTTCTGCCAAATTTGGTGTAAATCCATTCAGTGAACTGGGCTGCAGCTGTGTCTAGAGTTCCTAAAGAAAAATGAATGCCCCCCCTTTTAACTGTCCCCGTTTTGCAAATCACCCCCAAACTTTCCACGTGCAAACTAGTCACAAAGTAGCACTTTTTGGAAAGTTTTGTGGAGATTTGTCAACGGCTCCAAAGATACAAGCAACACAAAAAAATGCATTTACTATGGAAACACAATCCTAACTACAACTGCCCAGTGGCGAGCGCCACTGGGTAATATATATATATTCCACAATCCCAGTTAAAAGCGGGTTGTGCTTTAGAATACCATAAGCCCTGAAATTCACCAGTTAGAGTGTGTAATGCATAATAAACACCATAGCTCATGGCCCGCCATCTTTTGAACTTTGTAGACAGCCTTTTTCTTTTACATGCCATCAGCAAAGGGGTGTATTGAGCATAGCGTGGGATCATAGTGTGAGTTGCATCCAACAACAAAGAAGGTGTGCGTAACTATTGCACTCTCACCAGAGTGCTAACTTCATCAGTGGTCCACCCACATTTTTTATTTATTTAAGAGTTTTATATAGCGCTGGCCAGACCCGAAGGTATCGGAGCGCTTTACAACATTTATAGTGAAGAAAACGAACACACAGTATGGCAGTCGAACACACAGTAAAAACAATAGCAAACAAATGAGTCGCGACGCGTCCAATTCACGGAGGGGGACAAAGGAGCGCGTCGGGAGGTAGGTGGGGTGGAAGCCTTCATTATCCATGTGGCTAAATGCTGCGATGTGCAGGATTCAATGTTAGGGGGCGGGTATCCATTCGGGAGAGTACGGTTAAGGAAGAGGTCCTTGAGCTGACTTTTGAATTTTAAGAAGGAGGGGATGGTCCTGATATGGACTGGAATGGAGTTCCAGATTTTGGGAGCATTTCCAGTGAAGGAGCGTGATAGGGTTTTTTGCTTGCGAGTTTTCGGGGGGATGAGGAGTAGAGTGTTAGTGCTCCTGAGGGTCCTTGTCTGACCGGCCTTATTGAGTTTGGCGGCCAGGTAGGCAGGTTTCCCAGTGTGCAGAGCTTTGTGTGTGAGACAGTCAGTTCTGAAGTTGGCACGCATTTCGATTGGGAGCCATTTTAACTCTCTGAGAACAGGGGAGATGTGTTCATATTTCTTTACTCCGGTGACCATCCTGGCTGCTGCATTAAGAGTTTATCTGAGGGGAGCAAGGTGGGATTTTGCAGTGCCTGTGAGGGTTGCGTTCCCGTAGTCCAACCTGGACAGCACCAGGGATTGAGTTGCCTGTTTGAGGTCATTGGGAGGGATGAAGGGTTTTATTTTGTAGAGTAGTTTTAGGTTGAGGAAAGCGCTCTTTGCAGTGTTCGTGATATGTTTGATCATGTCTAGGTTTGGGTCTAGGGTGATTCCCAGTGATTTTACTGAGTCGGCTAGGGTGAGATGGCAGTTGAGAGCATCGATAGATTTTAGCCATTCTGTGATTTGGGGGGTCTGCTCTTTATTGGATATGAGAAGGATTTCCGTCTTATCTTGGTTGAGTTTCAGGTGGTTGCAAGTGTGCATGGGATACTGTTGAGCAGTGCTAAAATGTTGCCACAAGTTATCAATACTGAAAGTGGACACTAAAGGCCTTATTCACAAAGGTAAATTTACACATGTAGATTTACTCATATGTAAATTTATTCTTGCACTTAGATGTAAGTCTACTCTTTTTCACAATTTTCCATTTTAGAGAGCAGGCTTGCATATAACAGATGACAATGCAGAGACATCAAAGACTAAATTTCTGAGTGTAGAATTATTACTGCTACTAAAGTTTGACGTATACAGAGAACTCCCTATATCAAGCTATAGGGAAAAATAATAAAGTTTAATTATTCTTTAAAAAATATTTAACATGTTTTAGTTTAAAATCAAAATGTAAATTCATTCAAAATAATGATTATTAACCTAGAAATAATAAAATAACATAATGCTAAAACACAATAACATCAAATTAAAATTGTATTAAATATATATTTAAAATAGACTAATTTATTATATAAATACATTTTATTTTAATCAAAATTAAAAACGCCTACACTAACAATGTTATATTTAATTAATATTTGTTATATTTAATTAGTACTGATGTGCTTTTGAATTATTTAAACAAATATAATTTTTATTAAATATGTAAACGTTTAATTTATGTACTTCAAAAAGAAGCTAATTATTACATTTTAAAATCAGAAAATAATTTATTAATTTAATCTTACTTTTTAACAGTAAAATATAGATATATTTAATTTGAAAGTTGAAACAATTTAATTTAATTTGTTTATTAATATTTCCTAACAGGTATAAATTAAGACCATGCCTCCATTATGTTTTGCGGGAGTCAGTTGCAGTACGTATGATTGACCATATGTGATGTTAAACTTACTCCAAGGTTGAGCAGGAGTATATTTACTACTGTTTTGGGACTTTTTTCTGTGTGTAATTTCAGAAGTGTAGTTTTGTGAATAGATCTCCATAACAAAATCCCCTCCGTACCCTGTCTAAACTCCACTCATTTAGGATTAAGCATTCTCCAACCACTCTCCCACTTCCTTTCACGTTTACTAGCGGAAATCTCCACAAGCAAGACAGATATCTCTGCACAGAAAAGACAGGAATGGCAAAGGCAGACATCCCTAACATAGCTGAGCAAATAGCATTTTGTCGAATGTAAGTAGCGGTAATATAGCACTACTTTACCTACTACATAATACAGCTTGTGCATCAGGCCCAAAAGTGTGAATATCTAATACAAATTGTGTGGTGGAAAGGGAAACTTAAGGAGGCATGGGAATGACACCCACACATACACAAACACACCTACAAGAGTCTGTTGCAATTCACTAAAGCTACACTCACCTCTATTCCACTAGTACTCCAGCCCTAAAGGGCTCAAATCTACTCTAAGGGCCCGATTATGATATTGGGTGGTCCGACTGCCGTCCACTGTTGTTGCGGTCAGGAGACTGCTCGACAAGCAGCCGGTGGTCTAACCACCCAATTCCAATATGACCGACAAGGTGGCGGTCGGAAAGTGCTCCTTTACACTGCAGCTTGTGCTGTGGCCCAGGAAAAGGGCTGCAGCACAAGCTGCCGGGTTAAGGAGCACTTAGTGCACATCCATGTACCGTGTGCCATACACCATGTGGTGTATGGCACACGGTGCATGGATGTGTGTGGGGGCACTGCATGTGCCCCCAGGGCCACTTTGCAGTGGCCCAAGAGGGTCAAGGCCCCTGGTTGGGGCCTTCATATTTCCTTTCTGACAGCTTTTTCATGGCAGTCAGACCACCATGAAAAGACTGTTGGAAAGGGACATCGTAATCCCGACGGCCGAGCCTGCCTTAGCACCGCAGCCATTCAAGGGACACGATTCCGACCACCACCCCAACGGGACTGTAGTTCTTGTCGGAGGTGGGAGTCTTCCCCCCGGTGGTTTCGGTCAGACCGCCTGCATCATATTGCAGTGGTCAGACCAAAGGGCTGTCTGTCGGTGGGACCGCTACCGACGGCTGTCGTGGTGGTCTCAAAGACATCGTAATGTCGCCCTAAGCCTTGAATGAAGTAAGCCATACACCACACATGGCCACTCTCAAGTACTGCAAGGAATTCACATACAACTCAATGGAAGCAGGGAATAACACTGCCAACACAGCACATCATCAAACAACTTCAAGGTGTAAATCTACATGTTAGGACTTTAACAACAATAGGTCTCTTTTTGTTGATTTGGCCTGTAAAATATAAATGTATACTATGGTGTCCATGATTCTAACTCTAGGATCTAGCATCTGGTTTGATACAAGAACTGCGCCTGTGTGCAGGAGCACCAAGCACTATTTTCTGCATCATGTGGCACACATAAGCTAATCTCAGATTTTGTCATTGTCAAATGCAGGTATAAGGAGCATTGTGTAGAAATCTCCACAACACTGCTATCAAACTACCACTGCAAAATAACTGTAAATATTCCCACACTGTGTCTTCAATTTTAACTGCAAACATCTGAACCATCCTCATCTTAATGCACATTCTGCTGCTAGGATGGAGGTTAAAAATTATTCTTTGACTTTGAAAGCTAACCTTGTCAAGTTCACTCGGTGCTGCTTAAGGACATGACGATGAGTTTCTACGAGTTTTTGTTTCTTAGATAATACATTCTTTTCTCAAACATATTGTCTTTAACTTTTGCTAACAAGCTATTTGCCTTGTTCCGAGGTTGTTTTTTTCCTAGAGTTACAGTCACATATAGCAAGCAAAATGTATTCAATTTTTTCTGCTTAATTCTGCTAGCAGCAAACTTTTATTGTGGAGTTAATGGACTGAAGGACTGGTTCTGTTCTCACTGCAGCCCTCGAATCTGCACTGTTGTTTGATATTACAAAACATGCCTTCACCACCCATGCCTTTGCTCCATGGTCTTTACCACACATATACCATTACCACGCATGTCTTACCACTCATGTCTTTACCACGAACATACATATAAATGCATTAAATGAACCTTTACAACACATACCATTACCACGCATACCTTCACCACACAAACCTTTAAAATGCAACTTTTTTATTAAAAAAATTGTAATAAATGTGGAATTAAAAATTAAAAAGAATAAATGCATTCACTATATATATATATGTCAGATATCATATTTTTTACAATATTTGTAGGCGTTAAAAATAATACATACGGTGTACATCTCCACGCAACAAAAGTCAACACAACGCAACACATCACAAGTCAAGCCTTCACAAATATCTCCAAATTGATATTACCACACTACTTAATGTAAAACAGCACAACCGTATGTACGTTTTTTAAACATCACTATTAATTAACGCAACAGAATGCAATTGATCCCAACATTTCATAAATATTTCGAAAAATGAATAAAAATGAAAGGAACACATCACAACATGGCACAAACGTTTATTAAAGAAGTTAAACAGTATTTACATTTAAGAAATCCAACTTTCTTTCATTTCTACGTAGGCAGAAACCCTGTCCCCAATCAAGATGGCTGACAAATTCTGAGAAGAAGGTCAAAAACACATTTTACCACAAAAATAATTGTAACTTTAGTCAGAATTTACATCATACAAAACTTAGTTTTCAGCAGTTATTTTACTGTATAATATAGAATTACCTTAAGAAACAAATAAAAACAGGCATCCACCATTTGTAGTCAGTGGTACACTGCCTTCTGACGTGACGACATGCACCGTGAACAGGATAGCTGATCAGACACAGTACAAAACACTGCCATCTACCTATAAAAGTAATTATAACTTAGACATTTATTATGCTTTGAAATTGCTACATATATCATATAACCATTCATTTTTAAATGTGTACTTACTTTTTCAGACATTGTGAAGCTTGTTGAAACACAGAGTTTGTGAAGCTTTTCAAATGAAACAATAATTAAACATTATTGTAAGTTAAAATGCAACTTTTTATTTGCAATTTAATGATAATATTTCCTCAAGACTAACAATGATAATTTTTATTTAAAAAACTTCAATCTACTCAGGGATGGTGCTGGACAGTGGGTGGGAGCAGAATTACTAAACACACTCCACCAAGTACTTACCTCAGTGAAGGTGCTGGACAGTGGCTGGGGGGCAAATTTACTATTCTAACTCCGCCAAGTATTTATCTCAGGGAAGGTGCTGGACAGTGACTGGGGGGCAAAATTACTATTCTATCTCTGCTACTAGTTACCTTAGGGAAGATGCTGACAGTGGCTGGGGGGCAACATTTCTATTCTAACTCACCAACTACTTACCTCAGGGAAGGTGCTGGACAGTGGCTGGGGGGCAAAATTACTATCCTAACTCCAACAAGTACTTACCTCAGGAAAGGCACTGGACAATGGCTGAGGGACAAAATTAGTATTCTAACTGTGCCAAGTACTTATCTCAGGTAAAGAGTTGGACAGTGGCTTGGGGGCAAAATTACTATTCTAACTCCTCCATGTACTTACCTCAAGGAAGGCGCTGGACAGTGGTTGAGGGAGGAAAATTTACTATTCTAACTCCACCAAGTGCTTATCGCAGGGAAGTTGCCTAACAGTGAATAGAGTGCACATTTAACTTTTTTTTTAGAACATAACATAAAAGCAAATAGCAAAGCCTCTAACGAAAGAAAAATTACTACAAACCAAAAACAAAGTCTGCAAAATCCTGGCACAACACCAAAAGAAAATCACCAAGAGAAAAGTAAGTAATTAAAAAGTCAACAATACGCACAAAAAATTCAGAAAGGCATACAAATCAGTAAATATTCTTTTTAACCTTAGATACACAACAAAGAAACAAAGACCAGACCTGGCCTGGCCTGAAAACCTCTTGTAATCCAAAAATACCATCTAGTTATCTATGACAACAAAGGAACAAGGAACAAATCACCAGTAAGAAATGTTAAAATTTTAAATAAATGCACAATAATAACAACTTTCTTTGTACAGAACACAAAACTAACAAATATTTAGGGCCTTACCATGAGTACGGCTGTCCACAGGACCACCATATTCATGGTGGCTTCTGACCACTGCCACCACTGCGGGTCCGCCCACAGTTTTCAGAGTGTGGTGGTCGGACCCCCACAGAACCACTACATACGTCGGGGATCCAGGATCCTGCGGCGATCGCGCAGTGGAAGGGGCAGCAATATGCTGGAGGTGTCGCTGCGGCACCTCTGTGCATGTTACAATTGCCTGTCCACTACCCCATTCATGGTGGTGAGCCCGCCATGAAAAGTGTGGCAGAGAGGAAATGAATGGTGCTCTAACAGGGCCTCCTGCTGCTCCTGGGCCAGGGGGTGCATGTGGGGGGCACATGTTGTGTCCCCCTGGAATTGTGCCCTAGTTCCTGCACGGTGTGGCATACATGCCACACGTGCAGGAACGTGCTACAGGTGCTGTCACGGCAGCATCTGCATTGAAGGCTCACCTATGAGCATTATACAGCCACTGCCGTTAGACCGTCACAGCACCGCCCACCCGCCTGCCATAAATTACAGCTGTAATCCAGCAGCAGGCACTCAACGGGCTTGGCGGTCCTCCTGCCGGTGCAGCGGGCTGACAGGAGGACTGTCAAAATCATAATAAGGCCCTTAATTTCCTCTCATTCAACACTGTAATTTAACAGGTTTTTCTCAACAGGCTGCATCAGTTAACCTTATCATTTTTTTCTTAGCAGGACTAATGAGAAAGAAGAAAATAAACCTCAACATTATTACATTTATTTTCGGTTTCTTTTCCAGATCATTCAAAAATGGAAAACGCAAGGCAAGCCAGCTACATCAAAAACAAACATGGCAATAGACTATTAAAGCATGGTGGCAACATTTATTGTAAGGAGAGATTAACTTAGCCCAGGAGTCATTGGAGATGTGTGAATGTTTTTCATCCAGTTGCAAAGGCAGAGCGTTTTTCTTGGTGACGAAGTGGAGAGAGCAGCAGAGCATAACCACTCTGCCTCTTCAATGGAGATTGAAGTTAGTGAAAGTATTCAACAAATAAAGACACTTGTGGCCACCTCCAATAAACCCTGTGATTCAGTTTTGAGGGAGGGAGCCCAGAACATCCCCATGTACATTGCCAGTAAGTAGTATGCCTAAAATCCCAAATGTAAGAATAATAGTTCAACAACAAAAACAGGGAGTAATCCCCAAATAATAACTCATCATATCTATTCTGGCCTTAACATTCCCCCTCAACTTACTGTTTCTTTTACTAATGAACCTTTTCTACTCTATGACAATGAGAACCCTCTAAAACAAATACTAATCTTTAGTACACCATATAACACAGTAGCCCTGGAGAATAGTGAAATTTGGATGATGGATGAAAGTTTTAATCAATTCCCTATCTATTCACCCAAATGTATACTATTCATGCAAACATTAACAACCCAACCATCCCATTAGTTTATGCTTTATTTCCTGACAAATAATCCTCAATTTACACTGAATTTTTATTTTATCAGTTTTAAAATCTAAAACAGTGAACAACTTCAACTAATAAAATATATCCCAACACACAAATTCGAGGATGTTTTTTCACTTTTCCCGGGTATATAGGCGAAAAATTATAAAAACATTCTTAGCTGAGGATTATATGTCAAGTAGTAAACTGCAATATGAACTAAAAGAACTAACAGCATTGCTTTGTTGTACCTTCTGATTGTGTGGATGGCTTCTGCACTTCAATTATAGAGCCAGAATATTTTTCACATAATGTGGAAAAATTGGCTACACTTCTAAGTTACTTTCAAGATACATAAATTGGCCATCTAAGCAGGTCAGGTCATAGAAGGAAACCAAGTTTTCCTACAGAATGGTGGAACTGGTACTTAACCTGCTTAAAGAAGGTGCAAAAACCAAGAATGCCATAGAGAGTTGGCATAATTCTTTGAACAACTCAATTGAAAAAACTGACCCCAACCTCTATCATTTCCTGGAAATTTTGAAAAAAGAACAAAGTTTTCAGAAATGACGATGGCACAATCATTTTAAGGTAGTCTGAATCATCAGATTTTAAAATATGTAAAGAGATGTCTGAAAGACTATTGGCATAGATTCATCAGTTTCAATTGATGGGAGCTTCAGACTAACTTGACAATATTGAATGCATTTTACACTACTAATATCAACTAATACTCTCTAAAATTACTCTCCTGTTTTGACTATACAAAAAAATCAAATTGCCATTTTTTAAATTATTATTTTTTTAATTAAAGAATGATCTGAGTCCCAAACAGGATCTCTGTTCTTTTTTCATCTCTTATTTTATGAAACTTCTCACCAAGAATCTCAAATAATCCAACAATCCAAATAGATGAGCAAAAATCAAAAACACCCATTTAGAAAACCTTTATAGAAAATCTATTTTTCCTGATCCATTCTTCACCAATCCACAAATAAGATAATCCAAGAATCAAAATACTCAAATTTTGTTTTGAAAAATGTAAAAACGTATGCATTTCTCAAAATAAAATCAATAGATAAACTGGAACACAATCCAAAAATCCAGGATTTTTTCTTCAAAGATGTTGTCTTCTTCTTCCATAAGTGAAGAACTATAATAAAAAGACACAACAAATATATATGTTGTTTTTAATTCAAATATGTTCAAATAAGTTTGAATCATGATTTGTTAGCATTTTTTCAAAAACCTATGTTGGAAAAAACAACCATCCAGATGTGTGCATACAAAAACAACCTCTATGGGGATGTAAAACTGGTTAAAACTCACATAACATACATTTCTTTAATAGAGAACATCAATCTACCTCCCTCATCTCCCCTTACAATACATTTAGACACTAATATGTTTAAAAAAGTATATTAAATTGTTCTTACCTGACCCCAGTTCCTCATTTCTTCCGATCTTGAGTGCAATGATCCACTGACAGTAGAAACAGATGCTGAACAGTTTACATTAAGCTGGAAAAATAAAAAATAAAAAAGGACGATTTCTTTAATTGAAGTCAATGGGAAACAGTGGGAAAATGTGTTAATTTTATAAATATATATGTTTAACCTAAAGATAAAGTATGTTTTATGTTTTAAGAAAATAAATGATATTTTATTGTATTTGTTAAATATTTTTAATAAAAAATAAAAATTCGAATAATACATTTATTACAAAATAATTTGTGTTTTTACATGTAAAATAAAATCACTAAAACTGTTTTTTTTTTTTTTAAATCTTGTTGTACTACTTTTAAAAATTATCACCTTCTCCATGTGCTTTTTCATTTATAATTTAAAATGTATAACTCTAAACATGTTATAACAAATTTTTTAATGAATGTGCAGGTATCACAGTTGATACCTGAGGATTAATATACTTGCCCCCATTACCCCTATATCCCTTGCATCCCACTCCTAAAACTTCAATTTAATTTTTTTAAATAATTTACATTAATTATTTTAAAAATATTGTAATTATTATTAAATGGATTACAAATTTAATACTCGGGTATCACAGTTGATACCTGAGTATTAATACAGTTTTCTACCCATTACCCCAATATCCCTTGCATCCTGCTCCTGGAACTTTATTTTCTTGCGGTGAGCCTTAGAAAGGCACACCTATGGGAATGCCAAAGCGCGTTCCTGCCCAACATTGCCTGCCCTGCACAACATTGTGCATTTTGGTCAATGCAGGAACATGGGGGTGCATAAAAAATCGTAATTATGCCCTTAGTTATTCATTGGTTCCCACCGCCATGATGATACATAAAGTGTCTCTTTGATGTGCTCTCCATCCTAAAATCATGTACGTCATTGGAATGTGTGGAAACTTATCACAGATAGCAGGCTTCAAAAGATTAAGGAATGGGAATCAAAAAGTGAATGGCAACACTCATACAATGCTTGAGCATATTCATATGTGGCTATGCTTGCCTGGTAGTAACTCCGTCATGGCCGGTCTCAAGCCCAGCTGTGAAAGGAGAAGGGTTATGCATGGAGCTACCTACGACACCATATAAAAAAAATTCCTAGCTACAGAAACATCAACCAAAAGACCAAAAGACATCCCGGCATTGGGGAGAGAGGAATCTCCTTCACATAGAGCTATGACACCTTGTGGTGAAAGCCAGAGATCCCTAGAAGCTACAAAGCTGATCCACCTGCTTTCAACCAAGACCATCACCATCGGACATGGAACGAGGACCATGTACAAGATAGGCAAGACAGTCCATGTGGCAGTGGAGATGAAAAAATACAACCTTGCCCTGCCTGGCATTAGTGAGAGCTATGATTGGATGTGAAGCCCACGGTCCCAGAATCATCACTGCGACCCTCAGCACAAAGAAAAAGAGGACCATCATGAATGCTATCCAGTGCTATGCACCTATATATGGCAGCCATGAAGAGGAAAAAGAACAGTTTTAAAACAGACTCCAGGAAATCCAGGAGAAAAGCCTTGAGAGAGACATCACTATACTGATGGGGGACCTCAATGCCAGTCAACACAGGGTACGAAGAAGTAATGGGCAGCAATGGCTTTGGGGACATGAACGAGAATGGTGAAAGGCTCTCAGATCTCTCCGCCTTGAACAGTCTGGTGATAGGCGGTAGTGTATTCTCACACAAAAGAATACACAAGGCAACGTGGGTGTCACCAGATCATTCTACAGAGAATCATTGCCAAGAAGTTCCGAAGGTCCCTACAGGATGTGAGAGTGATGAGAGGAGCAGACGTGGCACCAGACCATCTCCTTGTCATGGCCAGGGTACAGCTAAGGCTGAAGAAACTACGGATGGAACCGAAGAACCAACAACAGCGATATAACACCACCCTTCTAAAAAATGCACCAATGAGTTGTGAATACCTCAGTAACAAGTTTCAAATCCTGCAAGAACTAGATGACGACAGAGACCCATTAGAAAGCCATTGGGAGAAGAACAAAGAAACTGTGACCTCAACCTGCCAGGAGGTACTGGTTCCCATGAAACACTAGCATAAAGTATGGATCTCCACCGAGATTCACTGCAAAATCCAAACAGGAAAGGAAAGGAAAGGTGTTGTCAACACCAGCTAAACAATAGCAGTAAAAGCAAATGCTCAAGAGGAATACACGAAGACCAACAAGGAAGCAAAAATAAGCTCAAGAGTAGTCAAGCGAAGATTTATATATGGTCTTGCCACAGAAGCCAAGGAAGCAACAAGCTGTAGAAACTTGATTGATAGAACTTTACAACATAACAAGGAAACTCTCTGGCAGATATAGCAAGCCAGAAAGATATTTTAATGACAAAGCTGGAAAGACAATCATGGGTAACAAAGGCCAACAACGAAGATCGGTGGAGCACTTTGATAGAACCGCTGAACCAACCCGTGCAGCAGTGTCCGCCATACATACAGCCAGCTGACAAGGACTTGCCAATCGACTGCAGCAGACCAACCAAGGAACAAATAAGGCAAGTCATCAAACATCTGAGAAATGGGAAGACAGCAGGACCTGACAACATTCCTGCAGAGGCACTGAAGAAAGACATTGAAACTACAGTAAACATGCTCTACCCAATGTTTGGAAGGACCTGGGAAGAGGAAAAGGTGCCGTGAGACTGGAAGGAGGGATATCGGATCAAGATCCCTAAGAAAGGTGACCTTCTAACTGCGCAAACTACAGTTGGGTAACTCTTCTATCAACCCCAGGCAAGGTGTTCATCAGAGTCATCCTGAACAGAATGAACAAACATGTTGATGATCAGTTGCGAGACCAGCAAACTGGCTTCCACAAAGATAGATCCTGCACAGAGTAAATTTGCAACACTGTGCATTATCATTAAGCAGTTAATGGAATGGAACTCCTCCCTCTATGTCATCTTCATCGACTAGGAGAAGGCATACGACAGCATGGACAGAGAGACTGTTTGTAAACTCATCTGCCTCTACAGTGTGCCAGATAAACTCATAAGAATCATCAGGAACTCTTACGAGGGAATGACCTGCAAGATAGTCCATGGAGGACAACTCACCGAAGCATTCGAAGTGAGGACCGGAGTCCACCAGGGATATTTGCTCTAACCTTTTCTCTTCCTGCTGGCCATAGACTGGATCATGAAGACATCCACAGCAAGGAGAAGGAATGGGATCCAGTGGACACCTTGGATGCAGCTCGACGACCTGGACTTTGCAGATGACCTGGCCCTACTCTTGAATACTTATCTGCAGATGCAAGAGAAGACCGACAATGTGGCAGGCACATCAGCACAACTTGGCCTCAACAACCACAGGGAAAAAACCAAGATCCTGAAGGCTAACACATCCAGCTCAAATACAGTCACTCTCGCAGACGATGCACTGGAAGAGCTTGAGGGCTTCATCTACCTGGGCAGTGTCATATACAAGGAGGGCGGCACAGACACTGACGTCAAGGCAAGAATTGGCAAAGCAAGGCTGACTTCATTCAGCAAAGAAGATCTGGAGCTCCAATGACCTAACGCTGCAAACCAAGATCAGGCTTTTCAACATCAATGTAAAATCGATCCGAGTGCATGGAGCAGAAACTTGAAACAGTGACCTTGAGAAATTACTAGTATGTGGACAAATAATAATTATAGCCTTTGGTCACACCGTCCAACAAATCATGCTCTTTACTGTTTTATCGTTTCTTCATTCTTGCTTTGAGGCTACTGGAAAGAGGCATTTAGTGGTTTACAAAAACTCTATCTAAAAAAAGTAATAATGAATGGTGTTAACACACCCAGTCAGACACAATTTAAGAGTTAATAACCAGCTAACTTATATGTTGATGGTAGCAAAACATAGACGCCTTTTCCCCCAGTCATGCCCATTGATTTTTAAAAATAAAATCTTGGTTGAAATCCACAAGGCCAGTGTGTCTTGCGGTGTTTTTATTTAAATTGTTTAGGACTGGGTGATGGAGGAGAAGTCATGTCGCAGTACAGGGGAAACCTCTGTAATTCTTCTTTCTTCACATCAATTATCAAACTCTTCTTATTTATCATATTTGAGACCCTTTGCATTCGTCATACCCATTTTAACACCTCTACTCTTAATACCAGCTATACCTTTCGGCACTAAAAATATGATTTTATCTGTATCGTGCAAATCCATACTACTATTTGCTCAGAAAGGAAATGTTTTTTTTTATAAACAGATTTTATTAGGTTTATGCATAGAAGAACAATACCACACACATTCAGCAAAGAAAATCACATGCAATTGCATAGCGTTTACACATAATCGGTACATTACCCCATTACAAAGCAACAATAACAGTGGCATCCCCACTCTTGAAGATTAATTGGCCCAACCACTTCCCCTATACTCGGGTATGCTTAAGGGGGCAACCCCAGGCTTCGTAAACTGGTCTCTCCTGCAGGGCACACCAATCCACCCCCGACGTCATTGTGAAATGGTAGGTGAAGAAGGGGACCTCCATTGGGCAGCAATGTCACATTTGGCAACCATCAGAGCTGTCCCTAGGAATGACCAGTCTGCCCTCGTACCCCCGGAGCCCTCAAGGACACCCAGCAGAAGCATTAGAGGAGAAAGGGGGACCACACAACCCAGCACTTCAGTTAATTCTCCCACCACTGTAGACCATAATCTTTAAAGTATGGGGTATTGCCAGACCACATAGTAGAAGTTGGCAGGAGTGTCACCACATCGAGGGCATCAAGGGCAAGAGGGCTCAGGGAGTAGTCCCGCCCGATACAGCAGAGCTGGGGAGAGATAAGCCCAGTACAAGTAGCACATTTGGACCAGGCATAGCCTGGAAGAGATCATGATAGTCCTTGGTGCCATCAGGGCATTGCGCCAGTCATCATCTTCAAGAGGTCCTACCCATACCTCCCATCAGGCCCTGAGGTGATCCAAGGTACTCGGTGTCTTAATTTTCAAGGTTCGATATATTTTGGAGACCCCTCCTTTGCCCAAGTCACCCATCAGGACCTTAACCTACAGTGGGCTGAATTCGGGGAATGAGGCAGCCTGAGAAAGATAGGGCTGAAGTGCATGTTCCATTTGAAGATATTTATAAAATTATGTGTGAGACAATGCATCCATAGTTTGAAGTTCTTGATCTCATGTGTGTCCCCAACCAGACATCTCCTAGCTGGGAAATTCTGATTAAGTACCCCTGCCCAAAACCCCACAGGGACACCACCTTCCCCAACCAAGTACCATTCCAGAGAGGTGTCTGTTGCATAAGCTTGGCATCGCAGCGGGTGTGGTGCAGAACTGCCCTCTAAGACTGTAAAGCCAGTTTAGTCAGTTTAGGGTGTGGAGTGAGGGAAGAGGGAACCATACACATTGGATAAAAGTTGAGGGAATCCCATAGTGCTGAGCTCTAGACGATATGTGGGGTCTTACCAACCCTTGTTAAACCAGTCATGGAGAACCAAGAAATGTGAAGCTAGATGATACAGGTAGAGTTTGACCATCCCCAGCCTGCCATCGTAGGGACCCCATTGGCAATAAGCAAATGCAATGCAGGTACTGGAACCATGCCACAAAAAGGAGGCTGCAATCCTATCCTGGGTTTGGAAACAAGAGCGGACAGTTTTGAAAGATGTAGAGAAAATGAGGCAGTATCATAATTTTATATTGTTATGTGCTGGATTGAGGCCCTAACATAGGTGCGCCGTTTCAGAGGCATAAATCCTTCGTGCCACAGAGACAGGCAGGCCCTTTCACCTACATTAGCCCTCCCTTCACAAATAACGAGCAACAGAGGCTGTCCCTTATCTGACGTGTGCTCTGGGTGCAGAAGACGGTCCATCCTAAATACGTCATCTCCATGTCCAACAGTGACTAACCTACGTCACAACGAGTTCTTAGAAACAGACCCTTAGCTCTTGAGATTTTCCCTAGCACAGGATTATTGATTTCTCCAAGAACTCATTAAATATGCATGAACTACTATTTCCTAAGGGTTCATTCCTGACGTCTTCCTCTGACCGACTTTACGTCAATACTAACATTCCAAGGCACCTATCAGGTATAAATATACCTCCCTTTGCCCAAGAAAACCAGAGTGGACCGAGACTTCCATGCCGACACTCTGACCTGAGACGCTGCAACCTGCAACATGCCACAGCTCCAGCTGGCAGAGGTCCATCCACCCATCCTGGGGTGTCCAGCTCGAGACCAGGATGAAGTCCCACTAAGGTAATGGGGTTAGACTAATTCCTAGGGGGATTCTTGGCTCTCTAAGACCTACACACATGCTAGGTACACTTAGGTACATCTAGTTAGGCATCATAGGGGTATAGGCTTTATCTTAAATGCATTCTGTATTTCATGTATGTGTTCATTACTATTGCACAATAGTAAAACTGTACCATGCATTTTTATTTAACTGCACTGCTGGCCATATTTCTCTGCTACTGTCCAACAGTTGTCGCAGCACATATAACCAGTACCAGAACAACAACTGTGCAATAAATTTTATTGTAAACACACCCGACTCTCTTGGTTTTTGTGGGCTGGACAACGCCCTCGCAGGGCTCTTAGATATATGACGTTAACCAGAGACCGGGGAGGGTGGTCTGTACCAAATTTTCAAATCTATTATTGGGCTTCCGCCTTGCAGCAAATGGTGGAATTACTGAGGGGTGAGAACCTTGGATTCGGGGAATTTCCATCTACCGCTTAATCTATGGGGCTGAATCTAAAGGGCTCCTAATGCGCCAGATAGACTATGCCTATTTTAAGAGGGTTAAATTCAAGGTCTTACTGGGGGCATTCTGGGTCTGGACGGCTGTACGGAAAAGTTTTCGATAGGGAGGATACATAGGTATTCCCCTCTTGATAATAATAAATTACTTCCCGCTATATTTCAAGATGCATATTTTAAAGATTGGAATGTGAAAGGAATTTTGTTCATTGATAACTTAATTTCTGAAACTGGAATACTCCCTTTGATGAAATTAAGGAGAAATATGATATTGGCAATAACCATTTCTTTAAATATCTTCAGGTAAGGGATTTCCTAACTAAAAAGATAATCTCTTGTAACAGAATCCCTCTTTTAGATTTGACTCTAGGGGGCAAATCTACCATGGCCGTACTTTATAAACTCATTAATGCAGGGATGGGGGATGATATGGCTAAACACCTTGCGAGGTGGCAAACGTCGCTACAAGCAGAGCAGGGAGAATGTCAAGATTCTCTCTTGTATAGCCAGACATCATGTATATCAGCAAGCTTGCAAGCCCAATGCTTTAAGACATGGTGTAATCTTTATATTACCCCGGCTCGAATTTATAGGTGGGGCGGGACCTCTGGGGTACATTGCTCTCGATGTGGGACATTGGCGGCTGATAGTATACATATGTTTGCGACCTGTCCAAATCTTTCCCAACTTTTGTCCCAAATCGAACATCATATTGAGTCTATATTAGGATATTCTGTTATACTTTCCCCCAGTTAATTTTATTAGGAATAAACAATCAAGAAATGGCAGAACCCAATAGGAAATGTTTGTATATATCAATGGCTGTATTCAGGCTCAGTTTGGCTAGTGCCTGGTTCGACTCTAACCCTCCCACTGTACATGTATGGTTTGGCAAATTACTTGCTACTTATAAATGGGAGACCTCGGTATTTAAAAGAAGGGGAAGCCGGGCTAGCACAAAGGGGCTAAAGATTTGGGAGCCACTAACCAGGTGGTTAGGTGATGAGGGGGACTAAGTGACATTTTGATCTGTCAAGCCCAGGGGAATTCAGGATTTAAACTAAGCGGTTTTTTTAGTTTTTGCTTTTCTCTTTTTCCCTTTTTTTTTTTTTTTGGTTGGATCCACCAGGGGAGGGGGCGGGGGAAGCTTTAAAGCGGATATCAGTTATTTTCTGTTTGCCATATGTGATTTATGTTTGTTCTGATTCCTTAATAAAAAATATTTTAAAAAAAAGTAAACACACCGACTGTTTCTTCTATGTACTTCTCTGAGATGAGTGACTGAATGAAAAGTAGTATATTGTTTCCACGATCCTGAGGGATCAGGGTTTTATGTTATATGGTTGCCAGAAGCTATTCCCTTCTTGTTGTCAAGAAGTTTCTAGTGGCCTCTGAGCTAGCTGGTACACAGTAATTAAGTTTAATATACTCGATAGGGGCATACCGACCTCAGTCC
This sequence comes from Calotriton arnoldi, assembly GCA_963921515.1. Lineage (NCBI taxonomy): Eukaryota > Metazoa > Chordata > Amphibia > Caudata > Salamandridae > Calotriton > Calotriton arnoldi. The sequence continues at coordinate 912,888 of CAWUFW010008215.1, forward strand.
TATGCCAAGCCTATAGAGTATGTTATTCCAATGCGCAGAACCTATTAGGGAAATAGGAACTACACTACATGACGCCCAAACGTGAATTTGGCACTTATTTAACAGTAGAATCTTATTCTCAGAGACCCCTACTCACAAAACGCCAGAGACGTCTGGAGTGGGTAGGCACAAAATTCCGCCACAGCTGAGTAGGCAAACTTCCTATGTATTGGCTGTTGGTTAATCAAGCTTGAAGGAAAAAGTTCCCGAACAATTGTGCCTTTTAAAACCTTATCTTAAAACCCTTTTTTAGGACATTTTGTTTTCACAACACAATGGGGCCGATTCCGATCTCGGTCGGAGGCGCACCCAATACTATTCGGTCGGGAAAAAAGCCATGCGAAAGCCAGTTTCCCGACCGATCCGTACAGTACACCGAACGAGCAAGTACGATGCGCACAACAGCAAAAATCCCGGCCGAGCCGTACTCACCCAAACCAGGTCCTGTTCTCCGACCGAGGCGAATCCGGAAACGCCGAATCGAGTCGCACGGAAGGGAAAATGCAGCCCCGTCCGGCCGAACAAGTACGATGCGCTTTCCGTACGTGCCGAACCCGTCGCTACGCACGGCACGTCAAAGCATCCGGGAGAGGCGCACATAAGCTCGGAATCGCGCCACAACACGATCCACGGCTACGAGACGAACACAGCACCGACGAGGACGACGCGGGCGACGAGGACGAAGCCAAGCGACGAGGACGACGCGAAGCAACGAGAAGGACGAACGACACGAACCAACCATGAATCCCTTCGTCCCGATCATACCAATATTCTACATCTACTACCGGAACAGGCACGGACGCGTACGGCGCAGAAGGTAAGTCAGACACCAACCACAAAACACATACAACACGTACACGACACATCACACACATACACTGGGAATCTGAATATACTTACACCAGCAACAGCAGCACCATAGGGGCGGGATGCCCATCACCAATGCCACATATGCACACAGGGGCCTGAATGCGCGCCACCACCCCAACCCAGGGGGCTGGATGCCAACCACCACAACCACCCTCAACCAGGGGGCAGGATGCCTACCACTACTACCACCCTCAACCAGGGGGCAGGATGCCTACCACTACTACCACCCTCAACCAGGGGGGCAGGATGCCTACCACTACTACCACCCTCACCCAGGGGGCAGGATGCCCACCACTACTACCACCCTTAGCCAGGGGGCTGGATGCCTACCACCACCCTTAGCCAGGGGGGCTGGATGCCCACCACTACTACCACCCTTAGCCAGGGGGCAGGATGCCTACCACTACTACCACCCTCACCCAGGGGGGCAGGATGCCCACCACTACTACCACCCTTAGCCAGGGGGCTGGATGCCTACCACCACCCTTAGCCAGGGGGGCTGGATGCCTACCACTACTACCACCCCCACCCAGGGGGCAGGATGCCTACCACTACTACCACCCTCACCCAGGGGGCAGGATGCCCACCACTACTACCACCCTTAGCCAGGGGGCTGGATGCCTACCACTACTACCACCCTCAACCAGGGGGGCAGGATGCCCACCACTACTACCACCCTTAGCCACGGGGGCTGGATGCCTACCACTACTACCACCCTCAACCAGGGGGGCAGGATGCCTACCACTACTACCACCCTTAGCCAGGGGGCAGGATGCCCACCACTACTACCACCCTTAGCCAGGGGGGCTGGATGCCTACCACCACCCTTAGCCAGGGGGGCTGGATGCCCACCACTACTACCACCCTTAGCCAGGGGGTGCCAGATGCCCACCACTACCACCCTTAGCCAGGGGGCAGGATGCCCACCACTACTACCACCCTTAGCCAGGGTGGGCTGGATGCCTACCACCACCCTTAGCCAGGGGGCTGGATGCCTACCACCACCCTCACCCAGGGGGCAGGATGCCCACCACTACTACCACCCTTAGCCAGGGGGGCTGGATGCCTACCACCACCCTTAGCCAGGGGGTCTGGATGCCCACCACTACTACCACCCTTAGCCAGGGGGCAGGATGCCTACCACTACTACCACCCTCACCCAGGGGGGCAGGATGCCCACCACTACTACCACCCTTAGCCAGGGGGCTGGATGCCTACCACCACCCTTAGCCAGGGGGTCTGGATGCCCACCACTACTACCACCCTTAGCCAGGGGGCAGGATGCCTACCACTACTACCACCCTCACCCAGGGGGCAGGATGCCCACCACTACTACCACCCTTAGCCAGGGGGCTGGATGCCTACCACCACCCTTAGCCAGGGGGCTGGATGCCTACCACTACTACCACCCCCACCCAGGGGGCAGGATGCCTACCACTACTACCACCCTCACCCAGGGGGCAGGATGCCTACCACTACTACCACCCTCAACCAGGGGGGCAGGATGCCTACCACTACTACCACCCTCACCCAGGGGGCAGGATGCCCACCACTACTACCACCCTTAGCCAGGGGGGCTGGATGCCTACCACCACCCTTAGCCAGGGGGGCTGGATGCCCACCACTACTACCACCCTTAGCCAGGGGGCTGGATGCCTACCACTACTACCACCCTCAACCAGGGGGGCAGGATGCCCACCACTACTACCACCCTTAGCCAGGGGGCTGGATGCCTACCACTACTACCACCCTCAACCAGGGGGCAGGATGCCCACCACTACTACCACCCTTAGCCAGGGGGCAGGATGCCCACCACTACTACCACCCTTAGCCAGGGGGCTGGATGCCTACCACCACCCTTAGCCAGGGGGCTGGATGCCTACCACCACCCTTAGCCAGGGGGCTGGATGCCTACCACCACCCTTAGCCAGGGGGGCTGGATGCCCACCACTACTACCACCCTTAGCCAGGGGGCAGGATGCCTACCACTACTACCACCCTCACCCAGGGGGCAGGATGCCCACCACTACTACCACCCTTAGCCAGGGGGGCTGGATGCCTACCACCACCCTTAGCCAGGGGGTCTGGATGCCCACCACT